>OX030950.1:39588457-40188457 GCA_943735915.1 Pherbina coryleti
TTATTCTTATTTTTATTTCTATTATATATTATTATTTTTATTTTATCTTTTTTTTTGTTTTTATTTGGGTTTGTTTCCGATTTGAAATTTTCTATAATTTTTCTGTTTGTCTTGTCGAAATTATTCTGAAAATGGTACCAATAATTCTGAATTCGGCTACGAACTGAAATTTTGAATTCTTCGCATTGAGAATTTGGAGTTTAAAATCCTCTCAAGCAATATATTTAGGAAATCTAGGAAGTGAAAATATGAATCGAAAGGAAAAAAAAAAATAGAAAAACCTTACAATTCTTCACATAAGCCCATGTGAAGCTTCTTTCATTTGTAAAATTAAACAATAAAAATTAACAGTTTTTAAATCCCAACTTAGCAGAAGACTGAACCTTAACTCTTCCTGTGAAACCCAAAAAACCTAGTGGTTAACTTTATACATCACAGCATAATCAAAATAGTTTTGGAAGATTTTAAATTAACTGCAACAAAACTAATGATCGTCGATCAACTCCCAAAACAAAAACCACCCATAATAAATTAAAGTTTAACCCCAACCCGCGATGCATACCACGGCACATTCAAGCCACTTTTGCAACACTTGCACCGTTTTTATAACAGCACACATATTTACCACATTTTTTCCAGCCACAGGGCTGACTGACAGTTATAAAGTGAGTGCAAACTATAGACGGCACAACAACTTGGCTCGAAGAACGTTACCGGCGAGTACATTTATACATTTTACAGCTATGAAAACAAAAACAAATTAAGTATAAATTACAACACGAACAGTTGTTAAGACACCAGAGACTCAAGTTCAAGTTTAACGATTATTTTAGGCTAATTCTTTCTGATCTCTCTCTCGCTCAGCCTGGTTGGCTGCTGCTGCACTTGTTCGCATGGCTGATGATAAATCATCGCGGGTGTCAGAAAAATAAGCACTTTTTACATGATGGGTGCGTAGGGGAGACGATAGAAGGATTAGAGGTCTGTCTGTCTGGTGGTTGATAATTTCACAGAAGCCTTAAATTGCACGATTAATCAATTTATATTAAATTTTTTCAGTTATGACAACGTAAAATTATAAAGCACTTAAAGAGCCGATATTGGTATGGATGGATAGATGAATGTACGTTTTTATTATAGTCAAGGCACCTAGGGGGCTAACCAGTAAATTTTTACAAATTTCTATAGGCCGATTTATGGTTATAGATTATTCGATATGATGAAGTATGAAGAACACTAAATCACAAGAATCCCACAGGAAACGCACGCTTAAAAAAATAAAAAATTGCTAGAAACATAAAGGTTGAAATTCTAAAATTTGGTAGTCATAATTCTTAAGTGACCTCTCTCTTAGTCTGACTTTATGACAGTTTCCAAAAAAAGTGCTTTCAACCAAAGTATATTTAATAAAGAAGCTGTAGGGCTGAGAACCGAGAGTCTGAATTATGAAAAAAAAAAAAAAAAAAAAATACTTACATTATCGTAGGATCTATGATATAAATGGTATTATTTTCCTCGATTTTAAGCCAAAAGTAACCTTTTCAACAATTTAAACCGTTTCATCTCGTGTTTATAAAAAAAAAAAAAAGACAGGATAAATAAATTAATATAAAAATAAAAACAAAAACAAAAATAAAAAACAAAATAAAAAATAAAAATTAATTAAAAAATTAAAATAAAAATAAAAATAAAAGCTAAAAATAAACAAAGTAATAATAATAATAATATAAATAAATAAACTAAAATAAAAATTAACAATAAAAATAGAAACAATAATAAAAATAAAAATATGAAATAGAAGTAAAAACTAAAATTTATATTTGAATAAAAATAAAACAAATTACAAATATGTAAGAATAAAAAAGAAAATAAAATAGAAGAAAAAGAAAAATACAAATAAAAAATACAATAAAATAGAAGAAAAAGAAGAATACAAATAAAAAATAAAAATCGAAATAGAAATATAAAGAGAAATAGAAATAGAAATTGAAATAGAAATTGAATAGAAATAGAAATTGAAATAGAAATTGAAATATAAATAGAAATAGGAATAAAAAAAAGAAATAACATAAAATAGAATTGAATTTAAAAATTAAAATGAAAAAAAAAAAATGAAAATAAAATATAAAAATATAAATAGAAATAGGAATCAAAATAAGATATAACATAAAATAGAATTGTATTTTAAAATGAAAATAAAAAATAAAAATTTAATTAATATTTAAAGTAAAATAAAACAAAAATTAAAAATAAAAAAAAAATAAAAAAAATATAAATTGAAATAGGATTAAAAAAAAACTTAAAAAATAGAAATAAATTAAAATGAAAATAAAAATAGAAAAAATAAATACAAAAATCAAAAAGTGTTAAAAATATTAATACCAATGTAAATAAAAATAGATCAGATAAACGTTTCATCTCGTGTTTATAAAAAAAAGAAAAAAAAGACAGGATAAAAAAATTAATATAAAAATAAAAACAAAAACAAAAATAAAAATTAAAGATTAAAATACAAATAAAAATTAATTAAAAAAATTAAATGAAAATAAAAATAAAAAATTTAAAATAAACAAAGAAATAATAATAAAAATATAAATAAAAAGATTTAAATAAAAATTAACAATAAAGATAAAAATAATATTAAAAATAAAAATATGTAAAAGGAGTAAAAACTAAAATTTATTTTTGAATAAAATTAAAAAAAAGAACAAATAAGAATAAAAATATAAAATAAAATAGAAGAAAAAGAAAAATAGAAATAAAAAATAAAGTAAAATAGAACAAACAAGAAAAATACAAATAAAAAATAAAAATCGAAATAAAAATATAAAGAGAAAAAGAAATTGAAATAGAAATTGAATAGAAATAGAAATTGAAATAGAAATTGAAATCGAAATAGAAATAGTAATGGAAATATAAACATAAATAACAATAGAAAAAGAAATAGATAAAGAAATAGATATAGCAATAAAAATAGATATAGAATTGAAATTGGAAATTGATATAGAAATAGAAATAAAAATATAAATAGAAATATGAATAAAAATAAGAAATAACATAAAATAGAATTGATTTTAAAAATGAAAATGAAAATAAAAAAAAAAAAATGAAAATAAAAAATTAAAATATAAATAAAAATAGGAATGAAAATAAGAAATAACATAAAATAGACTTGTATTTAAAAATGAAAATGAAAATAAAAAATAAAAATTTATTTATTATATAAAGTAAAATAAAACAAAAATTAAAAATAAGAATAAATAGGAATAAAAAAAATATAAATATAAATTGAAATAAGAACAATTGATCATAAGAAGCTAGGTCAAAGTCCTTTCAAGGGCTGAAATGGCCAGTTATTTATTTTTTATAAATTGAAATAGGATTAAAAAAAACTTAAAAAATAGAAATGAATTAAAATGAATATAAAAATAGAAAAAATAAATACAGAAATTAAAAAGAGTTAAAAATATTAATACCAATGTTAACAAAAATAGATATAAGAAAATAAATATAGAAATAGAAATAAATAAAAAATTAAAATAAAAATAAGAATAATAAAAAATATAAAGTAAGAGAAAGTAAAAATATAAATTAAAATAAAAATTAAAATGAAAATATAAATAAAAATTAAAATTTAAATTAAAATATTAATTAAAACAAAAAAAAAAGAAAAAAAAAATTAAAAATAAAAATAATAATAAAAATAAAAATAAAATTAAAATGAAAATAGAAATTATATTTTATAATTTATCCTTATAAATTATATAGATATTTATCCTTACAACAAGGATCTGGAAAATAATTGCGACAAGAATTGGGACAAGAGTTTAGAAAGAGATCAGGATAACATGTTTGTTATGACAAGAATTAAGATAAAGGTTAGGACAAGAACTGGGACAAGAATTAGGAAAAGGATGCGATTAAGGAAATAATTTGGACAAGGAAAAGGACAACGAATGAGAAAAGGAGTACGACAGGTAATAACACAAGGATGAAGACAAGTTTAAGGACAGAGGAAATTTTACGAATAAGAATAAGAATACGGATCAAGAAACGTTGTCACGCCAACTGTCACGCCATCGAAAGATTACGATCGAAATTAAGGGTGCGTTTTTTTAGAGGCTTCGCACTTTAAATTGGCAGCACTGTTTACTGTGACAGCCGATTTGACATTTCTCGGTTGTCTTGGGATTTGTTTATTTTGATAACTCAACATCAATAGACTCACGGAGTAACGTTTGCAAATTGTTGGAATTTATTTTAGTAAATATTGCCATTGATCCACGATTTCATTTGAAAATTTTGTTCAGTGATGATGCACACTTTTGGTTAAATGGCTATGTGAATAAACATAATTGTCACATCTGGAGTAATGATAATCCACAAGCATTTCTCGAAACACTATTACATGCAGAAAAAAACACCATTTGATGCGCTTTAGGGGCCGGTGGAATCATTGGTCAATATGTCTTCAAAAATGATGATGGAGAACATGTTACAGTCAATGGTGAGTGGTAAAGAGACATGATTGCTAACTTTTTATGCTCAGTTGGTTTGGCATTAATGTTGCAGATACAGTGGTTTCAGCAGGACGACGCCATTTGCCACACAGCGAGCAAATCAATTAATTATCTGAAAGAAATATTTGACGAACGATTAATTTCACGAAATCAACCAGTGAAATGGCCAGCATGTTCGGTTTATTTGACGCCATTATATTATATTCTTTGGGGATATGTAAAGTCACTTGTCTACGACGATAAACCAGAAATACAGCCTGAATTACTGCGAAAAGTGTGTGAAAATTGTATCTTCAGATTACGCTCTGCACGCGCCAGCTGCGGCGGCCACATGCCCGTAATCATATTCAAGTGTTAATGTCAAACCTTTAAAAAAAGTTTATTTCATGAATATTGAAAACATCACCTGTGTTTTATTTCAATTTAAAATTCTCCGCCATTTAAATTCGAAAAAATTAAAAAAAATTCTGTGGATGATTTCAATAAAATTTTAAATTAATTCCCCTAAAACCGAAATTCTTCATCTTTATGGGGTCATATCGTTCATTATGGAAACTAAATTCGCTAAATATTGTTGGCTGAAACTGCAAATGCCCACAAAAGGACATTAGTATGGACGTCAAAGTCTAACGTAAAATATCACAACCAATTTTAACTCAAACCTTATGGCTAAGTGGTCTGAAAGAAAAGTTTTGACAAAAAATATATCAAATATTTCTGATGCTCATTACGATGATTACAACATCATTCTTGAGGTGCTGTAGGTGACGATGATGCTTGCCAGCCAAAGCAATTCGCGTATCATATGCAACAACAACAACCACAATAACAGCAACAACATCAACCTTAACAACAACAACGACAACCAAAATAATAACACCAACAACATCAACCACAACAACAAAGATAGACACAGTCACTCAAGTATTGACCTTAGGCGGGTGTAAAATTACAAAAATACAAAAGAAGAAGAACAAGAAGAGCACAGCACAGTCAGAAAAAAAAACAAGAAAACAAAGCGATCGATGGACTTTTCCGATTCCCAAACATCATCAACATATGCTGGGAAAGCTAAGACTAACACCAAAAAAACGCAAGCCGAGTCCAAAGCTTTATGCCAGCGATTATTACTCTTGATCTTGCGCTCTAAAGGGTCAATTGATGTTTGTGTTGATGACGACGACGACGACGGCGAGGACGCTGATGATGATGATGATGGTGATGGGGATGATGATGAAGATGAAGATGATGATGATGATGATGAGGATGATGATGATGATGATGATGATGATGATGATGATGAAAATGGTGATAATGATGATGATGATGATGATGATGAAGATGATGATGATGATGATGATGATGATGATAATGATGATGATTATGATGATGAAAATGATGATAATGATAATGATGATGATTATTATGATAATGATGATCATGAAAATGCTGTCGATGACCATGTTGATGATGACGATTGTGGTGCTGATGTTGTTAATGTTTTATGTGGTCACTGTTGTTGTTTAGTGTTTCATCGGCTGCAGCATGACCAAAGTAATTTTTGCTGGAATTTTAAGTAGTTTAGTTCTTTTTTTTAAGTCGTACTGATTTCTAATGCAGAAATTTTGTTACCTTTTTATAAGCTGTTGAATTGTTGTTTTTTTTTTCTTTTTTTTATTTTTTTGCAAAGATACAAGAATACGCCAGCATATTTTTTGCTGCTCGAAAGTATTCTTTTTTTTACCTAGAGGGGCAATTTTGCATTTTTGAAGGTTTTCATTTTTCACAGCATATTAAAGCTACGATGCCCTGTTGGCTTGTTGGCTCTTTGATGTATCATTGCCTGATAGTTCTGGTTCAACATGCATAATCATTTCATCCTTGCATTAAGCCTACGGCTGCAGTTGCTTTCGTGAAAATTTGCTGCCATGAACTATTTTGATTTTTTGTGGTTCCCATGGAAAGTTGTCAGAGTCGGGGTACCTAAATTAAATTAAGAAATTACTGATAACATGTAGTTTCAAGAGAAATTTTGGGCACTGTGAAAAATAATCTGTTTCATAGCGTAAAGCGGTAGATACATAGTTAAAATTCAGTGTTAAAAAAGGGTGTATTAACAATAGCTGTATGGTTGCAAAGGCATATTATTCAACAGTTGGTAGATTGGCAGTTGTTATATGTTGACATTTTTTGTTTATAAACGCGGGAATTTTACTTTAGAACGCTATACGGTCAAAGAAAGAATATAATTCGTTGTATTTTATTATAAAAATTCGCGTTCCATCGCAGTTACGAGAAAATTTTCATTGTAATCTTGTGCTTTCTGAGACGTGTGTGCGTCACATGAGTAAAAAATTCCAAGCGACTGGCTCAGTTTAAGATGTGAAAACTCCGAAACGACTTCGCCCCGGACCATTGACCGAAAATATCGTCGCAGTGTTACTCATCTCCGTGCGAATTTTGCACCGGAGCCGTCATAGGGCCGTACTTTTTCGAAAATGACAACGGAAGAGCCTTTATAATTCAATGAAGTGCTCCAAAGAGATATGATAAACGATTTTTGTGCTCAGAGATGTAGTACATGGACACAGATGACGCAACGTGCAATACAAGTCGTGAAACAATCGATTTATTATGCACGAAGTTCCTTTTGCGCGTAATTTTGCGTTTAGGAGTCACCAATCCGAAAACAATTCCAATTCTCAAAAGCGAATTATGCAAAAGAGCGATCGAATGATTCGAAAGATTGACCGAGGCGGCCATTTGAAAGTTTTTGTGTTCGATATATGATCTCCATGTGTCTTATTTATATTCCAATTTAAGAGATATCCAAAGGATTTATTCAAAACCAAATCCTATAATACTTGCTGATACTTGGTATATAACACATAGTCCAATAAGTCCCGAGACTAAGTAATAAAAACACTTTTTTTGCAAATATTCTTCTTTATTCATCAACATAGGTTCCTTCAAGAGCAATACATTAATTCCACCACTTTTCTAACTTTCCAATACCGGTTTTGAAGAACGATTTGTGCTTCGCCTCAAAATACGATTCAGTTTCAGCCATCAACTCTTCATTGGAGCCAAATCTCTTGCCGGGAAGCATTTTTTTGAGGTCAGCAAAGGGCCAGTAGTCACTGGGGACCAAATCTGGCGTATACGGTGGATGAGGAAGCAATTCGAAGCCCAATGCATGGATTTTCGCCATCGTTTTCATCGATTTGTGGCACGGTTCATTGCCTTGGTGAAAAAGAATTTTTTTCTTCTTCGAATGGGGCCGATTTTTCGCGATTTCATCCTTCAAAGGCTCCAACAACGCTATATAATAATCGCTGTTGATTGTTTTTCCCTTTTCGAGATAGTCGATGAACAAAATTCCATGCGCATCCCAAAATACAGATGTCATAACCTTTCCAGCCGACTGTTGTGTTTTTGGTCGCTTTGGCCTGCTTTGGTTACTCTCCACTTAGCTGACGGCCGTTTTGATTCCGGTGTGTAATGGTGCATCCCTGTTTCATCCATTGTCACATACCGACGCAAAAATTCATGTTTATTCTTTGTAAACAGTGCCAAACAGCTCTCCGAATCATCGACACGTTGTTGTTTTTGGTCCGGTGTTGGAAAACGCGGCATCCATTTGGAAAGCAGCTTTCTCATCGACAAATGTTCCTGTAATATTGTTTCCACTCTTCCCTCCGATATCTTCAGAGCCTCAGCTAGCTCGCGCACCTTCACTTTACGGTCGGCTAATACCATTTTGTGTACTTTGTTTGTTTTGTGGAACAACTGCCTTATTTGGGAGTCCTGAGCGTTCAACATCATTTGTGTCTGGACGACCAAGTTCAAACTCAGCATACCATCGGCAAATGGTTGCTTTTGACGGAGTAGATTCCGAATAACACTTTCGAAGTCTTTGCTCAGCTTGGACGGTATTTTTTCCCATCAAAAAACAGTGATAAATCAACACACGGAATTGCTTTGAATCCATTATTTTGAAAATATCAACAGTAGCGTCACTTAATCACTGCAACTTCTGAACTAAACGCAAGATTGTCATGAAACGTCATGACAATGTCATGCCATTTTACACGTTTTGTTTGAAGGTTGGAACTATCGAAATATTATATCGATCTTTCGTTAGAGGTGCCACCTAGTAGTTAGTCTCGGGACTTATTGGACCATGTTACTGCATTTTTGACGTAACAACGTAACGATTAATAACCTAGTATATATTCAAAAAAATTGGAAAAGGCAATTCTATGAAAATGCAATAGTATTGCTAGGATTTATAATTCCCTAAGTAAAGACCTTACGATAAAAGCTGTGATACGAAAGTAAGGGTTGGTTCGCCAATAATTGTCGCCACCAGGAATAATTGTCACGCAGAAGAAGTCACTTAAGCAACGAAAGTGGAAAGTGTTCATTGGACTTATTGATAAATATAGATAAAAATGGATTAAATAAGTTTAAAAAAAAAAAAATTACTATAGAACACGGTAAAAATGATGTTACATTGTGAAACGTTGTCTCTTTCAAACCAATCATCCGATTTGGATCAAATTTTTTTTCATGATATATAGTCAACATCTAAATGTATTGAAAAAACTTCTCAAACCAATAGTAATTAAATTTTATTATTTCGAAAACACTAACCATAAATTTAAATGCGTTTATCTCGAAACCACCTTTTCACGATTGGTTGAAATAGAAACTTATCGAAAAAATTTTTCGGTTTGAATAATTTTTGCACCACATTCTTTAAACATCAGTCATTCTCGTCGGATCTAGAATCATTAAGGTAGCTCCAAAAACAATGGCTCTGGGCCTATCTTAATTCTTAAAAAATACCGTTTTTTTTAAATTTTTATATTTAGATGCTATAGTTCCGTTATTTTCTGAGCGACCCTCTTAATTCTAGTACCGACGATAACGGCATTAGTTCTTAATATATTTCCGTTTTACTTTTTATTTTTAGATGATGCACAAATATTTTTTGATAATAACACTGTACAACACGAAAAAAAATAACAAGGTTCCAACAATGGATTCTGGTAGAGTGGACAAAAAACAACATACGTGTATCGGCGTTTTACGTCTGAGTCTTATTTTAGGGGAGATTTAATTTTCCCCCTTTTTGAACATTCTTATAGTGAATCGGCATAGGAAATCATGTTATCCTTACATTTAAATCCCCCCTAATGTAAGACTCAGACGTAAACTTTCAAAACGCCGATACACGTATATTGCTTTTTTGTCCCCTCTACCAGAATCCATTGTCGGAACCTTGTTATTTTGGAAAAAATTGATTTTGTTGTTCAGTGTAATTAGCGGCATTTTTTTTTTCTCATGCTACTTTGACATGAGTGGCGGCCCACAGTGCGGTATTTTCAATTCTAGCGTGCCAAAAGTCCCAAAAATTGAAATCTGAATTTGATAAAAAAAAGAATTTCAAGATACAGAAATATATCCAAGAAATAAGAAAACGATTACCAAAATCCAAAATAATGTTTGTATATTTTTTTAAAATTCGTCAAAGTTGGAACTTTTAACTAACAAAAAAAAATTTTAATTAGTGCAATTTTTGTTTGCATACTTCCAACAAAGATATCTCAGGACCTAACAAAGATTTTGCATTCACTTTTTTTTTATAAAAATATTAAATTTATTGTTTATTTAATACTTAGTCTATAAAGAAAAAAAATTTTTAAAAAAATATTATAAAAATTAAAGAAAAATAATGATTTTTTTTTCAAAAAATTTTTAAAATGCGATTTTCAGTAAGAAAAAAAAAACAGAATCCAACGATATCCAACGCGATGATTATAACTACAAGAAATATATATATTTTTACTAAACATTTATGAAAAAACCTCGTACGGAAAGGTGCGGAAACGGAAAAAATCTTCATTTAAAATGACTCCAAAAATGCTAAAATTCATATAAAATGGTAAGAAAAATTACAACACATTTAAGAAAAATTGTGTTAATGAAATAGTATCGAGTTTATTTTTTGAAGTAATATTAGATATCGTAAAGTTAACAAGTTGGATAAAATTTTTTAGTATTCATTTGCATGAACTTTATTTTTTTACCGATTTTATGGTATAAATCTACTTTTCTCTACTACAGGCAAACTACTGAGCAAAATTAAATAATTTTTTACACATATTACTATTACAATATAATATATCTGTGTTTAAAATTTCATAATAATATCATATATACTTTTTAGGATATAACATTATTTATCTGTGGGTAATTTGATTGTTCAAAAATCTTAAACAACAACAAAACGTACATATGGTAAGGAAAAAACTAATGTAAACAAACAAGCAAACATAAATTATTACAGTCGGTCTATATGACCCTTAGAAGCTGATGTATGACTTATTAAAAAGTTTAGATCTAAAGTCTTGATCTTAAAGACTTGTTACACATGCTGTTAATTTCTTCTGATCCTGTAATAAATTCTTTGCGGCAACCACCTAAACACAAAAAATCTAATTTAACACCACAAGTTGTGGATCTATTGAAAGTTTCTGAGTTTTCTAACGAAAATTCTGATTCTGATAGAGAATAAAAATACTGTAGCAATTATAACAATTTCTGATTAATTTTCCTTTTCAGATTATTTTTCCAATTGTATGGAAGGTAGGCGTGCCAGTTGTCCGATTACGCCCACTTTTTGACAGATGGTTGCAAATGGTAAAACAAAGTAAGAAACAAAATTTCATTGCCATAGCATGCCTACAACCCAAGTTAGGTCGGTTTATATGCTCCAGTTGTATGGGAGGTAGGCGTGCCAGTTGACCGATTACGCCCATTTTTTGCAAAAATTATTTTTTTGGCCTTATTAAGCTGTGTGCAAAATATCATGTCTCTAGCTATAATATTTTTTGAGATATGACTTTTGGCACGCTAGAATTGAAAATAACACACTGTGCGGCCGTGGCGTAGTTGGTTAAAGTGCGTGGCCGCTATGTCAAAGAACTTTGGAAACCCAGGTTCGAACCCCAGCAGCGACAGAAAATTATTTGAATTAAAATAATTTTTTCTGTACGGCCGCCACCTCTCTGCAGACAATGGCAAACCTCAGAGAGTAATAAAAAAAATGCCATGTAAAGCTTCTTGAGAACGAGAACTTTCCGTTCATCGCCGTTCGGAGTCGGCGTTAAGCATGTAGGTCCGGTTCTCGGTCAATTGTGTACAAACTTAATAACACGCACAACACAATTGATCATAAGAAGCTAGGTCAAAGTCCTTTCAAGGGCTGAAATGGCCAGTTATTTATTTATTTTTACTTTGACATGACATACAAAAACAACAAAAACAATAATAATTGTTAACAAAGTCTAATATTTCATATATTTAATAAAAAAAACAACCCGTTTGTCGTTATCTTTTATAATTATTGTGCAATTTATTTTAGCGCGGCCTTAAATTATGATTCGCCAAGGTAAAGGGTGCCCCTAATCACTCAGTTTACGCACTACTACTGCATAGGATTGAAAAGAAAGAAGCGATACTGGGCCTAATGCAGACAGCAGTTTATGTAACATCAATGTAACATCGTTGCACGGAATTATAACTCGCTAAAGATTGGTACGAGGGTTGCGTTTTAAGACTTGCTCCTTACAAGGAAAAAAGAGTGGTTATTCAGTTAAAATTCTTTTATTGTTTTTCAAACTATCCTCCAAGATGGTCAATACACTTCGTTCGTTTGAACCAATTTTCAAAACAGATTTGCCATTTTGAAGTTGGTACCTCAGAAACCAAAGAGTTTTTGAAGGCCTCAACGTAATTTTTTATAATGTGATGGAACAAAAAGAAGTCATTGAGTGCCAATTCAGGACTGTAAGGCGGATGACCCACCAATTCCACGTTTGGAGTGCTCAAAAACTCTTTGGTTTGAGCTGATTTGTGGGTACACGTATTATCGTGATGGAAGATGATCTTCCTTCTATGGTTGGTCTGTTAGGCGGATGACCCACCAATTCCATGTTTTAAGTGCTCAAAACCTCTTTTGTTTGAACTCACATTGTCGAACACTCGTGATGGAAGATGATCTTGGAAGATGATGGAAGATGATCTTCTTTCTGTGGTTGGTTTTACTCAATTCTCCGAAGATTTCCGGTAAATAAACGGTTGTGTACTATTCAGCTTTAATAGATCTCCGCTGCACATGTGGTACAGTTGCAACATGACTTTTTTCTGAAAAAACTGACACCAGTTTGCTTAGAAGTGCTCCGTCAGCGGACCAATTTTGTCGGGTTTTGCTCAGGTTGAAAGTCCAAACAGTGAATTACTGCTTTGTTTCGGGCTTATAGGCGTAGATCTATGATTCGTTATTGGGATGATGTTGTAGACATGTTTCGAACCACCCCCGCTTGCACTAATCGACACGAGCTGTTTGAGCAACTGTCAAATAATGGGGTATCCAACGGGAACAAATCTTTCTGACGCCTAAATGCTCATGTAAAATCAAATTTATGCTAGTCCCACTTATGCCCAAGGATAACTCCATTTGACGGTATGTCTGCTTTCAACTGATCACACACAACATTGATGTTTTCTGACACAACAGCCGTTTTTGGTCGACCTTCACGAAATTTGTCTTGAAGAGAACGACGACCACACTCAAACACATTGAACCAGCGTTTTGCAGTCGCTGGGTGTGGTGCTTCATCACTAAAAGTCAAACTAAGTTGATTGATGCATTATTTTCTTGTCAATCCACGTTGAAAATCGTAAAAAATCATCACCCGAAAATGTTCAAAATTAATTCCATTTTTTTTTTTGCTAAAATACAATTTTCAAACCACTGTAAACGATACAATAAGCGCACAGACACCAAAACGTTGTGAACACATTTATGCTAGAAAATGTCAAATTTTCGATTGAAACTGTCAAAATTTATCGGGTAATGCTCAGTATTGTCGAGGCGCAAGACTTAAAAGGCAGCTCTCGTACTTTGGCCTCGTAACTAAACTATGGTTTAATATCTGTGCATATATAAGCCGCCTTGAGCTTTGTGAAATGCGCCAAAGAGCGCACTTTTAGAGCAAATTCAAACTTCATCTATATTTATACTGACCTAGGATGTCGATTTCCAAGTTCGTTAGGTCATAAACGCTCTTCTAAAGTAAAAAATGTAATTCAATTTAATATAATTTTATTATTTTTCTTTTTTTTTCAGGATGTATGAAGTCAATGCAATGCTGCATCTACTAACGCGTTTCACTGATTTTTTGTACCCGAGGAACAAGAATAGAAAAAAAAACACGCTTTGTTGAACTCTGCACCAGGTCGGCACCCACATCCTGTATGTTGCTCTGCTATTCCTTTCAATTTGTTGGTTGGGTTTTGTCCCTATATCTTGTTTTTTTTTTATAATTTAAATGGATTTTATAATTCTTCCCAAAAGGCTTTTAAAGCTAGCTTGTCGGTGACTTGGAGAGTGCCTGTGTGAGTCTGTGTGCTCTTGCAATCACAACAACGAAAGAAGTTCTTTATTTTATTGGCTATGAAGTTATGACCAGCAATGTTACCGCGGCGTGGATGCAACTCAACGAAACTGCACGCTACTCAATAAAGACGACGACGACGACGACGACGTTGGAGTAAAAAATGATTAATGGATTTCGTATGTTAAAAATACATAATAAAATAATATGTGCGTGTATATTTGGCCACAAGTGTGTGTGTGTGTGTGTTTGACTATGGTACATATTTAGCTTATACCGCTAAATATGCAAAGGCAACAACAACAACATCAACTCTTTCAATTTTTCTGAAGTTTTTTAAAAATTACACTACTCTACAATTTGAAAAATAGTGTTGGCGCCAAATGATTAGATAACTTTTTTTTTGACGTTTGAGCTGCAGATTTCAAATACCGCCACTACGTGGACACTTTACGGAAAGCACTCGACCAAAATAATCTAATCGTATTGATTTTGTTAATTTTTGTGATTTTGTTACAACTCTATTAGTGGCGGTCGCGGCTGAATGCGTTAACATGCGTGCCAATTCGATGCCAATTTAACCACAGCCGAGAGTACTGTGGTTCGAATCCTCCACCAGATACTGTGATTTAATTTTTTCAATTAAAACACAGTTTATTGATCGTCCTTCACCTCTTTGTAGACAATGGCAAGCCTCAGAGAGTATACAGGGTGTTTCAGGAAGTTCTGGCCAAATTTTTCCAGCGTATTCCTTTGCTCATTTCTTGAAGAAATGTCCACTAGGACCATGTCCGAAAATGCACGGGCGCGAAATGGCAGCGGGTTCAAAATTTTCGGATTGGTGGTCGGAGGGTAATAGGGTAAAATTGCTAACTTCTGAGCCAGTAGTCGGATTTGTTTGTTTTTGGGCTTGTTGGAGGTCTTTAAAAGACCTTTCCGTATGAAACTCAGTGGCGTTCCTAGGCTTGGTGACACCCGGGGCGGATACTCATGGTGTCACCCCTATAAAAAATTTTTAAATGCAAAAAGAAACCAATTTGATGAGATTAAGTGTTTTTATTATTATCTTTATGTTTTCCGAAAAAAAACAAACAACATATTGTCCGTCCCCTTCATGCCAAAAACGCCAATGTGAATTTTAGTGTTTTTTGGGAAGTTGAGTTTAAAGATTCGAATGGCTCAGAAAAAGCGAAACATCCACATTTTCCAAAATTTCTTTTCGGAAATGGATGGCACATGTCTTCGTTATACACAGTTAAAATTTGGTTCCAGTTACTCTACAAAAACATTAAAAAAAAAACTTTTTGTGCAATCATGTAACAATTATGTGGCGTCCGTGGCGTAGTTGGTTAAAGTGCATGGCCGCTATGTCAAAGAACCTTGGAGACCCTGGTTCGAACCCCAGCCAGCGACAGAAAATTATTTGAATTAAAATAATTTTTCTGTACGGCCGCCACCTCTCTGCAGACAATGGCAAACCTCAGAGAGTAATCAAAATGCCATGTAAAGCTTCTTGAGAATAAGAACATTCCGTTCATCGCCGTTCGAAGTCGGCGTTAAGCATGTAGGTCCATTTCTCGGTCAATTGTGTACAAACTTAATAACACGCACAACACAATTGATCATAAGAAGCTAGGTCAAAGTCCTTTCAAGGGCTGAAATGGCCAGTTATTTATTTTTTTATTTATGTAACAATTATTGCTTGAAAATTGTATTAAAATAAATCTCATAATCATGAAATAGCTCCATCAAAAAAATGTCTTTCATACGTACACAGCAAATTATGTTCTTCGTCAACAGAAAAAAACAATCAATGTCCTATCTCATTGGTAGCGTGTACAAGCTAATTTTTAGTGAAAAAATGTGCACAAAATTCTGAAAATTTTGAACATGCGACTCTGTAAAAACTTTGGTAATGAAGACAATTGCAAAATTCCTTCTGCAGTTTATTTTTCAAAGCATTGTTAATGTCTTGAACCAATAATTTCAGAAATTGACCTTCGGACCTGGGAGTTATATGGAAAAAAATGAATACATTATCAGAAAAGTGCTATTTTTGAGATTAAAACAAATCACAAAAATCGAAATGGACACTTCTTGCCATTTTTTTATCAAAATACATTGTTCTCAGCTTTCTTCAAAACTAGAAAAAAAATTATTGATCTATCTCATCACTTTTAAGCTCAATTTTAGTCTCAAAAATAGTATTTTTCTCGTAATGTATTCAGTTTTTCCATATAACTCCCAGGTCAGAAGGTAAATTTCTGAAGTTATTGGTTCAAGACAATAACAATGCTTTGAAAAATAAACTGCAGAAGGACTTTTGCAATTGTCTTCATTACCAAAGTTTTTATAGAGTCGCATGTACAAAATTTTCAGAATTGTTAATTTCCTTTATGCCAAAAAAACCAATGTGCACATTTTTTCACTAAAACTGAGCTTGTAACCGCTACTGATGAGATAGATCAATGATTTTTTTTTTCTATTTTTGAAATAAGGTGAGGACAATGTATTCTGATAAAAAAAGTGTCAAGAAAACTCCATGTCGATTTTAGGGAATTTTTAAATCCTAAAAATGTACCATTCTTGAGAGAAAAGTTAATTCTTAGCTGCTACAAAGTAGGAAGACCACTGATTTTCTTCACTTTTGATGGAAAAAAATTATTCTGAACGTATCCTCAAAAGAAAAATGAAAAAAAGTTATTTACTAATATTGGAAATATTTAAAGTGAAAAAATGTGGACATTGGCGTTTTTGGCATGAAAAAATATCAGAAAATCCACATAGATGGTTTTAGCATGGAATTTTATAATTTTTTCTAGACCGAATTAGATTTTCTTGTTTTTGGGGAATATTCTTTGCATTGAAATGCACTAGATGCAATTAAAAACTCAAAAACCATATGTTTTCACATTGGCGTTTCTGGCATAGAGGAGACGATATGACAAACAATAAGAATTTGTAAAAAACAGAACAAAACTATTACATTTCCAGGTGTCTACATATTTCGATATGTAGGCATAAGGTAAAAAAGACAACTTATTAACTTCGCAGTCTAAAAAACTGACGGAACAAATATATTACATTTTCAGGTACATATTTGTATATGTAGGTATAAGGTTAAACAAAGAAATCTTATTAATGACGTTTTCTTAAAAACTAACTTTTCTTACTTTAAGAGCTGCAAAATTTTAAATAACCTCATCGAAATCAATATTACTTGCAAGCTCGTTTTCAATGGATAAAATAGCAAGATTGGAAAGCCTTGCCTGTCACATGGAAGACCTTAAATAAGTATTCATTAATTTTAGCTTTGAAAAACTTCTTTCGCATGAAGCTACTGATACACAAATTGTTAGAAATAATTTCAACGCGACAAAATGGGACACACATTTTTTAACGTAATTTATTTGTACCTTTCTCTTTCTGTTCGAGAAATAAAAAAAAATATCGATATGGTGTCACCCCTAAAATGGTGGTACCCGGGGCTTGGGGCATTGACCGCTTGGGGCAATAAACTTACTTCCATAAACTTTTGCATCAATTTTTATTTATTTATTGTAAAGAAATAAGCACAGCTGTTTCCTTTGACAGCAAAGGGTGACTATAAATCAGTGGTCATCAAACTCTATACAAGCATACTTTGTTTATGTATAAAAGCTCATTGAAAGCTTTGCACTGAAAAAAAAAATACTACTTGAGTCTCAGTCCAGCTTTCATGCAAGACGATGGTTCGCTTGTTTGATTATTCAGTGGCGCCGGAAAAAATTTCCACCTGTTGTATTAAAAATCTATGGGAGAAATTTCTATCATGAGGCAGAAATGTCTTTAAAAAATTTTGCGATTTACGTATGCTTACTACTGTTCATAATAACACAATTCATATCGAAGAAACATATTAACATTCACTATTTTATGCACTGTTACAAAAAAGGAGAAAACTTTAAAATAGTAAAGGTTAATTTTATAATTTTATTTCAATTTTTAAAATTCAATTTTTATTTAGAAGTGTCAATACTTACTATACGAAACTGTGTCTTTTTGTTTTGCTTTTTTTTAAATTCTTTAGGCTTTTTCGTTTTTGATTTAATTTAATCATACATTGAGGTTCAGAAAAAATATTTTCTGCAAAAAAGTATTGCAACTCCCATTCAAGTAGAAACATTTTGCATAGAAATAGCAAAAACTGATATTTTTATGAGTGTAGCATAAGTTGCGTATGCGAAGCAAAAAAAAAAACAATCTAACAAGCATGCATGTGCCGCAGGTCTGTTCTGCATGAAATTTCAATAGATACTGACGCAGTTCAGTGCTCGTCCGTGAGTTAATATGTATACAGAAAGCTTTTAAGCACAAAAGCTGAAATACCCACGGGCATAGGCTTTGATGATCACTGCTATAAATCAATGAAAACAAAAATAAGCAACGACATCTATGGACCCGTAGCGGAACGAAAAAAGTTTAAGGGAGGAAACACACCCAGACTTTTTTTTTTCAAAAAATTTTTTTGAAGCCTTAAGTCTCAAGAATATGTGGTGAAAATTTCAAGTCGATATCTCAAAAAATAACAAAGTTATAGCCTAGTGAGTGAAACGCCTTCTAGAGCGGGCAGTGCTGGCCCTTATTTTCAAACTCGTTTTTCTCGAAACCATGTTTTCAAAGTCGGTGACCAAGATTTCTCGAAGCTCAGTGAACCGATCGTTTTGATTTTTTTGCAGGCTTATTTTATTCATAATAATCTCGTACTTGTCATATGATTTTTTTTTTTGTAGTTTCGTTCATTTTTTATAGGCAAAATTATGACGAATTTTTGGTCGAAAAATGTTTTTTTACGTTCGAAAGTCCGCCATTTTGTGAAAAATCAATATTTTCAAAAACGGCTATGACAAGTACGAGTTTTAAGTATCTAGTTTAAGTATATCATTTTTTTATTTCTGATGAAATTAGGAGGAGCAATCTTGGTCACTGCATTTCACTTTTATTTCAGAGCGCTCTACAAAAAATGTTGTATCGACCTTAATATTTTTTAATAAAAAAAAAATAAAAATACTCTTGAATGTGTATATTTTTAGGTATAAAACTCTCATTTAAAAATATCCCATAGGTTTCCTTAAAAAAATTCACAAACATGACCTTTTTTTTCGGCCTCTGACTATATTTCCCCTCTTAACAAGATGATCCAGGTTCATCTTTTTATAAGTGTTCTGCATGTAATTTAAAAAATTTTTGTTTAAACCAGTACGAATAAAACTCGGCTAATGAGTCAAAATCCACCGATATTCAGACACTGATTCTCATCGACTGTTTCGTCTTCTCTGAAAAAAAAAAATTACCCAATGACGGTTTTGGCACAAACGCCGGACCAAACAGTAACTTTTTGTCAGGCAATGTTTTCCATGGATCTCGTGTGGATTCTCGCTTCTTAAAAGGGGGGATTTTGCTTGTTAACGCCGCCAGAGAGTGTGATGAAATGGGCTTCGTTGGAAATTTGAGTGACTGTTTCGCCGTATTGTAACCGACGTGGACGATCTGTCGGCAAATATGCTTTGAGTCAATTGCATTTAATACGGAAACAAATGCAAATCATCCTTCAAAATGCGCCGCAAAATGGTTCCGAACGACGCCGAAATGCTGAGCGCGGTGACAATACGACACATGTGGGTTTTTGGCAACACTCTTTCTTACAGCTTCAACCAGTTCATTGGAACGTCTAGGGCGTTGATGAATGATGGCATGTGAACAATCTCTCACTGTCCTGTGCTCAGAAATTCGGTACCAAACGACGAATAGTGTTGTCAGACGGTGCTTGTTTGCAACGATATTTTCGACGATATGCACGTTGAATTAATACAACTCAACGACTATTTTCAATGTACAGCGTTACTATTTCGGCGCGTTGTTTCGGTATGAAACGACGCATGGCTAAAATTGTAGTCATCTCGTCTTGTCACACAAACTCATCTACTCAAGTCAATCAGCTGATAAATGTCAAAGTTAAAATATGGCGCACCTTGAAAATCTCCAAGCGATTTTGCAGAAGCCATTTCATCCGCTAAAAGTGACTGGTGTGCATTACGGCTTAGTGGTGTCATTGGTGCGTAGTTTTTCCGACAACGGTCAAGGAGCAACCGTTACAGTCAATTTTGAGCATAACTGATGCATGTTAACAGATTTTTTTTTGGCCTGAAATTAAAGATGTGAATCTGAACGATATGTGGTTTCAACAAAATGGGACCACAAGCAACACAACAGCACAAATTGGGGCTTTGTTGCAACAGAAATTTCCAGGACAACAAATTGGCCTCCGAGATCGTGTGATTTGACATATGTGGATTTCTATTTGTGGGGCTACGCAAAAACTGTATTTACGCGAATATCCAACTCTTGAGCAATTAAAAATCAACATTCGTCAAGTTATGGCCGAGCTAGTGCCCGAGTTGTGAACAAAAATCATCGAAAATTATCTCAAAAGGATTGAGTCCTGAAAAACTCCCGTGGAATGAATTATATTGTATTTCACTATAATGGGAAAATCCAAATATTATAACGAAATGAACATATTTTCGAAATCTGCATTTTAAGTGTGTTTCTTTAAACTTTATTATTTTCCTATTTTAAAATGGATAAACCTTTATTTGTAGATACCAATAGAAGAAGGGGATCCAATAGAAGAAAGATATCAAGACATTATTCTTAAAATGGCTTTTTCACTAAAAATGCTACTTGAAGTCGATTCGACAGTTCATTTCGAAGTGAAAGAGACTTTATAAATGATGAAAATGACAAAAAAAAAGACAATTTTTTCAGTGTACATAACCTCAAAAATATTTTTTTGGACTATAACCTCAAATTGGAGCAAATGAATTAAAATTTTACAAACCTTGAATTGACCTTGAATCTTTATAATTTTGTTTTTAAGTGTAATTGTGGAACGCTTATAACAATAAAATGGGAAAATAAACAACATATATTAAAAAAAAAATGGGTATGTTAAGGAATATAAATCCTTTGGCTGGAGAAAAATGACATCGGATTGAATTCCGACCTATGGCTTAATTTTATGGTTTAATTTTTCCTCTCTTTAAGGACTGTCTAATATTGCGATATGGTTTTCATTTGAATCGTTAAAAAAAATGTATACTAAAAATACCACATTTTATCCATTGTCATATCGAGCAATTGCTTAAAGTTCTATTTAAACGCAGTGCTATGAATAAAAATAAATAAAGCTAAATAAGAAATGCTATCCAAGCTCTGCAAATCAATTCAAGTCAATCATGAGAACAAATTCTAACAACCTGAAGAGTCATAGAACAGCAAACAAGCAAACAACAATTGAAACAAACAATTTGAAAAATCAGACAAAAAAACGTCATCCAATTACCATCAATCCCATTTTTCGCGTTCAATTTTGGGCTCTACTGATCGCAGCGCAATGCAATGCACTGCAATGCAATGCACTGTACGATGCGCATGCGCAACATGCTACGCTCAACAATCTGCATGCGCTGCACAGTTACATTTCCAATTTTGAAATCAATCCATGCTTCATGAGCACCATGAGCTCCCTGAGGTCAAAAAACTGTTTTGCCCCTTCGTTCAAGTTCACGTGCAATTCTTATAACCTTCTATCAATTGCACCAAATAATCCTCCCAAGCCGCTGTAACGTACATGATGACGTCGTCGTACAGCAGAACAAGAAAGCGAAAAAAAAAACAAAAAAACCAAAAAAATGCTTGGAACTTCACACAACCTCTGCAAGTTTCACGTAACATCAGCCAAGCTTCAACAACAACAACAACAACAACTGCAAAAAATCAAATTCAAATTCAAATTCAAATTGAAATCAAACAAACAACCTACAACAAGAACATTAAAAACGATAACAACAAACAAGCAAACAAACATACAAACAGCGAATTGAACAAATTTCCATCTTGCTGCGAAATTGTTGCAATTACCGTAGAAACTATTTGCTGATCGCAACTGGAGCGTCCGTCAGCGATGAGGTAGCAACAAGTTGGGGCGGACTGGGAGATTGGGAGACCATGGTCGGTGGTAGATGTTTGCATTAAATTGGCCATGACGAGATACACGTATCTGAACTGACATTTGCAGCGTTGAATGAATTCAATAGAACGGTAGTAGAAGAAAAATACTAAAAATACTAAAAAAACTAAAAAAAAATTAAAATAAATTTACTAGAAATAAAATAAAATACGTGTAGCTTAGTTAAAATTGTTGAGAGATTTGTGCTTTGCCTGTTGCCTTCCACCATGTGAATCCGACCTTCCGCAATGCGAATCTTTTTTCTATCGCACTTCGTATACAATCGCAATCATTTTGTGATAGATAGATGGGCAACAGCAATAGCAAAAACAACAGCAACAACAACAACTATAAACACAAAAAAGCGCAGGAGTTGAGTTTGTCGGCTTGTCTGCAACCGAATTGATGTTGCCAGGCAGTTCGTCAGCAGTTGTTGTTGTTGCTCTTTACTTCAACTAGTTGCAGTGGAAGTCTTTCATGTTGCATCATCTATGAATCTATCGCTGGGTTCATCCTTAGCAGCGTTTGTCTAGCTTCTCTAATGTCTGACCAGTTGTCTGTCTGTCTCTCTGTTTGTCAGATTGATTTGAAATCATTTCGCTCAGTGCACTTGCTTTATTCGGTAAGAAAACTGCAGTTACTCAAGACATATGCAGTTCGGCATAAATTTGTTGTTGTTTTTCTTAATATATCCTTTTTTTTGTTTTTTTTGCATCTTTTTTACCTGCTCCATTTGTAGCTATTAAAAAGGAATGGGGTCAAAATTCTCTCTATTCAATTTTTTTTTTCATAATTCCCCATTTCAAAATTCCACTTTTAAAAATTGCAATTTTTTAAAATTCTCCTTAACAAGATTCCCTCTTCACAAAAGTCATACTTCGCAGAATTCCCCTTTATAAAATGCCCCTTAACTAAATTCTTCTTTACAAAATTCCCTTAAAAAAATAATTTCAAAGAATATGATGATATTGAGTGATAAAGCGCACGCTTTGTTGAAGGTTTCGTTTTTTTAAGGCATCATTTTTCTTCGAAAATTAGGCTGGGAATAACGTTTCGGTCAACGTTGGGCGTTACAGAGCCATATTTACTGACTTTTTTTTTATTGAAATTGGAAACATGAATTTGGACGACCTCTGGTTCATGCAGGATGGTGCGCCATGCCACACAGCCCATGTCACAATCGATTTTTTGCGCACCAAATTCCCACATCGTGTTATCAGCCGTCTTGGCGAAGTCAATTGGTCGCCTGAGAGCTGCGATTTGACCCCTTTTGACTTTTTTTTGTGGAGAACCGTGAATGACTAATGTTATGCGAACAATCCGGAAACCATTCAAGCACTTAAGGCCAATATCATCCAAGCAATCTGTGAGCTACAGCCTGAAACCATCAACAAGGTCTTGGAAAATTGGAGTGACAGAATGCGCTACTGCGAAGCCAGCCGAGGCAGCCACCTAAGTCCTAGACCTTTTTCTGACTTCACATCATGAAAAATATGAAGTGAGTGTCAGTGCACCTCTTGGTAATTCGGACCATTGTACTATCTCCGCTGCTTTTCCATACTCTAGCCTACGCACCTTTACGCCTAAACCCCCGAAGAGAATTGCTTGGTTTTATGAAAAAGCAAATTGGGTTGCGTTAAATAATTTTTACCACAACTTCAATTGGAAATTATATTTCGCTGATAGAAATGTGAACGCCGCGGCGTTAATGGTACAGGAAATTATTTTATTGGGTATGCGGTCTTTCATTCCCAATAAGATGAGAAGCATTAAACCAAAAGACCACTCCTGGTTTAATGAGACTTGCAGGATTGGAGTTAGGTCCAAAGAGGAAGCCTTTCTGAATTGGCGTTTCAACATGAATGCTGATACTAAAAGACTTCGCATCCAAGCTAGGAATCGCTGTAATGCAGTCTTAAAGCGCGAAAAGTTTCTTCACGAAACACGCGTCAGAGAACAGGATCTTCTCTGCTTCAAAGCAAGCAAAATCTTTTGGTCATTTGTAAAGAGAGTGAAGAACCAGACTTCTTCGTCAATCCCAACTCTTTTGAAAGATGACCAAATCTCCACTGACCCGGCCGATAAAGCGAACCTGTTGGCTGAATTGTTCGCACAGAACTCCACAATCACGGTTAGCAATCAGCCACTGCCTCTTGTTGAAAGTACATCTTTTGCAATGCGGGATATATATTTTCGAACGAGATCAGTTAAAAAGGTCTTTGCAAATCTCAGCATCAACAAAGCCTCTGGTCCTGATGGCATACCAACAATTGTACTTAAAAAGTGTGCTTCTACATTAGCTCGGCCTTCGCGCAATTTTTTCAAAATCTCCTACAGGACAGGAGCATTTCCATCTTGTTGCAAGATCGCAAATGTCCAGCCGGTACCAAAAAAGGGCGATGCCGCGAATCCTGCAAACTATCGACCCATTGCGATATGCTCTACACTTTCCAAGGTCATGGAAAGTGTAATAAACTTCCACCTGATGAACTATCTGGAGTGCAACGAACTACTCAGTGATCGCCAATATGGTTTCTAGAGGGCTCGCTCTACTGGTGACCTTATGGCTTTCCTCACAGAGAAATGGAACCAATGCGTTCATTTATTCGGTGAGAGTAGAGTTGTTGCTCTGGATATTTCTAAGGCGTTTGACCGAGTGTGGCATAACATAAAGCGCTCGTGTCTAAACTAATCGCATATGGAGTCGGTAGTACATTTACCCGATGGATTTCGTGCTTTCTTAATGGCAGATCTATCCGTGTCGTTGTTGACGGCGTTTCGTCCAGAGAGCACACCATCAATGCAGGAGTACCGCAGAGTTCAGTCCTATCTCCAACTTTGTTTCTGGTTTTTATCAACGACCTTGTGTCGTTGACTCATAACCCAATTCATTCTTTTGCGGATGACAGCAGCATTTGTCATTCATATTCGTTCAAAAAACGCCCGAGCTCTTTGGAGATTGAGAGAAAGAGGCAAAATATGAATGACACACTTCTTAACGACTTAAGAAAAATCTCTGAGTGGGGTCGTGCTAATAGAGTTGAGTTTAATGCAAGCAAGACCCAGTGTTGTCTGATAACCCACAAACGAATGAATTGCCCCTTAGCTCCCCTTAAAATGAACGATGTGAATCTTGTGGAGTCGGATGCTCTTGACGTTCTGGGCATATCGATAAGATCCGATCTTCGTTGGAATGATCATATTTTCGATGTGTCGAAAGAAGCGGCCAAGTGCCTAGGTTTCTTAAAACGGTGCAAAAGATATTCCCCCCCCCCCATCTGATCTCCGCATGATCTAAACTTCATACATCAGGTCGAAAATGGAGTACAATTCGCACATTTGGGCAGGGGCTTCAAGATCCTATTTGGAGCTTCTGGACCGAATTCAACGACGTGCGATATATTTGATAGGGGATGAAAATATTTCATCTTCTCTCAACTCTTTTGGACATCGACGTAATGTTGGGTGCCTTAGCCTTTTATATAGGTATTACCATGGGAAGTGTTCAAGGGAGGTACAAGACCTGACACCACCAGCTCGAGTATTTCACAGGTCCACTCGGTTAGCACTCCAAGCCCATCCCTATACCATTGCCTCGATGTCCAATAGAACATCGCATTACAGAGATAATTCGTTTTTCGGTCGCACAGTAAGATTGTAATAATCTCCCTGCGAGTATTCCCCGATGGCATCCAGCTGTGAAGGTTCAAAACAAATCTTCACCGACACTACTCAATCTTTCCACCCTCCAACTAAACTATCACCCTTCTTCCGAATCAACTCAATGCTGACGCATTTATAGGGGGCATCCCCTGAGCGTTGGTTTAGTCTAAAAAAAAAAAAAAAAAAAATTCCTTCATTCGTATATCTATCACGCATGGTGCACTTCATTCGTATTTCTACCACGCGTGGTAGAAATCTCTTTTCGCTAATATATACATATGTGATATTTTGCGGTATTTTGTGGTATTTTGTGGAATTTTGTGGTATTTTGTGGTATTTTGTGGTATTTTTTATCTTATCGCTATTATAAGATAATCAAAATATAAAAGAACAGATTTCAGCAGTAAATTAATGTTCCTATGTGAAAATATCTGCAAAGATTTCCTTAATTATATATTTTTTTTTATGTTATTCCATGAACAAGGATTTCATTATGTCCGAATAAGGTCCAAATTGTATTTTTTTATGATGAAATAATTTGCCCTTATAGGGAATGTTGTGTTCTTACCTTCCGTACAAGGGCGAACCATTTCATCACAAGGAGTTTAAAATTTCTGAACTTTTTGGGAATAAACAAAAATTCGGGCGTTTTTTCCTTATTTTAATTTGGAAAAAATTCCTGCTTTTTTCGGGCCTAAATTCCAATTTTTTTTCGGGTCTTTCTTCCATTTTAAATATTTGGAAAAAAGACCTGACATTTTTTGGCACAAATACCCAAAAACATAACAAAATCACCCGCAATTTGGTGTATTTTTCCTAGGAATTAATGTCAGATTTTGTATGAAGAATTTCGGGCTTTTTTACCATTTTTTTTTTGGGTGTAAGTTCATCGGGGGTAAATTCTGGGAGCCATTTATTCTGTACCTGCCACGCCTGCTTATGTGCGTTGCAAGCGGAGAACGAATGGGCTTGTAAAAAGTTTTGCGGTTCTGAAAAAAGTTAGACATTTTCGTTAAGTATCCTATTTTCGTGTGACATTTAGGGTATTCACAAGGTCTCATAAAGTCAAATCTCTTAAGTTGAGAACTATAATATTTTAGTACTATTTTTATATGGAAGGCAACAACTACATTTTTAAACTAGTATAAAATTTTATTACATGACATGATAGCACACCTTGTTAATACCCTAATGGTAAATATTTGATCAGATACTCTATAAAAGTTCACTTAAGGGGGTATATTAGTCTAGAAATTTGAAAAAATCGAAAAATTTTCTTCGATAATTTAAACATTAAAAAAATATGTCCTTAAAAGGATTTCTTAAAATTGAAAATATCAAGTTAAAGCTATTTTAATGACGTAGCAACTAAACCTCAGACGAACTTCAAAACCTTAAACGTTTGACATGATATCTAAAGTTCTAATGTACCGATTAAATTAAATTTCATGTGGGTCTTTTTTATATATCCCTCTTTGACCCTGACCAGAATTATGTAAACATTTTGTTTTTTAATATTTTGAAAAGAATTTATAACCTAAAAAAAAACCGAAAAATATTTTTAAGCAGTCGATATTTCGTGAAAAAATGTTTTCCCTAGTCTGGTACAATGGTGTAACTCCCTAGGTGCAAGACAGTGCAGTGCACCGGGGCCTTTGGGTGACAGGGGCCCTTCGATGACACTGCAAATAACAAATGGTTGGCTGCAAATTAAAAAAAATATATAGCAAGATTAAAAAAAAAAAAAATAGACAGCTCCGGTGAATCGTAAGGTTGAGCGTGGAATTACGTCGCGGAATAGTCTATTGATTTATACTTAAAAAGTTTCTTACTTAAGGAGATTTACATGTACCATCTTGTTATATTGTCATAATGCCCATTTTAAAATCTTAAACACTAGTTTAAAATGTTGCTACCTTCCGTCTAGTGCAAGATAAAATGTTGCTACACTTGTTTCAAATGTTGCTACCTTCCTTCTAAAAAACGTCCTAAAACTTACATCCCTGAAAGTTATGTTTATTTTGATGTAGTAATCAATCAGCTGTTTTTGTTTACATTAGTTCTCAATAATTAACAGCAATTGGACTAACAAGATATCAAGCATTTGTCATTTGTGATGTTTGCGTTAATAAATATTTGTGAAATAAATTTATTTTGTGTAATATAACTATTGACAGTAATTAATAAAATGTTAAAATTATTCATTCAAGCAATTTATCATAGTTATTGGTAAGTCTAAAAAATTTCGTTGTTTGTTTTTGCATATCGTCACCTAAAATACAAGAAGGTGTAACAACAAAAAATTCAAACAAAACTTTCAAGTCCCTATAAGACTTTAAACTCATACATTCGTAAAAGGCTATTTTATTAACAAAATTCAAAAAGCCAGTGAATAGGCAGCATAAGGCTGCGAACATAGTAGACGCGAGTTGCTGATCCGAGCCGATTGAAACTCAAAAACGCATTCGGGTAAAAGAGATGCATGACTTGCGTACTGTATTGCTCTTATATGTTTTTCGGCTCGGCTCAGCAACTCGCGTTCACTATGTTCGCAGCCTAAGAAAGTCAGCAAACGTTTTAAGTGTTACGCCATCTTGAATTTTAGGTGTCGATATCTACATAAATGTTATGTTGATCTGTTGCATGATACAATTATACAAGGTAGGAGTGACAGTTCTTTCGTCTTGCGCCAACTGTCAAAAATAGTATAAATTAGAGAACGAAAAAAGAAGAAAAGAAAATAGAAAACAAAATATACAGGCAAATGACAGTCGTTGCAAGGTACTGGTGAGAAAAAAGCAAGTTGTCACTCCTACCTTGTATAATTGTTTTGTATTTTAAAACTTGTGTAAATTCTTTTTTGACCGACTTCAAAAAGGAGGAGGTTCTCAAGTTCGTTGGTTAAATTTTTTTTTTAATGATAACTCCTAAAGCACTTGCCTGATTTTCCTAATTTTTTGTCAACAGATAGTTACCATTAAAGCGGAGGTCCTTTTTTAAAAAAATGGGCGATATTCGACAAAGGTGCGTGTCACTATTAGAAAAACACTGTACATATTTCAGTTAATATTGACAATAGGGTAGTGAAATTTACAGTAAAAATACTGGGGTAGGCAGAATTATTACAAATTACGGTCAATAAAAAGGGTGTTATTTGACAAAGGGGTGTGGCAATATTATAAACACACTATAAATAGAATAATGAATAATATTGACACTAGGGTACTTACTTAATTTAGTACATGGGTAGGCACAGTTACAACAAATTACGGTAAAAAAGTGGGCGTTATTAAACAAAGGGGTGTGGCAATGTTATAAAATACTATATCTCAGTTAATATTGACACTAGGGTAATAATATTTGGTATGCTGGTGGGTGGGTAGGTAGAATCATTACAAAAGTGGGCGGCATTGTACATAGGGTGTGGCACTTTAAGGAAAGTACTATATATCGGTTAATATTGATAGTGGGGAACTGAAATTTGGCACAGGGCTACGTAGAACCATTATATGGTATGATAAATAAAGTGAGCGGGATTAGAAAAAGGGCGTGGCAATTTAATAAAAATTGTAAAGAGACAGAAATGGAAAATACCTAACAAACTTTTTGGAATTAATAAAACAAATTTTATATGAACCAAGTTTCAAGTTTGAAATTTTCCTCAAAAATACTATGACATAAATATTCTCTAAAAAGGAAGAAATAAAAACTTTTTAACAAAAAAAAACCGACTTCAAAATCACTACAAAGTAAAAAATAAGTTTTAATAACTTTTCCCATTAATTTCTTGGACAAATTTTAAAAGTTATTCTATTGTATTATAATATTAGAAATCTTATCATTTCCATTTTTTCTAATTTGTTTTATTATCATCAATATATTAAATGCTTTATGAACATAAAAGCTTTGAAGTCAGCGCTAATCTTTGACACACAATCATGACCTTTTACCATCCCTGCACTATTTTAAGCTTTTATATTTGATGTTATGCTGCCTTGGTTACACTCAAAAATGATAGAAACAAGATTACGCGTTCAGCAGCACCATTATTTAATGCTCTCTTTCTCAACTGAGTGCATGACGTCACACAGTACTTTTGCTTGACAAAAACGTATGCAAATTGACGAAATTGGAAATAAATTCTTTCGGAAAAGTAAAGTAAAAATATCTACTGTATAAAAATATGAATATTTTCGTATATGAAAATATATGAATATTTTAAACTTTCAAGATTTTTATCTCCTAAACTATTCGAGACCGACAAAATTTTATTGTACCAATAGGTCTAGGAGATCCATATACATTTTATAAAAATAAAAAAAAAAAATATTTAGGCGTGGGCCCCAAAGTAAAATCATTCCAAAGTCTGACAATATCGCTTGTGACGTCATGCTCTCTCTCTCTCTCTCATTTGCGGAACGCGTGATCTGATTTCTATCATTCTTGGGTGACACTGTAGTAATTTTAAAAGCTTTGTACACATAAACATTCTCACTATACTGGTTTGGGTGAGCTTGTAAAGCTCATATTGAATATGACATAGTGTGTAACAGCTGCACAAATAATGCATGAAACACATTGGCTACATTCAGCGTACTCAACAATTGCCAACTGATAGAAAAAAATCGCTAAAAAGCTTTCATATTCATAAAGTTAGTAATATTTTTAAGATAATAAAACAAATTAGAAAAAATTAAAATAAAAAGATTTCGACTTAGTAAGATTAGCGTCGACTTTAAAGCTTTTATGTTCATAAAGCAATTAATATATTGATGATAATAAAACAAATTAGAAAAAATGGAAATGATAAGATTTCTAATATTATAATACATATAAATAACTTTTAAAATTTGACCAAGAAATTAATGAGAAAAGTTATTTAAAATTATCTTTTACTTTGTCGTGATTTTGAAGTCGGTTTTTTTTGTTCAAAAGTTTTTATTACTTTGTTTTAGACGTGTTCGCTTTGTACTTTTTTGTTGGTTGTATGTGTAGGTAATTTCCACTGGTAATAAAAGCTTTTTTTTTGAAAAATGGATAAAAAAATGAAAAAAAAATAGTACAGACATTTTTTCTATTTAATTTTTCGGGTTGGGGCCCTTGATCACTGGTCCGGTATATAGTGACATTCTTACTAATTTAGAATTTTTTTCTTCTCAGATGACTAAAAGGGTTGAAATCGTGTCAAGATGGAGGCACCATTTATTTACCATCCCTCACTCTACCAGCCACTAATCTTTTCAATTTTTAATTACTTTTTTTTAATTTTTAGTATATTATTGAAATATTAATAAACATATAATAATAAATGTATAGTCAAAATATTTTTTGTTTTTTTTTTTATTGAAAACGCCCAAAATTTTTCACTCTAGACAAGAGTACTGACTTAAATTCTCTGGAAATCCTTCTCCCAAGCTCCATGACAGTATCTGTTTTTTTTCTCTCTACTCTGAATGCCCTCGCAATATTGCTGACATTATTAAATGATACTTGTTTAAATTGAACCTTCAATCCAGCGATCAACCAATAATCAAAACCTTACAAATTTTCTCTAATTACATTTAAAATTGCCAGCCATTAAGAGATTGAATACTCCTCCCAGCTGAGGCCATCTACTCGATGGTGGCAAGGGTATTGATGGTGTTGGGGCATCACGTGCCACGCATAATGGCTGCAATAATGAAAACATATGAACGTGATGAAAATCTATCCAGCTGGTTTTCAATGCAGCAACGATAGGCTTGACATTAAAAAATTATTGAAGTTAATAAATGTTGAGAAGAAGTATGTAGGTCTGTACATGCAAGAAGGATTGTAGTTGATTGTTGTTGTGAAGTAGCAGCAGGGAGACCCTTAAAGCGCTAACCATCAAGTGCAATGACACTCTACGTCACGCTGCACACAGCATCAACAACAACAGCTTCCAAGACCTTTAAACAATGCTTTTATTTGTGCTTCTATCTATTTTTGGTCAACAAAATTGCTATGCTTAAGTTATTGTAAATATCCACACCAAAGAAACGAAGATTAGAACTTGGTCTGGCGTCAGTCACACTGCCAATAAGCACTAATAAGAGAGCGCCAAAGCGGCATGCCTAGACTCTCGGTATCGGGATTGCGGTATCCTGAGGATCGTCATTTTAATGTTAACAATTTGTAGATATCGCGTACGTAGCAACGATTGAGATTGAGTTTGGATCGATCTATGGATCGATCGTATCCATCGTACGATAGTGTATGATCGATTGATGTGTTCTTTTTTTTTGCAGTGTTTTTCTTTTGTTTTATTATCCGTTGCTACTCCGCACAGGGTGAAAAACAGCTGCGGGCAGTCTGTCGTCATTCAGCCAAAACTTAAAAGCTTCTCTGTTCATCCTTGTATCGATACGTTGTTTTTTTTGTTTTAGTTCGCAGCTCAGCAGCGGTGCGAGGTTGATTGTTGATTTTTTGTTCTTATTATGATTTGATGATGATTTTCCTATTGCATGGAATTGAGTTGCATCACGTCGTCGCTTTCGACAGCCATCAGTCGCATCATTCGATGGCATCGTTTTAACTTAACTATCCAACGTGATAGCGTCTGTCTATCCATCCATCCATCCATCCATCCATCCATCGATCCATCAATTTATATTCGCATACATTGTAGTTAAATATTGTTTAAACAATCTAGAATATATACGAGATAGATGATGATTGTTGTTGGGTCTTTACGTTGTGGCCATGACTAAAAATGACACGTTATTCAGTGTGCTTCAATGTCTTCAAGCGTCCATCTAGTATATATATCCATGCATTCATCCACCTATCCATCCATTCAAATGTCCATCTTTCTATCCATCCATCCATCCATGCTGTGTACTGGATGTTGTCTGCCTTTTGGTTCGTCGTAGTACGTTCGTCTTTTATGTTGGCCATTGAATTGCGCTTCATTTTGGCGACGATAGGGTTACCTGCCTGTCAATATCAGGGCAATTAGAGGGACTTCAATTCCTAGGTTTTCCAGCAACAAAGCCTCAATTAGTGCGTGTCGCGTCGTTGCATGTAGCTTGAGTTTAGTTGAGTCGAGTTGAGTTGAGTTGAGCTGAGTTTCCATTCAATTGAATTTGCATATCGCAACAATGATGTGCTGGAATTACATGTTGTTTGCGCAACTACAAGTTGTTTTTGTTGCTGCTGTTATTATTATTGTTTGTCGTCGTCGTTGTTGTTGCTTTTCATCGATTAAGAAAAAGTGTAATTTATTGTTGTTGTTACAAATTTTTATTTTCTAGATTTTGACCAGAGGCTTCTTTAGATTGCATGTTTTTACTTTAATGTGTTGGGTGTAGATGTTGTAGAGTTTTTCTTGTCGACGCTGCACTTGCTTCGGTTAATGAGTTACACAGTAGCATTGAGTGTATTTTTTATTGATATCGATCATGTCATTGCCTTTGGTAATCTCTTATTTTATCATTTCATTTATTCGTGATCAATTATTTGATCCTGGAACAAAATGTTTATACTTGTTGAAGTTGTTAGTTTTTGGCAATTTCTTTCAACAGCAATGATGCCCAGCTAGTAGTTCAGTTGGGTTAATTTAAGATTGAAATTATTTCTTTTCAGTTAAGCATTTCCTCCGTACATAGATGAAATGCGGTGTAAAGTACGAAAAATTTTCCTTCTAATACCTCATCTCTTCCGCATTGATTCCATTAAAACGGGGGTCAAAACACACTCAGACTATTTTGATTGTTGGCGTTGCACAGTGGATCGATGTGGAATTTCTCATTGCAAAAATCATAACTTCTGAACGAATTGCATTCTTGATGATTTTTGCGGTCAATAGAAAAATGATACAGCTTTTTGTGTGCATAATTTGATTTTAATAGACTATCAGGATGCTATGGAATTCATGGTCAAAATGAGACCTTCTAATAAGTGTATAAAGTAAGCATACAAAGTTCTCCATATAACGCTCTTTTCTGAAAAGTTATAATTTTCAAAGTCATAACTATTTTTTTCACTGAAAAAAAAAAAAATTGTCACAAAACTTTAAAAAAACCGGAAATGTAAATGTTCAAAACTTCTAAAACAATTGAGATATCTAGGTGACGTTTTGGTATGGATAGAATTAATACAGCTCTTATTGTGCAAAATGTCATTAAAAAAAACATTCAGGATGCTGAGGCACTAATTTGTGAAGGTAAGCTTTTAGAATGATGTAAAAAATTGTACAAGTTTTTCCAAAGGATTTTTCTTTGAGAAAATTTGACTTATATCCGATTCATGGTTAATCAAAACAAATTCGAAGTCAGGTTTCTTAAACTATTGCTACACTGAATAAAATATGGTCTTAAAACATGACAAAAACTGAGAATATAAATTATTTTATTATTAACTAGCGATACCCGGCGCGCGTTGCTACACCCGGCAAGTATATTGGAAATAATAAGTACATTCAAAACTTTTATTAGTCCCTTAGTCTGACACCACGCTCATGTTCCACTGCCTGTTACAGTTTCCCAGTAGCAGAACATCACTCCCAGGTGACAATTACATTATGAGTTTCAATGTCCTGTGATTTTAGCTTCCATAGCTAATCTGTGTAGAGAATCGGGCCACCCACCCTTTTCCAATGCACATACCAGTTTTCCAGTAGAAAGACTTTGACAATTAGTAACTTCATACTGAGTTTTATTGTCATGCGACGTTTAGTTCCAAAGCAGGGTGCGGAAAAATTCGCTCTCGAACGATTAAAAATTCAATCTTCTCATGGAAACTCATTTTGCGATTGTATTTTATTATGATAAATTCTTCTGAAATCGAACGTTCACGAAAACATTGCCTTCGTGTTCTCTCACGACAGACTAAATACAATGATTTTTTGCTCCCATGCTCAAATTACGAACAATCGCTTTTGGTAGCTCACTCATGAGTAAAATGTTTACATAAAAAACTGCATATATCGTGAACGTTCAATATCTAAAGAATTTATCACAATGAAATACAATCGCAAAATGAGTTTTCGTGAGAAGATTGAATTTTTAATCGTTCGTGAGTGACTTTTTTAAAGTTCATGAGTAAAGCGCAGACGGGAGAAATCTTTAAATTCATTCTCTTGTGAAACGGACGAAAGCAGATAGACGCAATCGATTACTTAAATTGCTTTGTTGTGCATTCGCTTGGTTAATTTGAAAAATGTCCAGAGTATCAAATATATTAATAGGCAAAAATTATTGCTTATTATAAAAAAACAAATTTTTGTATTATTTAATTATTTTGTGTCAGTTGAAGAGTGTTTTTCTTTTCGTTTTGTTTTTGATTTTTTTTTTAATTATATAATCACAAAATTTTACTTATTTCTTCGCTGTCAGAGTAAAAATTGATCACTGCAAAAATACGCTCACGAACGATTAAAGATTCAATCTTCACAATATGAGTTACGTATCGAATTTTTAAATGAGCGTTCACAACCAAAGAACGATCATGAGTGAGCGAGCCAACGACGCTTGCAGCGAAGTTTTTTCGTTCGTGATATTTACGAACTTTGCTTTTGATGGTGAGCGATCGTAAATGCTTTTGTTCGTCGCATAACCTTCTCACTCATGAGAAATTGAAAGCATGAAATTATTAGCAGTGATTAATTGTGAGAACAATCGTATTTTGATCGTTCTCCGCACCCTGTTCCAAAGCTTTCAGTATCGAAAATTTGACTTGTGAGGTCCAAGCCAAAACCCCTTTTCCTATGCCCGTCCCAGTTGTCTTGTTTATTTATAAAAAAACTTATTGAATCACACAATGTCAATTCTATAAAGTAAAAAGTCAGCCCTTTGTTCCTTTTGTTCATTTATAAATTACAGGAAAACCACCGTCAAAAAATGTGTAGAAAAGTTGCATGCAGCGAAACAAATAAACATACAAACATACATAAAGAGTGATTTTTTAAGTGCCTGATAACTTTTTTTTTAAAAAAAACGCATAAAATTTGCAAAATCTCATCGGTTCTTTATTTGAAACGTTAGATTGGTCCATGACATTTACTTTTTGAAGATAATTTCATTTAAATGTTGACCGCGGCTGCGTCTTAGGTGGTCCATTCGGAAAGTCCAATTTTGGGCAACTTTTTCGAGCATTTCGGCCGGAATAGCCCGAATTTCTTCGGAAATGTTGTCTTCCAAAGCTGGAATAGTTGCTGGCTTATTTCTGTAGACTTTAGACTTGACGTAGCCCCACAAAAAATAGTCTAAAGGCGTCAAATCGCATGATCTTGGTGGCCAACTTACCGGTCCATTTCTTGAGATTAATTGTTCTCCGAAGTTTTCCCTCAAAATGGCCATAGAATCGCGAGATGTGTGGCATGTAGCGCCATCTTGTTGAAACCACATGTCAACCAAGTTCAGTTCTTCCATTTTTGGCAACAAAAAGTTTGTTAGCATCGAACGATAGCGATCACCATTCACCGTAACGTTGCGTCCAACAGCATCTTTGAAAAAATACGGTCCAATGATTCCACCAGCCTACAAACCACACCAAACAGTGCATTTTTCGGGATGCATGGCCAGTTCTTGAACGGCTTCTGGTTGCTCTTCACTCCAAATGCGGCAATTTTGCTTATTTACGTAGCCATTAACCAGAAATGAGCCTCATCGCTGAACAAAATTTGTCGATAAAACACATTTCGAACCGAACAACTGATTTTGGTAATAAAATTCAATGATTTGCAAGCGTTGCTCGTTAGTAAGTCTATTCATGATGAAATGTCAAAGCATACTGAGCATCTTTCTCTTTGACACCATGTCTGAAATCCCACGTGATCTGTCAAATACTAATGCATGAAAATCATAACCTCAAAAAAATCACCCTTTACATACATACATACATCAAGTCGGATTGAATCTCATTCTCATCAAAAAAATCCTCAACATGCTAAAGGTGTTCAGTGAATCCCCTTTTAACAAAACTGTGTTAGATTAATTCTCCACATCAAAACTACTTTGAACATATTAGAATGTACTTCGATCCAATTATAATATTATAATATGTATTTGTTTGTTTGTTTTGTTGTTTTGTGCTTACTGAGAACAAAAAGAGTATAGTAGAGAGCAACATGCAGTTTATTGAGGCTCTCGCAGCACAAACGCATGAAAAGCTAACGATCAAGCAACGTATGGCATTCTGGATGATTTTTTAAAAACTTAACACTTTAATTAAAGATACTTATTATTGAAATTTCGTAAAGAAAATAACCAATGAACCTTTTGTAACACAAATGTGATATTTTAAAACTTATTTCAAAAAAATCTGACCAGTACTCTTGGAGTTTTGCGGACACAAAAAATTTTCACTTTAATTTTATATAATAGTATAGATATATATATAGATAGATAGATAGATATAGATATAGATATAGATATAGATATAGATATAGATATAGATGTATAAAAAATTGTTAAAACATGAAATTTTAAATAAAAACTAGTAAGGAATGATCTTCGACTGGGCCGAAGTTAAAATACCCCCACGGCCGAACCAAAGTATATTCAAAGTCTTAAGCAATCAATAAAATGTTTATCTGTAAAAACGTTTTCGTTATATTTTTAACAGAAAATATTCGCTTTTGTTTTTTGATAAAGTCACTTTGTATGGGAGGTGGGCGTGGTTTTCACTCAATTTGGTTGAATTCCATACACATAGTACACGTTATATATCAAAGTTCATATGCAAAATTTCAAGTCCGTACATTAATTTTTGTGGATTTTAGAGAAATTTTACTTTTTTGATAAAGTCACTTTGTATGGGAGGTAGGCGTGGTTTTCATCCGATTTAGTTGCATTTCATACTTAGAGTGTATTTTGAACATCAAAACTCATATGCAAAATTGCAAGTCCATATATTCTTTTTTGTTGAATTCTAAGAGATTTTACCGTTTTGATAAAGTCACTTTGTATGGGAGGTAGGCGTGGTTTTCATCCGATTTGGCTCATTTACGAACTTGACCTTAGTTTTTTAGATAAAAGCTTAAATATTGAATTTCGTGATGATAGCTTGAAAATTACGGCTGTAATCGTGACGACAGACGGACAGACGGACAGACGGACAGACGGACAGACGGACAGACGGACAGACGGACAGACAGACGGACATGGCTAAATCTACTCGGGTGGTGATGCTGATCAAGAATATATATACTTTTCTATACCTACCACGCCTCCTTATGGGCGTTACAAACGGAGTGACAAAATTAATATACCCCCATTTACGTTTTTTAAACGTGGGGGTATAAATATAAGTAGGACCTAAGAAGCTTGAGTGGATCACATTGAAAAGTCATGCAAGACTACTAATGATTTGGTGTAGCGGCTAACGAAACAGTCTGTCTAGTCTGCTGTATGATTTGCTCTATACAGAGGCGTTGTTGTTGTTTGTTGCCTTCATTGTCTTCATGTTGTCTTGTTATCAACATTGTACTTGGCCTAAAGCCTAAATTTGTTTCGGTATAATAAATGAAAAATTAATAATAATCTTATCATTTTAACATTTTCCTGCAATATATTTTTTCCAACTCTTTTAGGGTTCTGACATGCCTTAATGATGAAATTCTTGGGTCTGATGATGCGGCCAATATACTGAATAGGTTTCGTTTCTTTTGTCGTTTTCGAGAAACGGGTATTTAAGAATCTGTATTTTTTATAGTAATTTGTTTTCGATTCCTGGGTTTCTTCGGACAACTCTCCATTTGGTAATTACTGATATTCTGTAATGTCTTTACCATTCGCTACGATTTTATGCAGTGGAGGTGTGAGTTTTTTTCAGCTTATTTTTTCTCTGTACTCCTGTACTTTTCTGCGTTAATTTTTTCTTTGCAGTTCAAAACATTGAGGATGACTTTCAACCTTTTAACGATTTTTTTTCTTAATTCGAGGTGTAAAAGCTGGATAAAAATCCAAAAATGTTGCATACTACATTATCCTGGGGTGATTTTGAAGTTCCAAGAGTCAACTTCTCTTGTATTGAACATTTTTTATGATGTTGCATTATTTATTTTTCAAAAATTCATCTCTAATAGTCAATTCTTAAAAAATGGGGTGTTTCAATCCTATTTTAAGTGAAGGATTTAAAAAGTATAGGGAGGGTGCCCAGATAATAAATTTTGATCATTTGACGCTTAACGACTTTACTAAAGACGTCACGTCTGCATCTCTTAAAATTAATATTTCTTCCATGCGGCCTTGAAAATATGAGCCCAGATTGTAGGAAATCTAAAAGATTTTTTGGAGACATAAAATTATAGAATGAAATATGTAAAAAGTGTAAGTGGTAGTGTACATTTTACCATACACCAAATAACAAATATCAAATACCAAATACCAAATACCAGATACCAAATAATAAATACCAAATACCAAATACCATATACCAAATACCAAATACCAAATACCAAATACCAAATACCAAATACCAAATACCAAATACCAAATACCAAATACCAAATACCAAATACTAAATACCAAAGTACCAAATACCAAATACCAAATACCAAATACCAAATACCAAATGGCAAATACCAAATACCAAACACCAAATACCAAATACCAAATACCAATACCAGATACCAAATAATAAATACCAAATATCGAATAATACCAAATACCAAATATCGAATTATACCAAATAAGGAATACCAAATACCAAATACCAAATACCAAATACCAAATAATAAATACCAAACACAAAATACCAATTACTAAATACCAAATACAGATTTCAGGAAGAAGAAATATTTTCCCATGACAAGATATGGATCGAGTTTATTTTTGATCAATTGTGTTGTAAAGTATTTTGATCAGTTGTTAAATTTGTTGAGCAAATGGCCGTGAACTGGTTCTATGAGTTTTAAGCCGACTCCCTATGTGGACTACCAGGAAACTTTAAATGGAATTATTTACTCTCTGATGTAAGCCATTGTCTGCATCAACCATCACGATCGAAAAAAATTTATTTCTTTATAAAAATTTTAAATTCTATTGAAAACAAATTTTTCGAGCTCTTGGCCAAGTATGTTGACAACAAGACAACATGAAGAACAAAGAAGGCAACAACCAACAACAACAACAACTGCTCTGTATAGAGAAAATCACACAGCTTGACTATATAGACTGTTTCATTGGCCGCTACACCAACTCATCAGTAGCCTTTGGTTGTTGGTTGCAGGTTGGTTGGTTGTTGTTGGTTGTTGGTTGTTGCCTTCTTTGTTCTTCATGTTGTCTTGTTGTCAACATGCTTGGCCTAGAGCTTGAAAAATTTGTTTTCAATATAAATAATGAAAAGGCCGTATACAAATATTAAGATTAAATTTTAAATTCTTTATAAATATACACGGCTAATTAACAAAAACTGGAGGTAACAAATAACATTGAAAAAATTTTAGATAAAACCTTATGTTTTCCGCCCAATGTTGTGATTTAATGTCATTTCCAGTTACTGAGAAATTTTATAGAAAAAAATTATTTCAAAAAAGGCTAGTATGAGCTTTGATTAGTGCAACTCTGCATGGGAATTCTATGCTAAGCATTAACTGACTATTATCAACATTCAAACTATTATTAGAATGTTAATGCATCATTGCCCAAACATTAGAAAAATCGTATAAGATCGATGGGTTGAGCTTGCTATGAGCAAAAACACAAATAAAAAAACACAATTCAGAAAAAACAAGTGCGTTTTAAACACTCGTGTCGCCGCTGCATGACAAACGCGCACATTGCAACTTTGCAAATTTGGCCAAAAGCACTTAGGCCATTTACGTAGTAATTTCGCATAGAATACGCGCCAAACTTGAATGCGGAAATTAACTCAATTTAAAGCTATGAAGGTGATTTTGTTTGCAGTTTAAGCCAAAACGAGTTGCATTCTAGAGAAATTGCATTGAATCAAGTTCGTTGCTTAAGTCTTTTGTTTGATCATGAGCAAGTTTAATAGTCTCCTTAGAAATATTGTAGACTTAAAAACTACTAGCTAGTTGATTGATTTTTTTTCAAATAAGGATACGCTGCACTAGTTTGTTGCTTAAGTCTTTTGTTTTCCTTTTATTTTTTTTTTTTTTTTTTGCTTGCAAAGCATTTCCTTCTACCTGTTCTGTGTTTACGATGCGTTCTCTCTATGCAAATAGTTTATCAGCAATAATTCATAACGTTCGCTGCTACAACCAGCGGTAAAGAATAATACTTGAACATTACGATATCATCACGTTTATGACGTTAACACAATTAATCAAGTTTTGCCTGACTAAAAGGCTTTACTTCTAAGCCTGCCAAAGAGTTAAAGTGAATATAAAGCTTTTTTGTGTAGTTATAGTGCAAAACATTAATCTTGGCATAGCATAGAATTCAAATATGAGTGCAGCTTATGCTATGGCCATATTTGTGTGTAACCGGTTTTTTGTTTTGTTTTGTATCGTGACACTAGAATGAGCTGCGTTAAGCGTTATAGCGTCATAGCCCATGAATACTCGGTTTTTTTTTCTTTTGTAGCGCAGCACACTACAACTCCTACACTAAGCTAAGCTTTATTCAGTCAGGTGTGTGTGTATGTGTGTCTTTGTAAGTGTGTGTATAGTTCATGTCTACGCGCCATTTGCTACAGTTATTGCACCAGGAAGAGCCGTCAAGTATCCAGCAGAAGTTGAGAACAGCTGCATGTTGTACCATAGAGATGGATCATCATCTATCCCAAGGCTTAATTTCAGTTTTCGCTCGTTTTGCTTAAATGCTTTGCTTGTTCTTTGTTAATGTTTTCTCGTTGTTTTTTTTTATTTTTTTTTTCATTTTTGCATTTGTTGTTGTCATGAACAAAATGCGTACCAAATCGCAACCAACCTCGTTGAACGCCTGTGGTGTATTACATACATATACCCGTATATATCAGCTGTTAATCGCCTTCAACTTCACATCAGATTCGGTTTCAATCTCAGCTTTAAGCAAAAATTTTTAAATTATATGAATTTCACTGGACTTAAAAGCTTGGGAATAATTTTTTCTGATGCGTTGAATAATAATGTGGCAGTGATGTTAGATACAGGAATTTCTTAATTTATTTTACTAAAGGACAATTACTAGAAAATTTATTAAAATTAAATATTATCACAACAAAACTTACATCTAAAAGTCTTGGGACTGACAAAGCCTTTATAATTTTCCTTGTAATCATGTAACTTTCAAATGACTGGCTCCTCCGAAAGTAAAGATTAATTATTTGACATTATAACAAAAATAAAAAAAAAAACGTCATAAGACCGCAGAGAGAGTCACTACAAGATTGAAAATTAAACACTCATGCAACAGTGTTGCATGGAATTATTACTCAACGAAATTATGTGTTATGGTTAATGTTATAAAACATAAATGAAGGATTTATACTTGGCTTTACGACAAAAATAAAAATATAAATAATGAGGACGTCAGATCATGTAGTTAGCAGACTATGCAACAAAAATACAATATTGTTGCATGATAATAATTTCATCGCTACCTGGAAGTGCAATGAAAATTTTTATTCTATGACAGCAAAGAATGATTGCTTGACTTCATAATGAAAATGAAAAAAAAATGTTGGAGCCACGACACTACGAAGGCAACCCCTTAATGCTATAAAAATGCAACAACAATGAAAAAATGTTGCATGCAATTGAAACTTCGAGACTATTAGTGCTTCGGTAAATTCAATGGAACTACAGCGATGGTTTTTGGTCACATAATAAAAGTAAAAAAAATAATGGCGTCATGAGGTCTCTTGGGGAACCCCGTTTAGTAACCTTAATGCACTAAATGCAATAGCAAAAGCAAGAAGAGTACCTAATAAAAGAAATTTATTTAAAGTAATAAACTGCCCATTTCAGCCCTTGAAAGGACTTTGACCGAACTTCTCATGATTTAATTGTGTTGTGCGTGTTATTTAATGTTTGTACACAATTGATCGAGAACTGGTTTTATGCTGACTCCGAACGGCATGTTCTCAAGAAGCTTTACGTGACATTATTTACTCTCTGAGATTTGCCATTGTCTGTAGAGAGGTGACGGCCGAACAGAAAAATTAATTCGATTGAAAAAACTTTTTGTTCAGATGGAAATTGAACCAGGGTTCTACCTACTGCGCCATGGCCGCCACCGTAGTAAAATGATAAGGGCAATGATTTGGAGAAAGTCCAAGATCAGGAAAAAGATCAGGAGTAGAACAAAGATCTGGCATGAATTTGGACAAGAGTTAGGACAAGAATTCAGACAAGGATTTAGAAAAGGACTATTATAAGGATTGTGACAATGATGAGAACAAAGATTTAGAGACATATCTATGACAATATTTTGGACAAGATTATCTAAAGCATAAGGACAAGGAATAAAGCAAGAATTTGCACACACTAAGGACAGGATTAGCACAAGGATTAGGAAAAGAAGTGAGTCAACGATAGGGAAAAGGATTCCCTGCATTTTGACAGGGATTAACTCAAGTGTTTGGAAAAGAATTAGTTCAAATTTGTAAGGACAAATATAAGAATAAGGATAAGGATGAAGGTAAGCTTGAGAACAAAGGAAAGGTTAATCACAAGAATTAGGACGAGGATAAACGTTTTCGGGTGTATCCACGGTAGAGCCAACTTATTTTTTTTCAGTTTTGTGCTTTATTTAATTTTCGATTTTAGGCATTATTTATTTTTTTCAGCCAAAATATTTGGGCTTTATTTCGTTTTTTATTTTGAACCTTATTTCATTGGGCATTATTGCCTTGAGCCGTAATGCTTGTAATTAACTTCAAATTTACTTTATTTATGATAATTTATTATGATAAGAGTTGTGATAATCTTGAACAGAATAATCGATAAAACAAAATTTTCGATATCGAATCGAATTGAGTTTAACGATATTTTCAACATCACTAACAGCAACAGCTGCAGCCATAAGCTCATCTAAAATTATGTAAAAAAATGTAAATAAATTTGTCGTAATTTTTTATTTGGTATTTTTAAAAGAATTTTTTCATAAAAAATAATATTCTTATTGGCTTGAAGGTGGTTTCAAGTTGCTAGTCATATTGCAACCACAGGATGATTCGGGCTAAGTTGCAGGAATAAGTATATTTGATATGTTTTATACCAATTGAAGTAATTCATGATAATTGAGCTATAATTTTTTTGAAAACTTGCGATACCCGGCGCGCATTGGTACACCGGGTAACTATATTGGAAAATATAAAGTATATTCAAATGCTCTGTGAGTTTTACTACGAAAGCTTTTCTATATTAAAAATTTGGCTTGCATGGGCAGAGCCACACCGTCTTGTCCAATTCGATTCTCAGTTTTCTAGTAGAAGGACATCATCAAATTGTAATTCTATTCTGAGCTTAAATATTCCGTAATTTTTACTACCATAGCTATTCTATATCGAAAATTTAGCTGGCATGGGAGAAGTCAAGTCCTATTTTCCAATCTATGCCTCATTTTTCCAGTGGAAAGACCTAGCCTTTTGCTTCGTAACTCATACTCAGTTTCATTGTTAAGCGACACTTAGAACCAGGTCTATTCGATATCAAAAAGTTGGGTTGTATGGGTGGTGTCATGGCTCCTTATTGAGATTATCGTTCGATCTTGCAAATTTAAAAATTAAATTTTATATTTATAACGACGAACAAACAAAAGAATTATATATGATTCATTTTTGTACTCAATATTGATGAAAAAAAGAATCATTAACGAATGGAAAACAACAATGTTACCATTAATGAATTGAATATGAGTGAATGAATTGAATACTATTAATGAATTGAAAAACACGGCACACAGTTGAAAAGTTTGTATGGAGAGGCGGTGAAAAATCAATAACTTTGAGTCCCGTCAAGGTATTTGAACGAAATTTGGTATACATGCTAATATACTATGTACCCATTGTCATGTCAAAAATTGATTTTAACACTTTAACTGCCACCATACAAAAAAAATATCGGGTCCTCCGTGCCATTTTGTTTTTTTACATATCTAGTGTATTTTGGTATCAGAAAATTCGAACAAAATATCAGAAATTGTTTTTTTTTTTATATTTCTGTGAAATTTTGAAATATTTTATTGAGGCACAACATATGTACCTCACGGCCTAATGTATACGCCGTGAGGTACATGTGCTATGCCTTTTTTGTATATTTGTGCAATTTTGTTTTGATCATAGTAAATAACCATTTCGTCTGGCAATATTGAACTGCGACACATTCGATCAAGAATATATATATAGATTTCTATACCTACCACGCTTCTTTATGGGAGTTACAAACGGAGTGAGAAAATTTATATACCCCAGTTAAAGGGATTTTTTTTAATCGTGGGGGTATAAAAATAATGCGCTAAAGATAGGTTTAGGTATGCCAGGCCATGCGAAATTGAACTACGTTTACAGATTTGCATTTCGAGGCACTAATTTTAAACCATGAACTATAATGTGTAATCAAATACTGAGGCACATACGCTGTGCCTCAGAGCCTACGTGGACATTTTATTGAGGCACACCGTATGTGCCTCATGGCAGTTAACGTGTTAATTGATGTTTCTATTTCATAATTTCAATATATAAGCAAATACGTGCTTTATTTGCCATTTGACCAAAATTGATATCAGAATTTTTGTTATTTTCCGCGATACCCACCAAATACGAAGATCTTGTTAAGAAGTCAACAAAGTTAAGTGTTTTTTAAATGTTTTTAGTGGCTCGAATAAATTAAAGTATATTCAATGTTAAAGTAAATTTATTAGAGTTTATCAAAATATATAGACCGAAATCAACACCCAATTCCAACCCTAAATAATTAAAATAAGACGGAAAAACAATGCAGAAGATATATATTAAATAAATTCATGGTTCCCCAAATAACGATTTTCTATGAAAATCGTGCGTTTTTGTACTGGAGCCCATCTAAAAGTCAATTTTTTTTTATAAAAAATACCATAGATCTCGATTCACTATTAAAAACAACTTATAGATGCAAATTTTCAATGAGATCAGACACGTACAGTAGTGCAGGTATAACCTTTTTTTCTTTTAATAAGAGTTCTGTTTAGCTTAAGTTCCTGATATGCCTGTTATAAATTTTAATTATACATAATTTATACCCAAAGGAGTTATTGTAAAAACAATAAATAGAATACAATAGTGAATAGTACTATAGCAGTACAAACAAAGAACGTAATTTAAAACATTGAGCAAAAATGGATAAATGCACATAGATCTTGTATACAGCAATACGAAACAAGTATTTAAAATTAAATAATCTTATGCAAGCTTAAACAAATTTTGATGTTAATAATGTTACATATTACCATCATTGTTATTAGTAAAATTTAAAAAAAAATGATGATCCTCTGGTAAGTCCGATCGCTTTGACAATGGCTCGGCTCTAAAAGTATTGATGTAAGGTTCAGAGGTTGTAAGGAGCATTTTCGAGGAAAGTCTAAGCGGTTTTTATGGTATTCGTTCTGCGCATCCTGAGCTTCTTCAGTGAGCATAACGATTGGCAAGAACTATTCTGAAATTGTTCTGCTTCCATGTATAAGCACCTTATGGACAGTATTTGGCATATTATGCCAGCTGTATAAATTAACAAATAATTGCGCTGTGTCTTTACAGTAGCCTCTGAACTATGTACAATCAATTTCATTACCACAATTAATTATTTCTAATATATTTCAAAATGGTTTATTAATTGTTTGTCCATAATTAATAACGTTTATTAATTAATTAATTATTACTTTTATAATTTTATATAACGTTCTATCCAACGCCGTAGATAGGTACTTCATAAGAGGGGGCGGGTTTACTTAAGCAAAATAAAATTTTATAAATATTATATTTTATTTAACATAATATCTGCTAACAAAAAAAAAACAGTTAAAAATACACAATTTGCAATTTATCTTCACACATAATATGGCAAAATTAAATATTTTGGAATATTTGCGTTTTTATTAAATATAGAAAAATATTCTGGATTGCTAAGGGGGGGAGGGGTTTGAACCCCCAGAACTCCCCATATCTACGGCGTTGGTTCTATCTATTGTTGAATGGCAAATGTGATTGAAATTGAAGTTAGATGCTTAAAAGTAATTTGTATTCCAAAACGGCAGCTAGAAGCAGCTAAAAACATATGAATTGATTTCAGTAAATCTTATATATTACTAGCCTTTTCCCGGCGCGCGTTGCTGCACCCTGCAACTATATGGGAACATAATAGGTGTATTCAAAACTTTTCTTAGACTCATAATTTGACACCACTGTCATTTTCCACTGCCCGTTACAGTTTTCCAGTAGCAGGAGATCACCAAATAGTAACTCCATTTTGAGTTTGTATGTAATTATTGCTACTGTTACTTCAAAGCTATTCGATAGTACAAATTTAAATTGTATGGTCGGAGCCATACCCCCTTACATAATGCCACTCCCAGTTTTCTAGTAGATGGACATTAGGGCGTATCGAATTACACTTTTTTTTCGAATTTCACATTCTAAGAGGTCTTAAAAGTTGCATGGGTTTGTCAAGATCACCCAAAAAAATTTTAAGGAAAAAAAAAGGATGTCTTCCTGCACCGCAAGGACAAAATTGTTTTTTGAGGAAAACAGTAAAAAATAACGACATTAAAATGCTTTGACTTTTATAAAAAAAAAAATACTCATGTCTTAAAGCAAAAGTAGGTATAGGCTTAAACTAACAATATATTGGTAAGCACGATGCCACTCACGATTCTTATCCACAGTGTCCTGTGTGAAGGATATTCGAAGTTAAAGTTGTAATCGAGATGGCAGAGCACTTTTGATTTTTACCCAATGGTCTAAATTTTGGTGGTATTGATTATACTGTTAACGTTTTCCTTAAATTTGTTAAATGAAAAATGTATACTTGAATGCAATTTTTTAACTTTTTAAAAAAAATGAATATAAGATTTTATATCTCCGGTACCAGAAATGGTAACGAAGAAACTTTGCTCAATTTGGATTCTTCAAATATTTCTTAACAACACCCTCTCTAAAAGTATTATTTTAAAATACAAGCTTAAGGCCACAATTTTATTTGCTATTTTGATACTTAAAAAAAAAAATACTTTCAAACATGAAATTTTACAATTTCATCAAAACATATCAAAATACAAAATAAAATTGCGTTATTCTTTACTGTTTTCCTCAAAAAACAACTTTGTCCTTGCGGGGCAGGAAGACATCCTTTTTTTTCTTAACATTTATTTTGGGTGATCTTGACAACCTCATGCAACTTTTGAGACCTCTTAGAATACGATCTAAATTTTTCGATACGCCCTAATGGACAATACCCAGTTTTAGTACAGTTGCTGACAGTGAGCTTAAAGACTAAATTACCAAAATGTAGCCAAATCGACGAAAACCGTAGGAAATATAGCATTTTTATTGATTTGTGGGCGGTAAAAGGGGGCGTAACCATAAACCATCACGTACTTGAAAAAAATGTACTGCCAAAATTTCAGCTCTATCGGCTCAGTAATTCTGAAGTTTCCAGCCATCACACAGACAGCGTTTTGCTTTTTTAATACATATACATATTTTGGATAAAGATTATTGGCTATAACTGTTGATTGGTAAGAGATACTAAGATAATTTTTTCTAAAAAATTATTTTTTTAGCTTGTTTATTTTTTCAAAAATATAGAAACACAATATTGGAAAAAAAAATTTGTTCGAAAAAATCAAGGGTAGGCCTCGTTTTTTTCATCACAAAAATGGTTTTTAATTTATGCGTAAAATTGAAATAACTTTTGTTTATAAATGTTATAATTTTTAAATAGAGTTGAAAATTTGCGTGTTTTAGGTGGTTTTGCAAAAAATTTGTACTATAGCGTCCTGTGGTGTTCAAGATAGGTCAAAAAAGATTGCAGGAAAACACTCAACGTATATGAAAACCACTGTATACCACTTTTCATTCTAATCCCATAAGCGGCTTGTGAGTTTTAGGCAGTTTTGTAAAAAATTTGTACTGCAGCGCCCTCTGATGTTCAAGGTGGATAAAAATTGATAGCCCACAAACACGCACCGTACCAAAAAACTTCTATTTCTTCTATTTCTATTACTTCTAAAGCTTCTAAATTATACAAATTTTCATGCTAATCTAATGAGTAGTTTAGGAGTCTATTGCATAGTTACATATGACATTTAGTTCCAAAGCAATTCGATATCATAAATTTGGCCTGTGTGGCTAAGTTTCGCCTTGTCTAATGTTCGCTCAAATATATAATAACTGCCTCTTGGGATGGGACCATAACGTCTTCATATCAAGTTCCACTATCAAAACATGTACAACTCAGGAATAATAAATGATTTCTAAAAAGTGGGCGTATATATAGTTAGACCACGCCCAGTTTTAGTATAGTTGTCGACAGTAACCATACAAACTTATTTACCAAATTTTAGTCGAATACGACCAAAAAAGTCTTAAATATAGCATTTTTATTGATTTGTAAACGGTAAAGGGGGTATGGAAAAAAGGGGTATGGAAAATTTTTACTATGCCTATATTTTTCGCGCAAATGCAAACTAAAGTGAGACTTGCCAAATTATTCCAATATTCCATTTATTTCCAATTACCCTTGCAAATATTTCCCCATATACACCATGTGTGCGCATCTGTATTTTTTCACACCTGTATTGTTGATAAGCTCACTAAAATGCCTATAATTCATGAACCAATACACATACAAGGACCATTTATACAAAAAAAAACCTTCGTATTGACGTCACCTTTCATTGGAAATTTCCAGAAACAAAATCGGTTCACGCATTACCGAGAACAACAATTTCATACACAATGCAACCTATTTATGTGTACACATATAGATAAAGGGATATGAGTCTATTGACCGCAAAGGCCCGCACGAGAGATGAGGTCCACAAAAGTTATATTTTAAGAAAAAAAAAATTGTATTAGATTAGTTTATGTAAAATTCATAAAACCCAGCAAACATAGGGTTTTTTTTGTGGAGAATGTAACTTACAGAAACATTATTTTCTGAAAATCCAATGGTAGTTTTATTTTTAATTTTAGGCACTAAAAAAATTTTATTTTACATTTTTCAACTTTGATACCTTTTTTTATAACAAAATTATCGAATCTTCAAAAAAATATGGTGCTCTATTCAGTAGTATTCCTTATTTGCAAATGTAAAAGAAAAATTACCACTCTCGTATGTTGAAAAATTATATTTATTGCCACCTTTCCCACTGTGCGGCGTATCTAAAAATTTTTGAATCAAGCAATCTTATTTTCTCGACACAATACGAAGAAACTGCAAGCTTAAAACCAAAAATTCATAAAAAACACTTCTCAAAACTCTTGCGTTTCGCCACATCCTGCGCTTCTATTTAGTTCAGTGGGAACCTCTGGTAAGTAGATCTTGTTTGTCTTTAAAAATAAAAAAACAGCTTTAAATTTTTTCATAATTTTTCTGAATTTTATTGGACATAAACGCTAATACATCAATTATTCGACTCATTACTAATACAAACTAATACAATAATTATAATTATAATAATAATAATAATTTACACATACAAACATATGTATAATATATGAGGAAAAGAGATGACAAATTAAATTCATTGCTTCTGTTGTTGCATTATTAAGATTTTCATTCAGTATTGCTTGGATATTTTTGTGTTTTATTATTTTATGATATATTTATTTATGTGTATATTGTTTAAACTATGTAACCTGCGGCAGTTTAAGTATGCATATATGTATTAACTACTACTAACACATTGACGCATGTATTTTATTTTATTTTTTATTTTTTTTTATATGCTTTTGCTAAGTTGAGTACAATTTTATTAGATAGTGTTTGATTTGAGTTTAAATGCTATTATTTCTAATTATTTTTTAATAAAAGTAAATGCTAAAGAATTTACTTAGGAAGATACTTAAGACAAATGTGACTTTTGGGCGAAACTTAAAATTATATAAATACAAAGTAGATAATTTTCAGAAAATAAGCAGAAAACAAAAAAAAAAAATTACAGAAAATAAAAAAATATCAATTTAATATTAAAAAATATAAATACAAATAATGTTACGAACTAAATCAACAAAACAACAGCAGCAGATGTAAGCTATTTTAATGAAGTAAAGAGTTTTTTTTTGTTAAAGTTTTGACTTTATTATGAGCTGAGTACATATTTTAGCAATAAGAAAAAAACACTTTATCTGCTGCTTGCAATGTTTTCGTTTTCTTTAAATTAAAATCACAATTTTATAGACTTGAAACGTTTTAAAATGTCTTTTTATATTTTAATATATTTTTTTAAATTAAATTTTGTGGTTTTCGTTATTGTTTTCAATTTAAATTTTTTCTTTGCAAATACAGCATTAAATTTAATTTTTTTTTAAAATTTGGTTATTTTGTGAGTGTTTGTTAAAAACTTCTAAAACAAGTCTATGCTTAGTATTTAGACTCTGCCTGAAGTTTGCTGGTCGTATTCAATGCTTTTTAGTTTATCATATTATATTTTATTTTTTTCAGAATTAATTGAAGTTGGGTTGTTGGAAAATCCATTTAAAAATATTGCTTAAATATTTTGTTGGAATTTGTATTGCAGGTTGTTTGTGGGTGTTGGAAATTTCTAAGCATGGCTTGCAGAACCACTACAAAAGGCACAAGAAAAAGTCGTTTGAAATTCTATTTTCGAAATTATTTTGCAATATAAATTAAAGCTTAATTATTGTTAGGTTGATGAAAAAAAAAACAATTTTACAAAAATTTCTATAAATCTTCCAAAAAAATTGGATTAAGTCGTTTAGATGTCTTTGCAAATGGTAAAGGTGCAGGAGACGCAGCTAGTTAGCTTGGGCAGGGGTGCTGGATATGTGCGTAATTTCAAAGCTGCAATGAGAATAAAAAGAAAAAAACAAGTTGTTAACATTGTAGAAGTAAAATATATCAAATATAACATAGATCAAGACTAAACATTAGAGAGTTGAAAAAAAATTGCAAAATGAGATTTAAGTCATTTATCCTAATAACGCTATTTATCACTATGTTCCACTTTAAGTCTTCAATAAATAAAATTAAGCACCAGCAAAAAGGCCACATTGCACATTTTGCTCTTTTATTAGCTGCACTAAAACGAAAGACTTAAGCAACGAACTCGATTTGTCAAAATTTATTTAAATGGAAAATAATTGCGTCCGCGACTCGTCTTAGTGCAGAGCAAAAATGTTATAATTTACTTTTTAATTGAAACAAAAGTGGAACAAAAGCAACAACAACAACAACAACAAAAACATTAGCAACAATACCACGACAACAACGCATTGCATAAACTTCGTGTCCTAAATTGCTGCACAAATAAAATCCTATAATAAAAGAGCCAAATCAATTTGAAGATTTTCCACAGCTTCTTCCTTTGCATAGTAAAATAAACGAGAGAGATAGGGAGAGAGAACAAAAAAAAAAAGAAGATTGCCAGTCGAGACACTCGGACACGATTCAATTTGCAGATTGAAAAATTCTAGTTGCATCCCGTAACTAGCAACAAGCAACAAAAACAAAAACAACAACAACAACAACAACAACAATAATGGCGTATAAAATGAAATGAAAACCAAAAATAATGTCTTCCTGTTGTTGGTGTTGTTGTTTTAAATCTCTTTTGATTGCCTCTGCTGCACTGATTTGCATAATTATGCTCGGCATTTCAGTGCACAACAATTCGTCTTCTTTTTCGCTGCAACCAGTCGAGATATAAACGAGGGAAAATTTAGCTGCTCTGCGTTATGTGATTGCAAGTATCTATCACAAAAACAAAAAATGCAGAAATTGTTAAAAAAAAAATATATAATAATAACAAAGAACTACCAAGATGTAAGACATGAATTTAATTAGTTGGAAATAAATTGCTATTGAATTGATTTTAAATCAAATGAACTACGAGTGGATGGCAAAAACAAAAAAAAAAAACATCAAAAGATTGAACAACTTCTTTGATTGAATTGAAAATGAGTTGAGATTTAAGAGCACGCTTTGAAACGATCGAGCTTGATTGCTCTGCAATAAATAAACATACAACCAAGAGTAAGTGCAATAAGTTGGCAAAGAAATTGAGTGATTAATATGAGTAAAACTCAAGATATTGAGTGTTTATTAAAACTTAATTTCAGGACTTGAATGCGAATGAGTAATTGGAAGAACTGCTCATCATTAGGGCCATTCCATAAAAGGTTGAGCTTTATTATTCAAAATTTTAAGAATCAACTCAAATCAATTTCAATTTCAATTTCAATTTCAATTTCAATTTCAACTTCAATTTCAATTTCAATTTCAATTTCAATTTCAATTTCAATTTCAATTTCAATTTCAATTTCAATTTCAATTTCAATTTCAATTTCAACTTCAATTTCAATTTCAATTTCAATTTCATTTTCAATTTCAATTTCAATTCCAATTTCGATTTCAATTTCAATTTCAATTCCAATTTCAATTTCAATTTCAATTTGAATCAATTTGTTTTTGATTTTGCTTTTGATTTCGATTTCGATTTCGATTTCGATTTTGATTTTGATTTCGATTTTGATTTTGATTTTGGTTTTGATTTTGATTTTGATTTTGGTTTTGATTTTAATTTTGATTTTGATTTTGATTTTGATTTTGATTTTGATTTTGATTTTGATTTTGATTTTGATTTTGATTTTGATTTTGATTTTGATTTTGATTTTGATTTTGATTTTGATATTGATTTTGATTTTGCTTTTAATCTTGTGTTGTTGCTGTTGCTTTTGTTTTGACCTTTGCACATATATTTGCCTTTGCCTTTGCCTTTGTTTTTGCTTTTGGTTGTATTGTTACTCTTGTTTTTGCTCTTCCCTTTGGCTCTTACTCTTGCTCTTGTTTTTGCTCTTTGCTATTGATTTTGATTTTTTTATTGCCTATACTTTTGTGTTGCAAATTAGCATTAACATTAGTGCCATGAAATAAATCCATGCAAAAATGTTGCGTTTAGGTCACATTGATATTCACCCGGATTTATGAAATATTGACTTATGGTGTTTTCGTTTTTACAAAAAATTTTACCCTTACACGAGCAAAATTTTTTCACCCTTAAAAAAGCTTGTTTATACCCACTCAGAAAAAACACTGCCCTGCTTACTCAATCCGCTGATTTATTTTATATGTGCCAATAATATATAAATACGTGTATGTAGTAAAAAAAAAGATAAAAAAAGGAACCAGAATTGCGAAGTTTCAGCAAATTAGTTACTGGTACGTTTTATAATTTACTATGATTTGAATAAAAATGTTTTCATCAAAAAAAATGTCAAACACGTAATAAGTTTGTATCTATCCTTGTCTAACACACGCGTTTTATAATATTGTCGTTTAAAGCAATCATCTGATTTTCGGAGCAACCATCTCCCCTGACAAAGTTTCACAGGACAGAAAATGTATCTTTTTTACCTTATTTGAGTCGAAACGAAAACGTATTTTCTCACCCTCAAGAAAAGAGTAATGAAAAGGCAATATTTTTTGGTAGACAAGAAATCGCCATTAATATGCTTATTTTTTTATATTAATTGTTCAGTTATAGCTGTAATATAAAGGGTGTCTCAATACATTTTGATTCGGGCACTACTTTTTTGTGACAAGCGTAGAGTATTGAATTTATGACAGCTGTCAACAGCAAGAGTTGGAGGTTTAGTTATGGAGAAATTCACGTTCGAGCAAAGCGTATAAATTGTGAAAATTCATAACAAAAATAGTGAAAATTTTGCGGAAACGGTTCGTAAAACCCACACACTTCTCGTAGAGCTTCCCATGCAGCCACAAAAGTGCACTGTTTGCTGAGAGTTTTGGGCTGGCGGTGTCATCGGGTCACTTTTCTTGGAAAATGCAGTTGAAACCGCAGTTATTGTGAATTATGCCCAATATCGCGACATGCTGACCAATTATGCCAGAATGTCATGGAAAATATCATGAAAAAGGCTCACTTGTGCAAGCAAGGCTGAGTCACCCGTTTTAGGGCGAGGCGATATTATATTTTTACCAATAACCTTCATCTTATTTATAATTCAATAAAAGCTTACAGACATTTTAGCAAAACAATGCATTTTTTTAAAAAATTAAAATGTCAGTTACTTTTGGGACATTTTTTACTTAAAACAATATTTTTTTTGTTTATGAATTTTGTGTTTATGTAAAAAAAAAAGATGAATTCAATAAAAACATAAAAAAGTAATTATTGCCTTTTTATGAACATATCAAAACTTAAGATTTTTACAATTTAATTACACTAATAATTTTTTATGTATTAAAAAAATCAAGCGCAATATTTTAATTTTTTGTTTGTTTTATTTTATGTTTCCGAAAACGTCAGCTTTATGTCATTCCATAAAATTTGTCGTAGCGCCAAAAGTCACGGAATTTTAATTCTATGCAACGTTTTTTCAATTTTGTCAATTTTACCGTAAAATGCAGCATCTCTACTGAACGAACTGTATCTTTAAGAAGCTTTATAGGTCATTATTTTCTTATTTTCTGAGGTTTGCCATTGTCTGCAGAAAGATGACGGCCGAACAGAAGAATTAATTTCAATTGAAAAAGTGTCAGCTGAGGTTCGAACATAGTCTCGAATTGCCATCGAGTGGTTCACGCAATTTTTAACGCATTCAGCCACTGCCACGTCCGTGGCGTAGTTGGTTAAGTGCGTGGCCGCTATGTCAAAGAACCTGGAGACCCAGGTTCGAACCCCAGCAGCGACAGAAAATTATTTGAATTAAAATAATTTTTTTGTACGGCCGCCACCTCTCTGCAGACAATGGCAAACCTCAGAGAGTAATCAAAATGCCATGTAAAGCTTCTTGCGAATAAGAACATTCCGTTCATCGCCGTTCGGAGTCGGCGTTAAGCCTGTAAGTCCGGTTCTCGGTCAATTGTGTACAAACTTAATAACACGCACAACACAATTGATCATAAGAAGCTAGGTCAAAATCCTTTCAAGGGCTGAAATGGCCAGTTATTTATTTATTTTTTTTTCAGCCACTGCCACCAGCACTTCTGCTGATTGACCAATAATTCCATGCAACAATTAATTTTTTTTTGCAAAAGCTTTTACTTCCGAGACCTTGCGACTTCATAATTTAAGTTTTCTTTTTTTTTTTTTGTAGTACAGAACCATAATTTTTTTTTATAATATATAAAAATAATTCCGGTGCATGATTGATGCATTTTCGGTTTTAGAGGCACTCTCTCCGAGAGCTCATGACGTCATACATTTTATGTCTTATATTCTTGAGGGCTTAGAATCAGTTTTTACTGACGTAAGATATTTTTTACAGTAACACCTATACTAAATGTGCCCACTGAACCATAAGCGAAGGTTTTGCGTAAGGTGAGAGTTTTGCGAAAGTTTTTGGGCAGAATTTTTGTTTTCAAATTGTTGATTTTTTATTTTGTCGCGTAAAAGTGCTTGCTATAGAAAAATAAATTCGTGAAAACTTTTCCCATAAATAAAAACTGTACTTTTTTTGAGAAGTTCATAAAAAACTTCGATTGAGTCGAAAAAGAATATTTTTTTTTCATTTTAGGTAGAACCATTCAGCTCAAAAATGAATCATAAATGTTTCTTTTTTGCATTCTAAAATGAGTTAAAAAAATCATATTTTTTTATCATATCCATAGAAACAATTTCTCATAAAGGAACCATTTCTTAATTAAATCAATGTGGAAATTTCAATGTGCATTTAATATTTAAATTTTTAAAAAGTGCTGTGACGTTTTCACATCAACTGACATCTACTCGCTCGTTTTCTTCAATAACGTTACAATCCAAAAAACATAAATTGAGTTAATTACACAGCAACATTCGTGTTACCATGATATATGCTGTGTACAATTTTGGTAACGATATCTTCTTTAATTTTTGCAGGAGAGTAGAATTTGTGATTCATTCACGTCAATATATTTCCGATTAGATCGTATTATATATCGATAATATTCAGTTTTATTTGTCACTTTGTATGGATTAAACCATGTTCATTACAGTAGTACTTGTATATTTGATGTTTTGTCCATATTTTGAAAATGATGATTTAATTTCCTTTGTCTGTCCAAAACTTAAAATTCTCCTGAAAAATCTAGTTTTTTGAGTTGTAACGTTATTGCAGAAAACGAGCGATATATTTCAATACAACAAATTATCGATATGTAATAATAAAAGTTATATATCAATAAGGGTAATTTTTTTAAACTCATTTCTGAACAAAAAAGGTTCGTTATCGAATTGCTTTTTGTCCGGCGATTGATACAAAAAGGGTGCATTTCCGAGTGTCGAAAAATAACTATTCTGTGATTAATTTTTGAACTCATTTTCGTAGAAAAAAAAGGTTCGCTTATGAGAGTCATTTTCGTCTGACGATTGATTCAAAAAAGGATTATTTCCGAATGCCAAAAAAGAACTATTCTGTGATTAATTTTTAAACTCATTTTCGAAGAAAAAAAGGTTCGTTTATGAGAGTCATTTTTGTGCGGCAATTAATCGAAAAATAACTTTGCTATGGTTCTTTTTTTAACTCATTTCCGAACAAAATAAGGTTAATTTTTGAGAGCCATTTTAATCCGACGAATGATACAAAAAGGGTTCATTTATGAGTAACGAAAATTAACGTTTGTACCCGGAGAGGTTCATCAATGACTTCGAAAACGGTAGTTTTGGTTCACTGGGTGTAATAATAACATGAAAAAATCCGCAGTTTCGTTGCTTAAGCAGTTCATACTAAATAAAAACTAAATAAAATGGAGTTCTTCTAAAATGTATCTATAGAAACTTTGTAGAAATGGTTTGTCAGTATCGTTGATTACGAAAAGTTAGTTAAAAATTCAAAACTTAAGATGGAACGCCTCCATATGTTTTTAAAACATTTTAGAATTTCGGATTCTATTCGGTTTGAAGGCAAATTCGATGTCAGGGGATGGTCGTGTCTCGTGTTGAAATATTAAAATCAGGGTTGCAACTATCTAAAACAGTGACATAAATTTTATTCTTTTGGATCAGAAAAAAAAATGTTTTATTTTTAATTTTTACTATCAATTTTTTTTCTTTTTTTCTTTCATTGTCAGAAATTGTATGCCAAAAATTTTTCAAATTAATTTTTTTAATTATTTCTAATTTTTATTTTCTGATTTTAAATTATTTTTTTATTTTTGTCGTTTTCATTTTGATTCTCAATGACGGGGGAAAAAAACATTCGCTGAAAGCACGTTTGAGGAAATCTCAAATGTTTCTCCTAACTGCGTTAACTAATCATTTCCCTAAAAAAGCCAAAATCAAATTTTGAAGGAAAAATATCCCATTTAAAATCAAAACTTCCCTCAGCTTCTAACGACTAACTCAAAATTGTATCAAAAATATGTCTTGAGTAAACCTTACCTTAGTTCTGTAGTTCTAAATTCAATTAATCTAAATGCTCGAAGGCGACCTTCATCAAGTCGTGCTTTTGAAACATCCTCCAATTGTATGTGCCACATCATACACTCCAGAAGAATTTGACTACAAATACAATGTGGCCTGCTGACGATGATCGAAGTGATGAATGTAGAGTTTCTTCTTCGATTTCTCTTTGGATGGCCGCAGATCCCAGACTAAATTCGATAGACTACGTGGACGCGACAAACGTCGTGTCTTCTTTTCGGGCAACTTATTTGAATCGCCTGAGGTGCGCCCGCCGCTGCGTGATGAATCAAGTGTACCTTCGCGCGGAGCGTGACCACCACCACTACCACCATTGCCAGTGGTACTGGAACTTTTGCTTAGTGGCAGCGGTAGATGGGCATGCGGCGTGATGATACTGCTACATTTATTGTTGACGATATCAGGCTGTAATTGTTGTTGTTGGTGTCCTTTGGGATTTGTTGAGATCGGTGGCGAGATGGAGTGAGTGCTCTCCGGAGTAAGTTGAAGGCTGCTGAGACTTTTATATCTGCAACAAATGGGAGAGAAAAGATTTGCTATGAGTTTAATAAGAGCTGTGATGGCTATTAAAAGCTTTCAAGAATCTTAAAGAAACTTAAATAAAAAAGTTAGAAGTCTTTTTTTAAACACTTTGCGAAAAAGCAATATTGTGGCTCTGCTCTCTATGAGAAGAAATGTTAAGCTTTAAACATTAACAACATAACCAATTTGTGAAAATGTAATTTTGTGTCTCTGCTCTCTATTAGGAGAAATGTTAAGCTTTATCTAATTTGTTTATGTTAAATTTTAAGCCTTTTTGTGAAGAGTTTAAAATTATTTTTTCTCATATTAGTCAAAGTTAGTTATAAATAAACCGTCAAGATAAAAAGCTTTTTATGAAATATTTTGACATATCAGATATATCCGAGTTGTATATGAGTTTTATATTTTAAAAATTGTGAATATTTGTTAAGCTTTTTAAGTAAGCTTAAAAAATACGTTTAATATATAAATAAATAATAACATTTTGGAGGAAGTAAGCAAGTATAAAAGCTTTTCGTGAAGATTTGAGTATTTAAATTTCAAAAGCTCTTAAGCATTGAAATTATCAGAAAAGTTGCAAAAAAAAAATTTGAAGATGTTAAACTTTAGAAACAAGTCTGATTGGAATAATTAAAATTTCAAGATAATTAAATCTAGTGGTTGTTTATTATAAAATAAAGCTTTAAATTAAAAGCAAACATCAAAAGTTATTCTGAAGACCAAAGAATAAAATTTTTGTTTTACATAATTAAAGGTTTTGGAACTACAATTTGGAGCAAAAAAGCTGAAAGTATGAAAGCTTTTCAAAAAGCTTTTTCAAAATATAAATATTTTTATTTAGAAAAATAATTTTGCTTTTTTATGATGAAAGCTTAAAATGAAAAAAAATAAAAATGAAACTTTTTAATTGAAAGCTTCGACAGATTTAAGCTTTAGATTATCAGTTAAGATCTAAATATTCAGTTTAAAGCTTTTATACCATTATAAAATAAGTTTTTTTAAGTCGTGTACAGCTCTAAGCATTTGATTTTTTTTTAAAAAAGCTTTGAGAATCAAGTGATTTATGTAATTTTACCGAAAGTGGGGATACACAAGCTTCAGACAACACACAAATAATTTTAATCGAACTTTTGAAACATTCATATCAAGGCTATAAAAAGCTGTATTGAAATCATAGAAAACTGTAATTTTAGCAAAATGTTTCTTAAAAAGCTTAACAATTATGTTAAAAGGGAATAATTATAAAGTGCCAAGTGGTGCTTAAAGCTTTTAAAGTTTTCTTACTTGTATTATTTTAGGGTCATAGATATGTATTTGATTTTTAAAAAGGTCACATAAAAAGCTTAATTTGACTACTTTTTTAATGGTATATAATTATTATGTTATATTTAACTCAAAAAGCTTAAATAAAATTCCGAAACAATTGTAAAACACATGGATCAAGAAGCTTGTAAAAAGTTCTTTTGTTCTAAAAGACTTCTTAAATTATATAAACTGCATAAAAAGTTTATTTCAGTTATTTTAATATTAGCTTTGGTAAAAGTTATTTAAACTATCTTGTTCTAAGGCAACTTTACAAAAAAGCTCTATGAAGGCCATATAAAAACTGTTGCAAAATTATGTAGTATATATAAAATTAAATCTCATAAAAGCTTTAGTAAAGTTCTTTAATTATCCTTTTCAATAAAAAGCCCATATCACTCATTATTAAAGCTCATATCACTCGTTAATTTAAAAAGTTCGTAACAATCAAAATGCTGTATTCATATCATATAAGCACATACAATTTTTGAATTAGAAATTAAAAGCATTTCTAAAAAATATAAAGCTTTTTTCGAAAATAATCTACTAAAAAGTTGGCATTTATAGCAAGCAAAGCATATAAAAAGCTTTATCGATTTATTAAACTGATCGTAATAGCTGAATGAATATGGTTTTAAGTTCATAAGCTAATACTAAAAAAGCTCATATAAATAAAAAAATCTTTATTCATATCGTATACAATAAACTTTTGAGCCCTTTGTAAAAAATAAATAGTTTTGTGAGAAAAAGAACAACTCAAAAGCTGAAGCTTGCTGTAATTTAGCTAGCAGAAGCTTTTTAATTTCTTTAAAAGCTCATATAATGCTTTGTTAATTTTTAAAACTCATAGAAAGTCATTTTTCAAATGCATAAAGCTTAAAAAATCCTCAAAAAGCTTGCCTGAACGTTAAGCATATCAAAAAAAGCTTTAGTTATTATGTTAAAAAGCTTATAATTAAAGCAGTGCCTTCATAAGAAAAAGCAGAGCTTTTAAGCTATCATATAGGCTTGATTCGTAAATAATTTCTTTCTTCTTCCTTCTGCTTACTTACCTAATATGAAAAAGTGGACTTTGCGGCTCAAGACCACAATCTTTTCCCAAAACTCCTCCTCCGCCGCTGTTTAATGAAACATTGCCATTGTGCGCATTGCTAGTGGGCTGATGATTGCTAGGCGTCAGAACCTTCGTAGCCGAACCATGAGGATGATGATGATGATGATTGTGCGCAGCTACAGCAGCCGCGGACGATGTCACCACTGCAGCGGCTGCCTGATGGTGATGATGTTGATGTTGACCGCTATTGCTAACGGCACCAACGCCACCACCACCATTGGTGCTATTCTTTAAATAGAGCTTTGGCAGCGTTGGACGTTGACGCTTTTCGGGTAGCTTTTTGCCCGGAATCGTCTCAATCGGAGGTGGCACCGGCTTGATGTCCTCCTGTATATGGCTATGATGATAGTGATTAACCACCGAATGATGCTGATGTTGATGTGGATGATTCTGGTGATGATGATGGTGGTGCTGTTGCTGCTGCTGAGGATGATGATGATGATGATGGTGGTTGTTGCTATGATGGCTGCTATTATGACTGCTACTGTTTGTATTCGTATGTCGGTTCGACTCTAGACTACTATAGTTGTTGTTGTTGTTGCTGCTATTATTATTATTATTACTGCTACTGTTATTATTGTTATTGTTGCTGCTGTTATTATTGTGTGGTGAGGCTGCACCACCGCCGCCAGCACCAGTGGCGGCACCAACACGTATAAGACTGCAATAATTGCCGCTACTGTCCGTATTATGCGACTTTAACGTGGGCGATTCGCATATTGGCTCAAACCGCGTCAAACCCTTCGGCAGTGGCGTCAAACCACGCACATAGTCATAGATATCATCGATCTCATTGTATTCGTCGGCTATTTGCGCTGTATTTGCGGCCGCAGCTGCTGTTGCCGCTTGACTTTTGCTGTACGAATCACAGCTGGCACTTTTCCGCAGCACATAGCCGCTCTCGAGCATTGTACCGCCACTACCTCCAGCGCTATTAACGGCACCGAGACCAGCAAGTGCGGCTGATGGCAACATAACCACGGGCAACTTATTGCGACTGTTAAACTTCGAGTCCTTCTTTTCCTTCTCGGAGAGTTTGAGATCGACAATTTGCAGTCGATCACGTGCATCCGCTAGCAATCGTTGCGCCTTATCCAGAAAGCGCGTGTACTCGATGAAATGCTCGAGTGACTCCATATTCTTGACACGCTGTAGCTTAAGCTTGGCGTTGAGTGGCACTGGCACGAGATCGTTGTCTTTTTGGAGGGGCAACGCAAAGATGCGATCAATTTCAACACAGCCAAGAAGACGCAGCTCGGGAACAAAGGGTTGCTTCAGACCCTTGGGGGCACTGCCCTGGACTAATCTGTGATTGAGGGGGGAAAGAAAAATGATGGGGGTTAAAAACATGTGGATATTCTTAAAGTAGTTCGTGGTCAGACAATAGAGATTAAATAAAATAAAAATCAAGTTGATATTATCCCATCCTGAAATTAAAAGAAATATAAATAGAGTAATCTGTAAGTTACCAAGACCCAACATAAACTTCTCAAAAGCTCAAAACTGTGTCTTATCTACATATAAGTGGTCATTATTACTTCTATGAGTACTAAGCGGTGAATTTTTTATTGTTTTATGGAAACTATGGATCTTAAACCTTGGAACGCAACTTGTGTCAGGTTGTTCGGAGGTCATTAATCAAAGATGGTTATTAATTCTCCTAATGGTTATTTATCATGTTCAAGAGAAAAAATATAACATTCATGCCCTATAAATTCGAACCCACGATAGAATGCTTCCCACACAATGGTTGATACATAATTGTCACACTATGCATAATAGAGGCTACAGCTTTCATTCTCAATAGAAGCTTCGGTAATACTTCTATAAAGCTTCACTAACGAAATTATGCAGGTGGCTCTAGAAATGGGCAAGTCAGGTAATCGACTGGGACCCCATTCCTTTAGTAATTTTTGCATTAAGCTTTTTGGAAGTTGTGGCTTCCCATATATTTGGGAAGCTTTTTAAAAACTTTTAAAAAAATTTGTATAAAGCTTCTAAATTGAATGTTGAAAAGAACTAATGAAAGCTTTAAAACAAAACGATGGCTTCGTTAGGGAGTTAGATTCCATTAGGAAGCTCTGTATACACCTAATCGAAGCTTCATCTCTCGAATCTTCTAGTTTTTTAGCTTTATAGAAGTTTGGTGTTGGTTGGAAAGTATTGAAGATACTCATCTGTAAAGATTTTCTTAACATTATGTCTTGAAAAATGCTTCCACTTAACAAAAAGTTCCTCTAATCAGAAAATTACTTCCTAACATTAAACCAGTTTTCTACATTTAGGCTAAAGCATGTCTCAGTTACGTTGTCATGAGTTCAGTATGTACAGACAGTGCTTTGAGTGACTCGAGTCAAGCCCAATATTTGAAAGCTGAAAATTTGTCTAAAAACAAAACAAAAGATATACTTTGATACTAAATGATCACGACAGCTCTGCCCAAGCATCTTTTATTACTTCTCTTAAGAGGATTTAGTATCGGATCTGAATGGTATTTCTTCCTGATCGACCCTCTTTATTTTAACGGTTATAATGCCGAAATTTCATATGCATTAAGACAGTTTTCAAAAGACCTTCCTTCTTCTAGCTTCTCAGAAATTCTCCAAATTTTCCAAAAACCTTCGCATCTCTCATCCGCCCTAGTCACATCCAACCCCCACTTACCTAACAATAACTGGCATCCGTTTCATGAGTAAATTCTTCACCGAATGCACTCCGCTGATACTGTCCTCCTTTGCAATCGGCGAGAATTTCGCTTTGGTATCGAGTGGCAAATTGATGATCTCATCCTTGATATTCTTGCACTGCAAGTATTTGCCATTGTCATTCATGGTGGTGAGCATCTCTCCAGCGTGAATAGTGCGATTCATTTGGGTGCAGCGAAATGTTTCACGCACCAGAACACGTAAATTGCGCCATTTTGACAGCTCAAAGACGGTATCGATGCAACGCGTCGATCGGCCGTCTTCGCTGAGTAACTCAAAATAACCGGTATATGTTTCCGGTATGAGCACCTTAGCCCCAACATTGGTTGGCTTGCGACCCTCTTTGATTTTAATGGGCTGCGCTAAAATCTGATACTTCTTGCCGGCGCTCAAAAAGAGCGCAGTGCTCTGTAGCGATGGTGCCGATAGTGTCGGGACGCCTAGATTCTGATGTTGACCCTTGACTATCTTGGCTACGGCGGGGAGCTTCTGTTTCGAGAAGTCACGCAGATAGACGGGTGGTGAGTCCCCGAAACGGGAGGCGGCCAGTATTATTTGGCCATCCGTGGCGGCCATGTCGCGATTGAAGAACGATAACAGTTTGATTCGCGCGAAGCTAACATTAATCGAGAGTAGATTTCATGGAGTTTGTGAGCCACTTTGTGATTCGGATTCCAAAACAGCCGTTGGTGCTGGCGTTGATGGCCCCGTGTGAGCTCGTAAGTCGCTTATACTCAGCAAAGGCGATCGTTGAAGTCCAGGGTTTTCTTTTGTGTTGGCGTTGAGTAGGTCAGTAGTGATTGCTTCGCTTTGTGGTATTGGGAGTGCTGTGCTGGCAGTATTATTGGTTGAGGTGTTGGAGGATGAGGTCAAATAGCGAGACGATGCTGCTACAGCGTAGCTAATAAACTGCATTCGGAGTTCTAGGTTGAGTTGAAGAGCTCTCAATATTCTATGGAATAAGTTGAGTATTCTTTTAGCTAATGCCTGAGTTGAGCTGCGACTCTAGGATGAGATCTGAAAGAGAATAATGAAGAGAGGATTTTAGTATTGTGAATAAGCTTTCTGTAAATAATTGCTGCATTGAAAGTTGTATTAAAATAAATGTTTCTATGAGTTAAAAAGCCAAGGAAAATTATCGGTTAAAATGAATTGTTTTTAACGCTGATAGTCCTGGCGTGCAATAGTTTTAGTTCCTGTTAAAAAAAAAGAAAAAAAAATCGGTATGTATATAATTCTGAAAGAACATGTCTTTTGCAATTGAGTGGGACTGACGCATAATGACATAACTATCAGTAAAAAACCTAGTAGACAGAAAATATTATTTTCTAAAAATATACCAAATGAGCCGGTTGTTGGGGTCGCTGATCACGAATCTGAAGTCCAAATTCAGAAATTCTTGCGTCCAAGATAGTCAATCCAATATGGCGGTTGTGAAAATCGAAAAATGCATACATTTTATGACTTAAAACCGTTACTCGTGTGTTTTTGAGTCTCGTATCACGAATCAGAAATAAAAATTTTAAAAATTTTTACATCCTAAATGACTTGAGCTCAAAAGAGTTCAAAAAATTTCTGAATATTACTCATTATTGGTAACGTAGGTATGTCATATTGAATACACTATCTTTGATTTATAACTTTTTTTTATTTTTTTGTATTGTACTCTACTAAAGGAATCATCAAGTTCGATCAAGACACATCAACAACAGCTCATATGAAGGATTGTATGGTTTAAAGTTTAAATTCGTTCTGCAACTCTTTTAATTAAGAAATTTTAAATAGAAAAATCCACCAAGACCTCTGCTTGAACTCGCACTACTCCCAGACAGTGTAACCTAGTTAAAGTCCTGCCACTTCTTAACATAAGACTCAATTAATTGCGAAATAAAATTAATTTTATAGGCTAAACTAGGCACGCTACTCTTGCCTTGTACCATATAACTGGAAAAAATGAACCTTTGCCTGCATGTTGTGCCACTTTCTACGTTGGCATCCCTAACCTTAGACACAGATCGATGCAAACTGAGAATTCAACAACCTTAACTGGGTAACAATTAATTAAGCTGTAAGGCAATCCAAAATATTGTGTGTCATTGACAAAGTGCCACAATTTTGGCCACAACAACATAACAAAAACAGCAACAACTGGAAGAGAATAAAAAAATTAAAAAAAAAAAAAATACTGTCACGTTTTACGAGCAACGGCAGTAGCGTGAGAATTTACGTTTTTATCCCAATTCGACAGTAAAAATCTATTATGTCTAAGGCAGAAGGAAAAGATGTACCAACATTTTTCCAACACAAGGAAAATTTTCACTCAATGATTGCTGCCAATACTGGCTGGCTCAGGTTCAAAATTAGTTTACAACTTTGGCAATTAAAAAATTGGTATTTGCACCATAGCAAAAGCTTTGGGAAAACACTTAAGCCAAGTTGTAAAAAAAGAGTATTAAGTGTACGAGTATGCGATAAGAACAAGACAATAAAAACAACAAAATAAAAATAGTGAAACTTAAACAATAACATTAAAATAGCAATGCTTAAAACAACAATATAAAAAATGGTATAAAATGGTGAAGAAAAAAACAATAACTGATTTTGTGCAGGCTATAAAAGAGAAAGACGTGTGCATCGTAAGAACACGAATGCGTGATGGGTACTTTTTTGCCGCTCATGATTGCTGAGTTTGCATTTTCAATAGCAACAGCACAGTTAAGGTTCTAAAAGAGCTTTTAAAAATTGACTCATAAATGCTCGAAGTATTTTTAGAGATAATAGAAAAGAAAAGAAAGTTGCGTCCGTGGCGTAGTTGGTTAAAGCACGTGGCCTCTAAGTCAACGAACATGGAGACCCGGGTTCGAACCCCAGCAGAAACTTATTTGAATTAATATGATTTTTTCTGTACGGCCTCCACCTTTCTGCAGACAATGGCAAACCTCAGAGAGTAATCAAAATGTCATGTTAAGCTTCTTGAAAACAAGAACATTCCGTTCATTGCCGTTCGGAGTCAGCGTTAAACCTGTAGGTCCGGTTCTCGGTCAATTGTGTACAAACTTAATAACACGCACAACACAATTGATCATAAGAAGCTAGGTCAAAGTCCTTTCAAGGGCTGAAATGACCAGTTATTTATTTTTTTTTATTTATAGATAAGAAAGTCATGTCATATCATATGTGATGTCATATGTCATTTTATATGCCATGTCATATCATATGTCATGTCATATGTCATGTAATATGTCGTGTCATATGATATCATGTCATATGTCATGTTATATGCTATGTCATATGCCATGTCATATGTCATGTCACATGTCATGTCATACGTCATGTCATATGTCATGTCATACGTCATATCATATGTGATGTCATGTGTCATATCATATGCCATGTCATGTGATATGTCACATCATGTCATGTCATGTCATCTCATTATTATGTCATATCATATGTCATGTCATATGTCATATGTCATGTAACATGTCATATGTCGTGTGTCATGTCATACGTCATGTCATATGTCATGTCATACGTCATGTAATATGTGATGTCATATGTCATTTCATATGCCATGTCATGTCATATCTCACGTCATATGTCATATCATCTCATTATTATGTCATATGTCATATAATGTCATATGTCATGTCATATGTCATGTCATATGTCATGTCATATGTCATGTCATATGTCATGTCATATGTCATGTCACATGTCATGTCATACGTCATGTCATATGTCATGTCATACGTCATATCATATGTGATGTCATGTGTCATATCATATGCCATGTCATGTGATATGTCACATCATGTCATGTCATGTCATCTCATTATTATGTCATATCATATGTCATGTCATATGTCATGTCATATCTCATATGTCATGTCATATGTCATATGTCATGTAACATGTCATATGTCGTGTGTCATGTCATACGTCATGTCATATGTCATGTCATACGTCATATAATATGTGATGTCATATGTCATTTCATATGCCATGTCATGTCATATCTCACGTCATATGTCATGTCATCTCATTATTATGTCATATGTCATATAATGTCATATGTCATGTCATATGTCATGTCATATGTCATGTAATATGTCATGTCATATGTCATGTCATATGTCATGTCATATGTCATGTCATATGTCATGTCATATGTCATGTCATATGTCATGTCATATGTCATGTCATATGTCATGTCATGTCATATGTCATGTCATATGTCATGTCATATGTCATGTCATATGTCATGTCATATGTCATGTCATATGTCATGTCATATGTCATGTCATATGTCATGTCATACGTCAACACGTATTAAGCATTGTACTTGACCCAAAGCAAAGCAAAAAACTTCTGCTAACTCAACAAAAAGTGTTCTAGCAGCTGGGAGGTTATATAAAAGTTTTACATCTGCATTCAAAAAAAAACATGACGAAATAGGTTTTTTATAGCATTTCAACTAGTTCCGCAGCTCAGCGCATAAAGGAGGAGCACATTAAAAAGGAGGTAGAACTTTTAAGCGTTAATGTTGGCAATTAGTGAACACTTTTTGTCGTAAGCGTAGTCTGCGAGACCACAACAAAATAAAAACATTGTTAGATTACCTATAAAAGTAGCCTGATCTTTGTACTATAAAAGCAAAAATGTTTTTTTTTTATATTTTGTTGCTTTCTTTCACACATCAACACTCATACATTTGCTCCAAAAAACAAATCCTTTTAACAAATTCTTCATCTCGCATCCGGTTCAAATATAAGCTTATGTGTTGCATATTTTTTCCTCTTCCAAATCATTTATGGAGCATTTAAAGCCTTTTAATAAAAGTCACGTTAAGCTCTGTTGATGGGTGTGTTTATGTGTGCGTGCGTTCGTGCGCGTTTGTATGTTGTTCAACCTGGTACTTAATATCTAATCAACATCATTATGTTAGCTATAAATATGCAAATATCCTTTCATGTATCCCACTCTTAAGCACAGCGCGTCATCGTCTAGTGCTTCCCGACATACAGAAGACTCAGCATAGAAATCTCTGCATCATCTGTTGTGGTGTCGCCATCATTTGCTTTAATAGGAAATTACATGTTGCTATCCTGTTGTTGTAAATCTTAAAGTGCTGTTGCGCTTTTCATGTTATTGCTGTAGCTGCATTGCTCTTGTTGTTATTGTTATTGTTTTTGTTGTTGTTTTTATTGTTGTTGTTGTTGCTGTTGTTGTTTTTATTGTTGTTGTTGTTGTTGTTTTTTTTTTGTTGTCCTTATTGTCAAACATACATGTGGTACCTACTTGCATATTTTATTAGTCCATAAATAACACCTTGTAAGCTGACTGCATGTAATTCTCTCTTGATCCTATGCCTCTGCCTCTGTTCTGTAGTTATAATTTTTAAATTTTATGCCATTTTATATTTTGAATTATTTTATTTTGAATGCTTTGCATGTTGTATGTACTTTAAAGCAATAGCATTTGTATTTTGTGGACATTTACAAAATGTTTGATGTTGTTGTTGTGTTTTATGTTGTGTTATTAAAAGCTTTTAGTTACTTATATTTACAGTGGTGTCGTTCTTAAGGTGCTATCCCAAATCGTGTCTACAATGTAGAAAAGTAAAACTTTTAATGGATAAACATAAAAGCGATAAGATAAAAATTCCGGAAATTTTAACAACTTAATGAGTTAAATAGATTAGATAGATGTTGTCAAAAACAAATGTTGTAGTAAAAAACGAATTAAATTTTTGCGAGTTTAATATTTCTTTATGCAAACAACATTTAAATGTTAATAAATTTGAAATAATTTAAATAAATTTTAATCTAAAAATATATTTCAACCTAAACGGATTATTGTTACTTCTATGAGTTCTGAAAGAGTCTTCATTATGAGTCTTTAAAGATTACATTACATAATTCTTAAAAGAGTATTAATTATGGCTATTAAAAGAGTTTTAATTTTGAGTCCAAAAAACTAATGTATATGAGTTCTAAAAGAGTATTTATTATGAATATTTAAAGAGTCTATATTAAAAGTCTTAAAAGAGTATTAAGTATAAGTCTTAAAAGAGTCTAAATTTTGAGTCCAAATGACTAATTTATATGAGTTCTAAAAGAGTCTTTATTATGAGTCTTTAAAGAGTCTCTATTTTGAGTCTTAAAAGAGTATTAAATATAAGTCTTAAAATAGTCTTCATTTTGAGTCCAAAATGAGACATAAAGCAGTCATTATTATGAATCATATTTTGAAGCCCATAACCTACGAAAATGTACTTATAAAAGAGTTTTTTTTTGAGCGCATTATGACGATAAAAACTCATTTATATGAGTATTAAAAAAGTCTCTTAAGAGTCATAATGTTTGCTGGGTATTTTTTCGTTTAAAATTACCGAGCAAAAATTGTACCTTAACAATTGTGACAGTAAATCTTAACGTTTCGAATAGTTAAAATTTTTCGTTAATTTTTTTTTATCGAACATTTTTTTTTTCACATGTGGTGTCGAACGTGGCCGAGTGCGTTAAAATGCGAAAACTATCCGGTGAAAATTTTCGAGCCGCGAGGTCCGAGGTTCAAATCCGCCACCAGACACAAAAAATTTTTTCTATTGAAATAAATTTTTCTGATCAGTCAGAACATGTACTGTAAAAATTGTTGTTTAACAACATTAATTCATTCACGGTATAATTCACAATTTTTATCATTTGGCTCGTTTTCAAACGACAGTTCACGGTTCGATTCGGTAAAATTTACTGTACATTTTTTTCTGTGTAGCATGTTATAATTCCATGTATTTAACAAATTTTCAGTTGCATTGCTTAAGCAACTCCCTCCGCGTCCCGAAAAGTCCTTAATTTTTTATATTATTTTTTTTTATTTTTGTTTTTGTTATGAAGTCAAAGAATTGATGTTTACTGTCGTTCCATTACTTTTGTCCTAGCACCTATACTCATTGAGTAACAATTCCATGGAATGCTGATGCATTTTGAAAAAAAATACTTTTTCTACTTTTTTGGGAACCTGCGCGGTAAAACGTAACGTTGCCACGTCAAAAAATTGTACTGAGTTGAAGAACATCTGTTTGATGATAAAATTGTTTGTGTCAATTATTCATAAATTTTAAATTAATGCCTCTATAATTTATTCCACAAAACAAAAAAAAAAAAAAAAAAAATTTAAAAAAAAATTAAATTATAAAAATCATTTAGAGATATACAAAATTATATAAAATTACATCCTAGCATTAAAAAAATATGGTAAAGTGGGTTATCAAATGAAAGATAACTCTATTTGGAAAAAACTTTTTTCTTGAACAATATACTCGTTGGTAAAATGGTAAAAAATTCCAATTCCAATGTAACAATATCCTTTTATATAGTTTCTAACAAAATTCTGCGTAAGAAATAAATTTTGAGCCTTTTCTTAGGAGAACTCAAATTTCAGCTCTAAAGCCACATTGAATAGGTTAAAAAATAAATTTTAATAATGACACTCAAAATTTTGTTTGTTAAAGTATATTTTGCTATATTGAAAACTAATTTAAAAAAAATACACTTTATCAGTAAAAAGTTCAAGTAAAACAAATGAACAATCAATCTTATGTATTGTGGGCATCGCTTGCGAAAAATCCCCACATCTCAAGACCCTTGAAGCATAATTAATTACAAAATGCAACAAAGGAGTTTTTTAAGAGTAAAATAAATTGACAAAAGGCGCATAAAAAAAAAAATTCTCAACTTGAGTTGTACCTTTATGTTTTCTTTTTTTTCGCGCTTGACAAAGAATCATTTATACACGGCTAAACAAACGTAACGAGACGACTACAACGACGATGACGACGAGCGCGTCTGGAAATGTAATCAAAAGTGCTAAAAACGACATAATAAGTTCTTTAAGAGGATACCTAAGGCGACCCCAAAGTAACGTACGTATAGCATGTGAAAACTTTAATGGAAAAAAACACACCGGGAAAAAATATAAACATTTAGCTGCTTTAAAGTCGCATTCTGTTTCAAATCCGCGCACCATGATTAATGTCAGTACATGTTGGCTGTTTTTTTTCCTTCTACCTCGTTTTTGTCTAGTTTTTATTTAATACCTTATTTTTTTGAATTTTCTGTACTTTTTTTCTATATTTTTTTTCTGCTCTTACAACTTCAAACAAAGCCACCCACACGCGCTGCTCAAGTGCACTCCAAGGCATATACATCAACATACGAGCGAGTATGAAAAGAAACCCTCAAAGGCTGCAGCGTAGCATGTAGCCCAAAGATGGTGCAGTCGTCTAGCAAGAAGCTTGCCGCGACGTTATTGTAGAAAACGAAGGTAACTGATATAAATAAAAGTAGTAAAAAATGCAACGCATATGAAAAAAAACCCTTTTTTTCAAGAGTTTCTAGAGTTGTCGCTTGCTCGCTATTCTCGTGCAATGACTGCCATTTGTGTTTGTCTTTCGCGCCCTTTAGCTTTTGCACCTTCCCTTGGCTCATAACTTTTTTCAACACATATTCCTCAATTTTTTCCATAAAAGCCAAGCCATTTTTTGCTTATGTTTCCTATTTTTTTAAAATTTTTTTTAGCTTTTTTTTCGTTTCCTTGACTCATTTTTCATAAAAGGAACTGCATAATTTTTTTATGAGCTGCTGCTGCGGTAGATATTCAACATGTGTGCCTGTGTGTATGTGAATGTGTGCGTGTGTAAATGACTCTAGCAAGGATTCCTTTTTCGTTGTTGTCATTGTTGTTGTTGTTTTTGCTTATTTAAAGCTCCTTTGTTGAAGGGTTTTGCTTTGTTATCGTGCTGGCTGTTATGACAGAAGGCAGGCAGATGCAACAGGATGTCGAAAAAAAAGCAAAGGTTTTTTAATCAACCACGAAGGTATGAATATTATGAGGGTTTATGTAGATCTTTGTAGGTTTTCGTTTAAAAAGTGCCGCAATATGTCGTAAAAAAGGCGCAACATTTTTTCAAGTCGTGATTGTTGAAAATTATACACGCCGTAGCTGAGGAAAGCAATAGCTGTGCTGTACTACTTCGGATTTCCAATACAATACAATACAATACAATACAATACAATACAATACAATACAATGCAATACAATATAATACAATAAAATTCAAAGAAACAAAAGAATAAATTACAATAAAATACAATACAATTCAATTCCATACAATAAAAACAGTACTATGGAATACAATACAATACAATGCAATACTTTAACACACAAAAAAATACAGTACAATAAAATAAAATACAATTCAATAAAATACAATGTCATACAATATAAAAAAGTGCAATACAATACAATACAATGCAATACTTTAACATTAAAAATAGTACAATACAATAAAATACAATAAAATATAATACAATGCAATACAATATAATACAATACAATGCCATACAATACAATACAATAAAATTCAAAGAAACAATAGAATAAAATACAATACAATACAATACAATAGAACACACTACAGTACAATACAATATAATACAATACAATACAACACAATACAGTAGAATACAATATAATACAATACAGTAAAATACAATGCAATACAAAACAATACAATACAATACAATATAACACAATACAATACAATACAATACAATACAATACAATACAATACAATAGAATACAATACAATACAATAAAAGAAAGGGGCGTAGCCAGGAGTTCCCATGTGTAGGGATTTTCCATTAAAAAACTAGTGAGATATTTTTGATCTTCAATATATGCAGCACACATGTTGAATATCTATAATATATGAAGTTACGAGGATTATATTATTTTAATGGCGTTTCTTTGTATGATAGATAGGTGTGGTTTTTATTAAATTTTGCAAAATGCTTATACTATACTCTTTGTTGTATGGTATTTTTGTGGAATTTATGAAGATTTTTCTATCTCGATGATGTCACTTTGTGAAACATTCGATTTTGGAAAATTTCAAACTGAGAGTGCGTATTTATGATCGAAGCCTAAGCTCAAAATTTCAAGTTTTAGATAAACTTAAGTGAAAATTTTAGAAATTTTATACTATAATTCTGATGTAGCCACTTTTTGTATGAGGGGTGAGCGTGGTTTTCGAAGAGAAAATATTCTCTGTAATGCCATATTCCAACCTTTGCATGTACCTCCCATATAAAATCATGTACACAAGGGGGCACCTGTAGAGAATCTTTTTTCTAGCATTGCGACCGAGTTTCGTTAGGATTGGTCGACTTTTGTATGTTCCTTCCTTTTGTATGGAAGGTATACCTAGGGACTGACCGATTTAAACAACTGAATTTTTGAAATTTTTCCAGAATATTCCAGAGATCATGGAAGAAAATTATTGGGCCGTTGACGAAATAAGTCCGCAATCTAGCCATAGCGTTCTCGACAATTTCGTCAAAAGACCGAATAACTTCGAATACACGCAAAGAAAGTTTACGTTCACCGCAACTGAAAAATTAGCCAACTAAACTTCGTTTACGAGTTGCATGTGCCACAAACGAATATTCAGCTCTCAACTTAAAAATATATCTTATATTTATATATACCGCAAGCTATTTCAGTCATTATTATTTATTATATTAATTTTCTTTCCCCCTGTGTCCGTCCGTATTCTTATGGATTGTACTCATCGCATCTCTGTTGCTATTTCCTTCCGCGTATTAACCAAATTACCAATTTGCTTTTATAGAGCAGTTTGTCGACAAAGTACCTCTGAATTATAAGCGTTGTGTTTATACAACGAAGAAAAAAACAAAGGAAGTTTTCAGTTGGGAAAAACAATTTTCAATTGCTGCAATTTGAAAATCATTCGCGTATATGACAAACGAAATTAATTACCTGCAACTAAATGACGCGTTTCTCGCAACTGAACTATTATTATGACAACTGTTGAAACGTTTGCAAATAATAGTCCCAAGCACGACAAACGAAGTTCGTATGCGGCAAACTGGCAATAAACGTTTATTTTTCTTTGCGTGTAGGTTCAAGACGGTAATTTGCCACATGTGTGTTATTTTGACATAACCTTAATGGTTTTACCTAATAATATTAAGATATTTGCAATTTTGCAACATAAAGAAAGGTTTTGTTGAAAAAATAAAAATGTGTCGTATTTTTGGGACACCTATGTCTTAAACAATATCTTTTTGGTTTTTGCTTACAACTGGCTAATTTGCATCTATCGCATCTTTTGCTTGTATTTACTCTTTTGCAGTACTTATTTGGTCTGTGGGACCACATCCAACTATTTAAAGTCTATTTTTTATCTATTTTACCGATTGAAAAATTAAATAAATTTCCTCCCGGAATAAAAAATTGTAGCATGGTTAGCACAGGCTTAGTTTTCTGCTTAGTATGAGCATGGTGTGTCAGATATAAATTTATGTATATAGAATTTGAAAAATTTTAAAAATATCATAACTTTCTTATTAAAGAACATATTGCAATTATTAAAAGGTCAAAACCAGATGAAATTGAATGGTTTTTATTTTTGGCAGAGATTTTGGCATCAGTTAAACTAACTGAACCCTAAAAATGGAAGTGTGGAAAAGGGAGGAGCTAAACAGCAAAAATAACAAAAACTTCAATATGCTCTAATAGCGGTAAACCGCTGTGATCGAATTTCGAAGATGCACATGAATTAAGGTTATGCCTAAAAGTATGATACGATCTAGGTTAACCTTGGTACAGTTTGCATCAGAAGTAGATAAGAACTCAGTTACAAAATTCAAGCGTTCTCTGCCAAAAGTAAAAAATTCCGGGTAACTTTCTCGGCATATTGGCAGTATAAGTAGAACCAAAGTAACTTGAGTGGATCATAGTGTAAAGTCATACAAAGGCTACTGATGAGTTGGTGTAGCGGCCAACGAAACAGTCTGTATAGTCAAGCTGTGTGATTTGCTCTTTACAGAGCCGTTCTTGTTGTTGTTGGTTGTGGCCTTCTTTGTTCTTCATGTTGTCTTGTTGTCAACATGCTTGGCCTAAAGCTCAAAAATTTGTTTTCAATATAAATAATGAAAGGCCGTATTCAAATATTAAGATTAAAAAAAAACTTCTTAGAAAAAAATAATGTGGGACACCCTGTTGTCAAAAAAATATTTAAAAAAAAAAAAAAGATCTTGTTACGACCTTTTTAACTATATACTTTTTTTGGTGGTCCCCATTAAATTTTTTCGAACAGGGCTTTAAAACATTCTTGCTAACGGGGAGTTTATATTTTATTTTTTCGACCTAAACCCTTATTTCAGGTACTGGCACGTGAAATTTTTTTTCGATCCGGTCTAGTGAAGTGTACTTCAAGAAAACAACCTGGGCCTCTACTGAATTTATCGAAACTCGTACTCGTAGTTATGTGTGACCAGTCTTCTGAGTTTTTAAAACAGGGAACAAGTTTGACATCATCGGCATGCATAAAAATTACACTTTGTTTTATGACAGATGGTCCGTTCGTGCCAATCGCACGAAAATGTTCACGATTTCTTTGTTTCTGAAGTAAAATTTTAAAAGCACTGTAAACAATACATTAAGCGCTCGTACGCCAAAATCTTGTGAATATGTATAGATTAAAAAATGTTAAACTTTCAAATGAAAATGTCAGTGTGACCGAAATGACATTAGCGTTACCAGATCCCATAATATAAGTAGCAGCCTAGGTATCAAACATTAAAACGTTGTAAAAGTTAAAAAAAAAATGCGAAGATATTTATAGATCCATGATTTTAATAAAGATATCAAAAATCTCTTCAATTCTTAACAAAAATTTTTTTCCATGCAAAACAGAAGGTATAAATTCTTGAGCTCAAAGCGTGGTCGATCGCTAATTTTACGAATCGCAAGGACCGTGGTGCGGATTTCAATTGAAAATTTGGTACAGAAAATTTTTTCAAATGAATTTGATGTATCCGATCTGTAAATGACAATTCTCAGAGAGTAAATAATTACCATGTAGGGGTGAGCCACCCCTATCACCATTGTCGAGCGTTGACCTAAGTGACTGTCGACTTTTCTGCCAATTCGACTTGAGACAGCGATCACTGAACAAGGTCGACTCGACAATTTTTGTAATAAATTAGTTTTTCGGCAAAGCCAATTTTGTAGTAGATTGCTTTGATAAAAAATACTATTGTGAACTTAAAAAAGAAAGAAGAAGAGTTTTGAAGTGACTTTTCAAAGAAATTTATGAAATAAATTTATTTTAATCTGACAAAAACTAAATTAAAACAAAATAAATGGATAGCATTGCAATATTTTTTGATGAAAAAGAAAGTGGAGCATTCCAAGATAATCGTTACCAAGAAAAAAAATTTATATTTTAAGATATCGGATTAAATCCTATTATTTATGGCAAAGATTTAATCCAAGTTAAGTGTCAAATTTTTAAAAATTAAAAATAAATGGTAATCTAACATATTTTTCACTTTAAAGTTAAGTTTATTACAAAAATATTTTTCACTTTTGAAATAAAGCAAAACTGTATGCCCCGTTTTATGCGTCAATAAGTTGCCAGTAAAAATATTAAAGTTGAATATGAAAAGAAAATTGTTGAAAATATCAGATAGCTGGTTGTAATCTAAAATAAGTACATTAGCAGAAGCAATATTTTAGATTATTTAAACTTGCTACGTTATTGGTAACACCCGTCACAAAAAACACCAAATAGTTATGTAAGTACAAAAGTTGTAATCCAATTTTGGTGTAACTTTACAAAAGTAAGGTTATGCTTGCAGGTTATTAATTTTCAAAGTTATTTTTTTTTCACTGTTTTTGCAGATCGTCAATATAGCTCGACAAAATTGTGTAACACCCGTCACAATTTTTTTTTTTCCAAACTATTTCACCTCAATAATTAGGTAAGATTTGTGTATATTTGTTGTTTCATACCCTACACATATTAATGTTATTAATGTTATTCATATTCTTAGAGATGAACGTTGCAACTAGGAAACGGAAAAGCAGGGAAAATTTGAAGAAAAATAAGAAGAAATTTAGGCATTTTTTGGAAAAAGAGAGGGCAAGAGACAAGCAGAGGAGAGAAAAATTTAAAGCTTCATCATCAAAGAGGAAGCAGGAGATTCAGCGCTTGCTTATCAGGGAAAGGGTACGGAAATGTAGAGAGTAGAAAAAAATAATACAGAACAAGTAAGTGGCGTGTTGCAAAGTCCTTTAGGCTCATACAAGTGTATACAAACCCTGCGTAAGGCATTCGTTAAAGCAAAAAATTCATTGCCTGCGAGCCCATCAAAAAAAAAAATCCGTCGTTATGCAGCTTGTACAGGAAATATTGCCCGGACAATTATGTCTGCAGAGAGAAAAGCCAAGAAGCGACGCCGTGTCTATGAATGATATAAGTATTATTAAGAAATTTTACGAACGTGATGATATCAGCCGACAGTCGCCCAACCGTAAAGACGCCATCACTGTTAGGGATCCTGACACAGGTGTTAAGTCAAAAGTCATCAAACGGCACTTGGTAATGACGGTTGCTGAGGTGTTCGCACTATTCAAATCCGATAACCCCGAATTTATAATTGCGAAAAGTAAATTTTATGAATTTAGACCTGAACACGTGCGACCAACGTCGGAGGTGCCCCATGAAGTTTGCGTGTGCGTGTATCATGCAAATTTTAAATTTCTAATAAGTGCTTTACAAAAATTTACTTCTTCTATAAAAACCTACAATGAATACTTGGGTGAAATATGTTGCGATTTAAACGATGAAAATTGTATGGTTCTAAACTGTACGTTGATATTTTAAGGCGTGCAAATGTAACACCCGTCACCGTGGAATGTTCCAAGTGCTTTTGCACAAAACATATCAAGGGTAAGACAACACCTGAGAAACAGCTTCAACGTGTTGGAGTTGGAAAATACTGAGTAAGTCGATGTGAAACTACAACAAAGTTTCCTCCATAAGCGCTTGTGCGGATGTTGATGGAACTGAATCAGGTAATGGTCCTGGTATTTGGACAGCGTAAAAAGTACTTATGGCCATACCGACAGGGTGAAGCAGTTCATTAAATCGCATGATGTTGGCTACGATTTCTTCCAAAGGTGAGAGGGTTTTTTGGTTGAATATGACTCCTCCAGTCTAGTGCGATTCACGTTTTTTGTGTGCAAATTTTTTCTGAACCTTTGCTTTAAAGTCGATCCAAACCTATAATTATAACTATTGTAAACTTCTATCGATATAGACTGGGGTAAATTTTTTCTACTTTCTGCCAGCCATCGCCATCACGAAGTGGCGGACCCAAGCCATTTAGTTTTGTAGATAGTGAGTTCCACTCTTGCTTGATGTCCATTTTTGTCAATACTTTATGGAAACCTCTTGCAAATTCTGCATTCCTCTCTATGTGTTCCACTAAGGCTTTGAATTGGCTAAAATTTGTTATTTTTATTTTAGACATCTTGATTACACAGGTTTGTTCTTTATTTTTTTAACGTCGACTTCAAAAATGAGGTCGGCAAAAAATAACTGCTTTCAGTGACGCTCGGCTTTTATATTGACAACTGTGATTCGAGAATTGTAATAGAGTGCTTAAAATGTGTCACTGAAATGACGAGGTCGGCAACGGTGATACTGTTTAGCTGTTGTCGAGCATTTAAGAGTCGACCTCGACAACAATGATAGGGGTGAACATTACGAACATTACATTACGAACATTACGAACATAACATTACATTACTATTATGAACACTACATGAACATTAGCCGTTCAGGCTCGACAGAAAAACTAGTAGGTTTAGTTCGCGATCATTTGTTTTTATACATTTGATAACACGACAACACAATTGACTATAAGAAGCTCAGTGAATGTCCTTTAAGGGCGGAAATGACCAACTGGTTTTTTATTTTAATATATTTTGAGTTATTTTTACAGGCTTTTAATATGACTTTATCCTGTGCTCAGATCTTTAGTTTGATTTAATTTATAAATCGGTTTTATTTTAATCGAGATAAAGTCTTAATGAGTTAAAAACTCATGAAAAATAAACTAATGTTTTTAATTCGAAAACTGGAGGAAAATAAATTGTTAGAAAATAGCTTTTGATAACATTTTCGAGTTAAGGATACCCCAAAATAGGGAAATAATACGATTTTATCAATGGGCGTTTTTTAATGTTAGCCAGTGTAATCATAAGATCCCGATCGCAATAGATTTCTTGATAACAATTGAGCAATGTGGCGCCCGTGGCGTAGTTGGTTAAAGTGCGTGGCCGCTATGTCAAAGAACTTTGGAAACCCATGTTCGAACCCCAGCAGCGACAGAAAATTATTTGAATTAAAATAATTTTTCTGTACGGCCGCCACCTCTCTGCAGACAATGGCAAACCTCAGAGAGTAATCAAAGTGCCATGTAAAGCTTCTTGAGAACGAGAACTTTCCGTTCATCGCCGTTCGGAGTCGGCGTTAAGCATGTAGGTCCGGTTCTCGGTCAATTGTGTACAAACTTAATAATACGCACAACACAATTGATCATAAGAAGCTAGGTCAAAGTCCTTTCAAGGGCTGAAATGGCCAGTTATGTATGTATGTATGTATGTATGTATGTAATTGAGCAATTTCTTGTAGTGCAAGTTGGGCCAACCCTACTTCTATGCCTCAACTTAAAGCCTTGTCTAAATTACGAAGAATTTGAGATGGATGTCAATGTTTTTTTTTAGAAAGAAATTAAACTATCAAATTTCTATACACAGCCATTAAGTAATATGAGCAAAAGGAAAACTATTTTCTTGACATAAATGCAGCTTTTTATTAAAACAAAGAGTTGGTTGGTTCAAATAGATGATGCCCCATGTACAGCATTCAGCAGCCATAAAATTAACCATGTCAAACTGTCTACCTTATTTACAACGTAGTATTGTTAATTTACAAATTCCAACAATTTAATTATAAGCCAACCCATCCATCTAGCCATCCAACCATCAATCAAGTTATCCATTAAAAGTGGTCATAAAGATCAACAGTTTTTAATATGTCTGACAAAAGTGTGCATCGAACAGTGGCTAACTGTTAATGCCCAACCCAGCGCAGACAGACAGCCAGGCATAAAGCCAAAAAAGGGTTTCCCTTTTTGAACGTGTGGCTGCAAAAGCAGCAGTCGCTGCCAACAAGCAACAAGAAAAAGTAATAAAGAAACTTTCGTTGCCCATATTTAAGACATTGCTAAGAAGTCTGAAGCAATGTTTACAACATTCAATGACCAACAAGCGAACAGCTGCTTCCTTAAAATTTTGCTGCTGCTGCCTCTGCTCTTGTCTGATTCTCATTTGCTGTCTCTTTTATTGGCTTTTCCCACATTTCCACATTATTAATGGAAATCAAATGAAAATTAAGCATAAATTTCAAGCTTCATTGAATGCTCAATGATTTCAGCTTCTAATTCAATGCATAGTCAAAACATGTTGACCGAATCGAATTGAATCGTATAAAAAGGAGCGCACAGTTTTAGGTTAACCTCATTTTGTTGGCTTTGTCGTCGTGGCTTACATGCAGTTATGTTCTTTTTCCTGTCTATTCTAAGAATGCATAAGAATGCAATAAAACGTTAAAACAAAAAAAAAAAAAAACAACAAAAACTATTTAAATATTAAAAAACAAAAACCAATAAAATATACATAAGAAATTGATACTTTATTTTTTTTTTTTTGTTTTTTTGTAAGAGACCCGCCATAAGTTGTGGTGATTAATAAGCAAATCAAGAACCTTAACTTTGGCAACGACAACGGCAACGATAACGACAATGTTGAGGTTACCATCATCATCGTCATAGTCTTCGTCGTTGTCCACTTTGGAATTTTAGCCGTTTTGTGGTTTCAAATAATTTATTGTTGTTATGTATTAGCTTCCCTCCGCTTTTGCTGGCTTGAGTTTTTTACTAGATTTTTTTTTTTTGATTTTTTTTTGTCGTCTGTTATGCTTTTGGCATCTTAATCGTTATGAATTAATTAAATTTGTTGCCGCTGCTTGAAGTTGTTGTTTTTTTTTTTTTGTTGTGGACGCTAGCAAATCGCAACGTTATCGCTTTAAAATCGACAGCATTTGAATTTGTAACGTTTTTTGTTGGTTTTTCTCTGCCTCTTAAAGCTTATTTGGCGGCATTTAATTAAACTTGAGTTTTTATTGTTTTTGGTTGATTTTGTCTAGCATAAATGTAACGAATATCAAAGATGATACATATGTTTGCGTGTTCGTTTTTTTTTTATTGTTTTTTATATGGTCAAAGATTTGCATTTTTTGCTACTTATGCAGACCTTGTGTGACGTTTTACAATGCCTTTTGCTGCGTCATGACTAACCTTTTTACCTTTTGCGAATTTATGTTCTTGGATTATTGTGTAGAATTTTTTCACATTTTATTTATTTTTTTTTTTTTTTATTAATCAACAATAATTTCATAGCTACAGAAAAAATGAATTCATGATCGTAAAATTGTATCATCATTGGAATTTTGCCATAAAAATATTAAAAATATTAAATGGCTTGAATTTTTATTTTTGGAAATTTTTCTATAAAGCTGTCTATTTAACATATTTTTCAATATTTAAAACAAAATTAGTATATTTTGCTTTAATAATAATTTTTATGGGCACATAAACTGTCGCAGTATTTAAAATCATGATTAAAACAAAAGATTTAAGAAACAAACTTCTGTAGACACACGAATTCGTAGGAAAAACAGAAGACTTAAGAAACGAACGTCTTTAAAAAAGTTCTTCCTTTTATTGACGAGTTTGACGTTTTATTTACAACGTGAAAATGAAGATTTTTCAGGGTAGGTGGTGACAAAAACCATGTGTGTTTAAAGGGTAAAGATCATATATTATGAATTTTTTATATAATATTTATAGATAATATAGATAATATTTTTTGAGCTGTTTTATGAAAACATGAAATATTCAAAAGCTAAGATTGAAAATTTTTAAATCTAATAGGAGAATCTTATAGACATTGGACTCCATAATTAAAATGACTAACTTTTGGAAAAAAAACAATCTATACAAATTTCAAAATAGCAGTTAAGCTTTGTTTTTTGAATCATAAAAATCGTAACCGAAACAATCATTTTGCTTAGAATGAAATGCTTTAACCTTAACCCGGATTTTTCATCAAATTGATGACATTTTTTACTTAAAATGTTTATATTCTTTTTGTTTTTTATGGAATCGACCTGAGATTATAGCTTAATTGATAAATCGGTATATACGTTTTTTATTTTTGGTACCAGGTTTTAAATTTTTGGTCGGGTATTAAATGTTGAGTTATGAATGCAATATAATTAAAGTAATATTTTTTTTTTGCATTAAAATTATAAATAAAGATAAATTCAATCAAAATATAAAAAATATTTATTGCTGTTTGTTTTAAATATGAAAACTTGAGACTTTTAAATGTGTCATCAATTTGATGACTTGACTAACACTTTAATGTATTAAAAAAATCCGAATGGGGTTAAAATAGCATTTAAGACCACAAAAAGTTTATTAAAAAATGTCGAATCGGTCAACTAGAATTCCTTGTACGGAATGTGTGTGCCTAAATTGTGAATTCAAATTAATTTTATTATATCTATTAAAAAAAAAAAAAAAAAAAAACTATACAAGAAGATAGGTGGAATACGTTGCCTAGCAGAATCAAAATTATTCGAAATAAACATATCTTTAAGCATGAAATTCTCAAACTCATTTTTTAAATCTCTCTTCTACGAGTATTTCTTTTAATATTAAATAATATATAATTCGCAACTAATTCTAAATTATATTCATTTGTAATATACGAAGGGTACTATTTATATTTTAGGAATAGCAAATAATAACAAACATTTTAAATGAAAATGGCTTAGTTGGTTTACAAAATATCCCCCTTGATGATCAATACACTTTTGCATTGGTTCAAATCATTTGTCATAGCAGTTTTTCCATTCCTCTTGAGACACCTACAAAACATGGTTTTTGAACGCTTCAACTGCTTCTGCGGCGCTCGTAAATCGTTGACCACGCAGTTTACCTTTGACATTCGGGAAAAAAAACAAGTCATTGGGTGTCAAATCAGGACTGTATGAAGGATAAGTCATCAATTCGACGTTTTGACTGCCCAAAAATGCACATGTTTGACGAGATGTGTGAGAGCTCGCATTGTCATGATGGATAATGATTCGTCTTTGGCGGTTGGTTTTGCGAATTTCTCCGAAGACTTCCGGCAAACAAATGTAGAAAGTATACCATTCAGAATTAACCGTTTTACGTTGCTCAAGCGGTACAGTGGCCACATGACCCATTCGGTGGAAGAAACAGGTGACCTTTTGCTTCGCAGTACTTCGTGCGCGAACAACTTTTGTTGGATTTGCTTCGTCGTGGAATACCCACACGGTCGATTGCTGTTTTGTTTCCGGCTCATACGCATATATCCATGATTCGTCACCTGTCACGATTTTATACACGTCTTTTGAAGCACCACGATTGAACTTTTCCTTATCACCAATCATTTCCTCACACAAATCGACGCGAGACTTTTTTTGAGCGATTGATAAATTATGGGGTATCTAACGAGAGCAAATTTTTCTTATAGATAAGAGTTCATGCAAAATCGAATGTATTGAAGTGGAACTAATGTGCAAGGATGCCTCTTTCTCACTATATGTCACATGACGATATTGCATTATTAGTTCACGTACTGCATCGATGTTTTGTGGCACAACAACCGATTTTGGATGACCTTCACGGAATTCGTCGGCGACCGAACTACGACCACGATTGAATTCTCTATACCAGTGATATACTGTTGTTTTTGATGGTGCTTTATTGTCATACAAAGAACTGAGCTCATCGACTCATTCTTGTTGAGTTGAATCCACGTCGAAAGTAGTGAAAAAAAAAATCCAACGAAAACCTTGAAATTTCCATTTTTTTTAACAAATTGATTTTCTTAACTCACTGCAAGCAAAACAAATATCACTTGTACATCAAAACATTGTGAGCATATTTTTGCTAACAAATGTAAAACTTTATTATCGTGATGCCAAATTTTAGCTATTGACATTAGTGTTGCCAGTTCCCGAAATATAAATAGTACCTCTCGTAATAGAATTGCACTGAATAAGCAAAACGCTTTATAACTAGCGATATAGGCTGTGAAGCCAGCTTTGATAAAGATTTGAGCTTTTAAATTTTGTTTTTCTTTCTTGTTGTCTTTAAGTATGATATGTAAATAAATTAATTTCCTTTGAAATATTTGTGACGCGTTAAGAACGAGCTGTTTATAATAATCAGTTAATTCTGCGAAAATTTATAAGTTCCGTTTCAAATCAGGGGAAATTAATTAAGAATATGAATCAAATTCTGTTGCATTGATTATTACTCATCACCATTCGAAACGAAATACTGAAGAAACGAACTTAGGACTGCAGGAAACTTAATTTGCGCATTTAAAACAAAAGACCTAAGAACCAAACGCGATGCTTCGATTCGAAACAAGGCCAAACTCAACGCAATCTTCAAACAAACAAACAAAACAAACGAAACTGGACTTAGGAGGAATAAAGTTTAGCCAGTTGTTAATCGAACTCGAGGATTTGAATAGAACAAAAATTTTGGATGTAGATCATTATTCAATTTGTCAAAATTTCCTTATGGTTTTACCTGAATTCTAGGCAAGGTTTTGTTAGGAAAATCCGAAGCATTAAGGAACAAATTTAATTTGTATTTTATTAGATTAAAGTTTTTAAACAAAAAAAAAAACACAAAAATTTAAAATTGATTTAATACCTTGCTGAAGTCGTGAAAACGAATGATTAACAGAACATTTCTCTGAATTTGATAGTTTCATTATTCCGATTTTTTTAGCAATTTCTATTTAATTGTTTCTTCATTTTGTACAGGGTGCGCCATATTGTATGTCAGTATGTAAACATTGAGCAACTTAAATATATAGTTTTTTAAATGACAATTCTGTATATTTTCAACTATGAATCGCTTTACACTGAAATCATCGCTATACCACTCGAAAAGCTTGAAAAAGTGATGGAAAACGCAGCAAAAAGGGCAAAATTTGTTTTGGCCAATAGAGGCGGTCACTGCATTGATATTGCATTCAAAAACTATTCCAAATAAAATATAAAGAAGCAAATAAAATAAAAATACCTCATGAATGGCTGTTTTTTTTTATTATTCAATATTCACATACTGACAAAAAAGATGCACCCTGGAATTCTATACGTTATCTTTAAATATCTAATTTTTATATTGCAGTACCTTGCAGCTGGCAAATAAATTTATAGAGAGATTGAATGCCGAGTGCGTTAAAAAGTGCGTGGACCACTTGATGCCAATTCGAGACCAAGTTCGATCCCCAGCTGACACGGAAAATTTTTCAATTGAAATCAAGTTTTCTGATCGGCCGTCACCTTTCTGCATATGATCATAAGAAGCTCGGTCAAAGACCTTTTAAGGTCTGAAATGACCAATTTATTCTTAGCCTTTTGCCTTTAGTTCGCGCAGAGATATTGCAGGAAAACACTTGAATTGTTATACCTATTATTTCATTACCGTGTTCTCTGCCCAATAATGCAGAATCTGAGAACTTTTGTTAACATTAACTGAGCATATCTAGATGATGTTTTAAAAATAAAATAGTACAGCAGTTTAATTTTTCTTATCAGGTTAATTTTCTTAATCTGTGGATAAAAATTAAAACGGGATAATCGTTCGCAATTTGACGGAAAGAGTTGCTTCATAGTCTTAACATTAATGGTCCTATTTTGTAAAATGAACGCAATCACTACACTTGGATTTTTTTTTGTCTTCCAATCATACTTTAATATAAAGCACTCACTCACTTTCTCACAATTTTAGTTTGAAAATCATTGCCGGACATAAAAAATGAAAAAAAAAAAACTAAGTGAGGGGAGTGTGTTCCACAAATTGATGGCATGTATTCCAGATTCACTCGAAGATGAATTTTGGTTTAAAAAAATCATTGTACTAAGAAACTAAGTTGTAGTTATCAGGATATTTGAGAAGTTCTGGTATCAAAATAACGGTCGAGAAACTTAATTTTTATTGCTATGTTCTGGCTTTATTAAATAGAAAAAATATTCCCATAATTTATGGAACATTTTATATATTTCATTCATGTGGTGGCATCGGGTGGCTTCACAGTAGAGAGTGCACTCAAGCCAATTTTCCAAGACCCTTTTGATTGTTTCTAGCTCTTTGTCACGAAGGTAAATAATGTCATATAAAGGTTATTTAGAAAGTTAAAAACAGGAGTTCAGAGTAGACACAAGATTTTAAAACTTTCGTGTACTTTTAGGTACAACTCATTTCAACGAATTTCATGTGCTTTTAGGGAAGATCTTCGGTCCAATCTGCGTCAAGCACACCATTAAAACCAATCTCAGAAGCTTAAAGTTGAGAAAGCAGTCTGGAGTAGAGTGTATAGTGATTAGTGGCATTGGAAGCATACTCCACTGTCTTAAACTATGAGATGCATAAAAAACATGGAATTAGGTTAGTTCTTCTATAAGACGCTTTTAATCTATATTTAATTTATGTCCCAGCTGAATTCAAGCTGAAACTGTCCTCATAACATCTGTGGAGTTAAACATACCATTAAAATGTATTTTTGGGGATGCTTCTCAAAAAATGGTTTCGGCACTTTGCACCTCTTTACCGAGAACCTTATTGCTGCCAGAATGGTCAAAATTTAGGAGAAGGCTTTATTATCGACTGCCAAATGCCAATTTATAATAAAAAGCGAAGACTCAATTATGCAGGAGGGCAATGAAACGTGAAAAAGGCATCGCCACATTAGATTGGCCTGAACAATTGCCTGATGCTAATCCTATCGGAAACGTCTGGGTCTATACAAAGCAGAAGCTTCGAGGGATACTTTAAAACAGCTTTCCCTAGAAATTCGACGCATTTGGAGAGCTCTTCCTGTCGAATGTGATGAAAATTTAGTGGAAAGTATGCCGCGGAGATGTCAAGCGATTATTGACGCTGGTGGTGATTGGACATCTTATTAATATGATTGCGTCGTGCTTCGGAACATGTATAATGAATGTATGTAAAGAAAAATGTTATAGTGATTATTGGCATTGGAAGCATACTCCACTGTCTTCAACTATGAGATGCATACTAAAAATGGAATTAGGGTATTTTTACTAAAAGATGCTCTTATTCTATATTTCATTTATGTCCCAGCTGAATCCAAGCTGAAACTGTCCTCATAACATCTGTGGAGTAATAGAAAAGGCATTGGAGTTTTTCTTAATAAATTTTTTTTTTGTAAATTTAACATTCGATAATTCATATGAACTTGATGATGCTGTTAGAAATAAATCAGCATTTCATTTTTAATTTGAGTTTAATGGAGTAAATAAGCAGGATGTAGTTATGTCTCTACATGTATAATATTTGATTAAATACTTCTTGGGAAGATGGAATATTAATGAAATGCACGAAATTATACTGCCCTGGATCATTTGCCTACATTATAAATATTATTTATATTGCACTGAAATTTGAAAAGTGGAGACCACCATTCCTATTGTTAAGAAAACGTATGCTTCCGAGCTATGTGAATAAGTCGCTTTTGGCTCAACAGATAGCTAATCAGATCAGCAAGGTGCTAATGTCTTATCTCCAGTTCGGTCTTCGTACAGGAAACAACTATTTGCAGTGGTCAAAATACTCGACGAAATAAGAGTTGCTTGTGATATGAATCGCATAGTTTGTTAGACTTCTCCTCCAAAGAATTTGAACAGTCAATCATTCAATTTAATATAAAAAATAAGTTGGCTGATGTGTGGTCACACCCATAGGCTTTGACATGACACCATATCTTTATCGTTGTCCTATCCTTTCGTTTGTTCTCAAACTTGTCCTCATTTTCATACTTTTTCTTATAATTGTCCTAATATTTGTCTTACTTCTTGTCAAAACTCTTGATTTAATCCATGCCCAAATTCCTATCCCAAGCCTTGTTCGAATCTCTTTCCTAACCCTTGTCCCACTTTTTCCCAATCTTTATTATAAATCTTGTCCTTGGTATGCTCAAATCCTTGTTCTATTTCTTGTCCCATTCTTGTACATATTCTTTTCCTCATATTGTCTTAAATATTGTTTTAGCTTTAAATATTGTCTTTATCCTTGTTTCGATTCCTGTCGTAGTCCTTTTTCCATCTCTGTCTGAATTCTCGTTCTAATCTTTGTTCAAAGCCATGCTCTAATCTATGTCCAAGTCTTTTTTCTACTCCCTATCTCATTCCTGGCTTTAATTTTCGTCCAAATAGTTATCCTAAGGGGCCATTTCAGCCCTTGAAAGGACTTTGACCGAAGTTCTTATGATCAAATTGTATTGTATGTGTTATTAAATGTTTTTGTACACAATTGACCGAGAACTGAACCTACTCGTTTTATGCCGACTCCAAACGGCTAATGTGCATGTTTTCAAGAAGCTTTACATGGCATTATATATTCTCTGAGGTTTGCTATTGTCTGCAGAGAGGTGAAGGCCGAATAGAAAAATGAATTCAATTGAAAAAAATGTCTGTGTCAAATGAAAATTGAACCAGGGTTCTTTGACGTATGGGTCACGCACTCTACCCACTGCGCCACGGCCACCACAAATTTTCTGATTCTTGTCTTTATTTTAATTTGAATAAAATTTTTAATTTTTTTTTTTTTTAATTTCATTTTTTCTTTTGCTTTTGCATTTGATACATTTAGGTTTCTTTAAGGGGCCTCATGATGCCATTCATGACCGAAAACCTCAGTTTTATTGTCATTCCATAAAATTTACAGTAGAGCCAATAGTCATGGAAATGTAATTCCTGTAACGTTTTTTTAATATTTTTGCATTTTAATTGCATTAAGCGGTTCCTCCAAAAATTAATCAAGGTGTCGTGGCTCCAAAAATAAAATTTTTCATTTTCATTATGAGGTCAAAGAACCATTTTTTTTTTTCGTAAAATAAAATTTTTAATATCACCATAGTACCATGCAACAAGAGCCGAATTTTGTTGCATAAGCTGCTACCTACTTGCTCTGATGACGTCATAATTTTTTTTTATTTTTGTCGCAGGGGCAAGTATTTATAAATTTTTCAATTACGAGGGCAATCTAATAAGTAAATGATTTTTTAATAAAATTTATTCGGCAAAAAGGGTCTTATTTTCTAACATTGTCTCCCTTTAGATCAATATATTTAGTCCAAAGGTTTTATTTTTTTTCTACCTCCAAATAATAGGTTTTATAAAGGTCTTCAAAATAGCCGTTGCATGATTGATGCATTTTCGATCTTGTAGCGGCTCAATCCGTGGCCTCATAACATCATGAACTTTTTTCCGATTTTGTCATGAGGGCTTTAAACTAGCTTACGTTATATTTTTCTGAAGCATCTATTTACAGCGCGTTATAATTTCTTGCAACATATTTGAAGTTTCGTTGCTTAAGGGGAAGTTCTAGTATAAATAGATGGAACATTTTTGTTTTTGGCTTTATTTTCAACCTTAGCATCTTGAAAATATGAAGTCAAAAGGATATTTCCGTATCTAATTTATTTTACGATTTAATTTATTTTCATAAAAAACAAACCTTACTTACGATTTTTTCTTTGTCAAACATTAAACGCGTTTTTCTCCAAACACCTTTTTTTCCCCACTGTACACGATTCCACTTGAACGGCTGAACCGATTTCGATGTTTGATCTGCTCAAATTAAATCTTTTTCAATTAAGGGGGCTTCCTGCGTTTTTTTTTCCAAAAAAAATTTATTATCATTATTTTTTAAAGAAAAAGAAAAAGGAGGAAAAACAGGGTTTCTTTTTTCAAAGGGCGGCCTTTATTTTAGAAAGGGTTTTATTAAAATCGGAAATCTAGAAGATCCCCCAAATTTCATCTAGGTTAACAATTTTTTTGGTTTTTTCGTTTCAGTTCACTTGGCAGAGCTGTACAACGCACATCGGCTATCGCCGCGCAAGGCTTTGATCAGTGAGACCTTCAGCCGCCATTTTGAATTATTTTTCATCGAAAAAATTGTATAATGTTTTTGAAATATACATTAATAAATGCCACAAAAGATTTTTTCAGAAAAGATTTACGTTCGCTCAAAAAAAATCCTGCAATTACGTTACGTTTCTACTAGAACCACCCCTTAAGCAGGGAGCTGCAACATTCCGATGACTTCATTCATTTGTTTTTCTTTTTTTATACCTCTACGTTTAGAAAACGCAAACGGGGTATATTAATTTTGTCACTCCGTTTGTAACGCCCTTAAGGAGGCGTGGCAGGTATAGAAAAGTGTATATATTCTTGATCAGCATCACCACCCGAGTCGATTTAGCCATGTCCGTTTGTCTGTCCGTCTGTCTGTCCGTCTGTCTGTCTGTCTGTGATCACAATTACGGGCGTAATTTTCAAGCTATCATCACGAAATCCGATATTTAAGCTTTTGTCTAAAAAATAAAGGCCAATTTTGAAAATCGGAGCCAAATCGGATGAAAACCACGCCTACCTCCCATACAAAGTAACTTTATCAAATCAGTAAAATCTCTTAGAATTCCACGAAAATTAATATATGGACTTGTAATTTTACATGTGAACTATAATAAATAACATGAGCTCTGAGTATGAAATTTAACTAAATCAGATGAAAACCACGCCTACCTTCCATACAAAGTGACTATATCAAAAATGTAAAATCTCTTTAAATTCCACAAAAATTAATATATGGACTTGTAATTTTGCATATAAACTATGATATATAACATGAACTCTGAGTATAAAATTCAACCAAATCGAGTGAAAACCACACCCAACTCCCATACAAAGTGACTTTATCTAAAATGTAAAATCTCTTTAAATTCCACGAAAATTAATATATGGACTTGTAATTTTGCTTATGAACTATGATATATAACATGTACTCTGTGTATGAAATTCAACCAAATCGAGTGAAAACCACATCCACCTCCCATACAAAGTGATTTTATCAAAAAACAAAAGCGAATATTTTTTGTTTTTACAAATAAACACTTTATTGACTGCTTAAGACTTTGAATATACTTTGATTCGACCGTGGGGGTATTTTAACTTCGGCCCAGTCGAAGATCATTTCTTACTAGTTTTGTCATAAGGTGAATGAATTAAAAAATACTGTCGTGTCATTGCACTTATCGTAACAATTAAAGTAATTGAGTAACAATTTTATGCAAAGCCTATAAAAAAAACGCGCCTAGTAAAACGTAACGTTATCACGTCAAAAAAGTTTTTTGTCTTAATGTTTTTGTTCTAATTTACTAAGCATAAAATATATCTGGCTCAACTTTTTCCAGCTTAAGCGTGTACATTGACATATAAAAAAAGAAATAAATAATAATTGAGCTGTTTTAGGTTAAACTTGAGTGATGATTTTATAATGTTTTTAACCCAAACCGAAATTTAACACTAATTACGGACTGGTACTTTCAGTAAGCAAGGGCTATCTGCATTCATTGAATTTCATTTCAGAACCATTCAATAACCAAACGAAAAAAAAATTTTGCATGAAAAATGCAGGCCAAGCCATCATGAATAATTAAAAATCCCAAGTTTTCAATCAAGTTCTCAGACAAACAAAAAAGACAAAAAAAAAAAAAAAAAGAAAACAACAATAATAACCGAAAAACCCGAATACATAAAGATGCAAATGCAAGCGGTTGTAAGCAAAGAAAAAACTTGCTACAACAATCTTTAAGCTTGAATAGTTTATATTTTTGGCTCAGAGAAAATCTTTTTAATTAAAAAAAAGGTAAGTGATTTATGAAATGTTTAGATTTTTCTTAATTAAATTTTAAGAATTTTGTTCTAAATTGCTTTTGTTTATTGCTTTTTGTTAATGTTTGTGGCATTCTTAATTATTGCTTGCTATCGAAAAATCTTTAAGTTTTTCAATCACAGCTCTTTTAACATTAAAAAAAAAATTTAAGAAATTATTTGTGTATCAAATCGATTGATATGAGATGAATTTAATTTTTTTTTTATCAATAATATTTGACTAAAGCTTCACGGCCAAATCGTGCTGCTGATAAGCAATTTTATTGTGATTATAAAAGATTTGAACATCAAACTTGCTCTTATAAAAATATATTTGACATTTAGTGAATAAACAATAAAAACAAAACCAAATCCACAGCAAACATGTTTATAAACCGGAGATTGGCTTTAATAAAATAGATTTTTTTTTGTTTTATAAGCTACAAACATCATAAAAATGTTAACGTAAAAATTTTGGTAGCTCCATTTCACGGCGATCAAAATTAATGCAGCGATCAATCAGCTGTTAGAGCACAAAAACAAAAAAAAAACAAAAAAAAAAAACTACTACTATTACAGGCTTGCTTTAAGACAAAAGACTTAAGCAACAAACTTGGCAGTGAAATTAAAAATTTGCTCTGTAGCCCAAACAAAAGACTTAAGCAGCGAACTCAAAACTCACACACGACAGAGCAAAGCAGCTCAGGTAGCAAACATTCAAGAATCAACAATTTTTATGGCTTTAAATTTAGAAAAAATACAAAATTGAAATATCTTTCTTCTTGAAAGAAGTTTCAAGTTCTATAAATATAAATAAATGTTTAATAAATGCAGCTCATTAAGTTCGTGAAGTTCTTAACAATTAATTTTTTTTTCTTAACAATCAATGTCAGAAATTTTAAAATACTTGAGCCATAAGATTGGGCACTTTGAAGCAAATGAAACTTACATGTCTTTGCTGCAGCTTTCAAAATGATGAGTTATCCGAATTAGTTCACATTAACAGCTACTCAAAAAAAAAAAAAAAAAAAAAGCAAAATTTGTTATTTCGTAATTTTGTTAAATTTACGCAATACTTTCGCTGATTCACACAATGGAAAGACAAACAAATAAATAAATATGTGTAATGCGATGTTTTGGAAAAACTTTCACAATATTAAGAAATTTTTTCACTCGTCGTTGTCATGCTACAAATAATCATTTAGCACGCTCACTTTTCACTGCTAATATTTTTAACAAATTTATTAAATATTTCAATATTTTGCCTTTTAAAAAACAAAACAATGCACTTAATAATTTAGCTTCATAATTAACAAGATTGTTTGCACTTTTTCTTATTTCTAATTTTCTTGTTAGCGCTTAACACTTAAGACGAGAAGTCACAAGAAAAAAAAAAAAAAAAACTAAAAAATACGGTACTCTTAGAATACGAGTCCAAGACTCTAAAGAATAACGTTTATCTTTTTAAGCATTCAAGCGCACGACGACGACGACGATGACTATGACGACCACGCAACCACGCAAACGTCGCTTAAATGAGTTGGATTCTGTTCGTTGGGGACAGCGAGAGCGACGCTTGTCGCTTGACTTGTATAGAAAAAGAATTAAAATCAAAGAACATAATAAAACAGCAGTGAACAAACGAAGACAAAGATGAAGTTAAAGATAAGCAGAAGATGAAGAAGAAGAAGACGCTAAAAGAGAAGGACGTTAAAATGAGGAAGTGGCAAAACGTCAAAACTGAAACGAACGATCGATGAAGCGCAACTGAGCTAAAAGACGGTATTTATGCTGTCGTTTTCATTTGTCGCTGCGGTTGTAAGCGTCAGCAGCGCCGGCAGCGCTAACAGCACTGTTAAGTCGCTGTTAAAGCTCTGTTAATGCTTAGCTTATTTTATTATTGTGTGAGTATTTCTTGTTGCTGTTTGCATTCTGCTTTGCTTGCTGAATTATTATTATTTTTGTTTTGGTTTTCAGTCGCAACGATAACAATTCTAGTGAATGTGAAAAAAATTTCTATGAACGTGTGTTTGTTGTGCTTGTCTTTCAATTTAATCTGCATTTAGAAAATTAATTCATTTAAATTCTAAAATTAAACTATTTACAAAGTTGTTGGCAAAAAAAAAAAAAAAAAAAAAATCTGAAGACATAAAAATGATTACTAAACATAGGAAAAAATAACTCATAAACTCACCTTAGAAAAGGTCGTTGATATCGATGTCGACGAACTGTAATAAAGAAAGAAATTCTTTTAATTGAGATTTAAGGAATAGATTCAATTTTCAGAAGTTTTCAGGTAACTTAAAGTAGTATGTTAATTAAATGTTTTCATGTTTATAGCTTAATTCTATTAAAAAAAAACTTTAGTAACGAATTCGCGATTTTTGCGCGTTGACCAATTGAAGTAGAAATGTGACATCAAAGAACATTCGTAGCGCAGCAAAAGTTAATTGAAGGGATGTTGCTTAATCTCTTTATCTCGCTCATTTTGTAATTAACAAAACAAATCAATTTAAATTTATATTTTTTTTTGGTTTTTTTTTTTTTAAAGAGAAAAGTGAATTTTGGAAAACATTCTAATTGTCTTATCAACTATTATTAAAAGCAAAAGTTTATCTACCCCATCTGAACTTAGAGAGAAATGCTCGAATCCTGAATTGTTGAACCAATTTTTTTTTGTTTTTTTTTTGTATTGAAAAAAGTTTACTTTTATTTCTAATGAAATTTTCATTCCCATTTGAAGTCACATATTAAGTGGTAAGTACTTCAAGTAGGTTTTCGTTTCTTCATTTCAATCGAAAAAATAACACTTTCTTATAAGAAGTTACATTTTTCGAAAAAGCAGTAAAACAACCAATATTTATTGATTTTTGCATAAAACTATCAACAGTAACAATATTTTAGCAAATGCTTAAGACAACAGGCTCAAAGTTTGGCCATTATAATCCTTTTGTTCAGAATTGGCACCTTTATAAGATCTTTTGAGCGAGCATTTTATGATAAGAATACTTAGTTTCAGTAGAAAATAAAATATTAAGTAGTACGTTCAATTCAACTCATTAGTTATTCAGAATGAAATTCATTATATAGGAAGTGCTATATAATTTCTCTACTTTATAATGATCCATAGCTTATAATTTTGCATTATAATTAAATCGAGTCAGAATTATTTATTTTTTTTTTTTTTATTTTTTTTTTTTTTTAATTTGTAGTAAAATCGAGTCAGAATTGTCAAAAAAAAAAAAAAAAAAACATTGAACAACGAAAAAAGAAGAAGAGGAAACTTATTTGTATTGATTTTGACAATTTTCACAATTTTCACTCAGAGCGAGAGAGGATTTTAAGCCTCGAGACTTCCTTCTTTATTTTACCATGTAATCGTACACGTTCGTAAATACGTATACTATTAAAAGTATCATCGGTTCGTCTACGAGCGCGTACTTTTTGATGAGACTTGAGAAATGAGATCTCATTCCGTGTACCTACCAAAACGTATGTGATTATGGACAAGAACGCAGATGAGTCTTTTGATGCTTATGAGACAATTCGAGAGTCGCACATGCACAGAAAATAAAAGAATTGATTTATTACCTAAACTAGTTTAGCTAATGTGAAAGTTTCTATTTCACCTAATCTTTTCAACAACTTTTCTACTTACACAGTTAATTTAACAATCATGCATTAGGTAATTCACCTAATTACAATTAGTTAATTCAACTAAAATTTTGCTTATCAAATCATCTAATTCTTCTAGTTATTTTACCTAATGCAAGTTGTCGATTTGTTCGTACACTAGGGAAATAACGCATATTAGCATTATCCACGCCTCAGTATAAATTTTATATAAATATTTACGTGGATAAATCAAATGCTTTCCTTACAACTTGTTTTTTCCCCGTATTTGAATTTTATAGGAGCACAGCGCTCTCCTATAAAAAACATAAATAAAAACAAAGTGAGAAAATTTTACAAAAAGTAAAGTCTAACGCGAGAATTGAACTCGGGCCGCTTGCGTTATAGTCAAACGCTTTACCGCTGTGCTGTTACGCCGTTTCATAATTTGTGAACAAAATGTATATAAAAATATGAGGTCCACAACTCTGAAATTATGGGCATCTACAGCAATTTGATTAATTGGTATGTAGCGTAAATTCCTCCATTGGAAATTTAGCTCAATAGATAAGGCGTTGGTTGTTGAAATCTTGAGGTCACAGGTTCGATTCTCAGCGGTGGCAAAGAAATTTTTCAGACATTTATATAATGTATATATCTCTCTCATTCTATCTACTATAAAACAAATCTTTCTTCTCTATGATGTGACGAAATGAAGTAAAGTCACATAAGGAAAGTTTCACTTCAAACTAGAAATTGCAAAACAAAAAACATATTTTTTGCATATTTTTTGCACGGCATTCCCACTCTTAAGTGGGAATGCTATCTAAATAATTAGATGATTTTTCTACACTTAGTAGGTGGCTTGCCTAATCTGAAGTGGTCATAGTTTAAAAAAAATTAGCTTATTCTTCTAATAAATTATGTGTCTTATCTATTTTATGGTTGAAGGTACACCTAAATATTTAGGTTTTTTTAGCTACTCTCGCAGTTAAACTACCCAATATAATTGCATATAATTAACATTTAGAAATTGGTAGCGCACCTAATCAAATTCGTTGACTGAAAATCACCGGATTACTTTAGCTGAATTGACTACATTTTTAGGTAAAAGTTCTACTCTTTTTTTTCTGTGTGTCAATGAAGAGCAAATAATAAAACAGGGTAGAGCGTAGTAGAATAAACAAGGGCCCCTATAATGGTTGAATTAATAACGTTGTCTCGGGGTTGATCAAACTCTCTTCTCAGTACCCATAATTGACAAAATCAATGAAAATCAATACAACAACTTCATCGGCTTTACATGTTATCAATTTTCGCTTTCAAATTTTGTAGGAGCTGTCAACTTCGATTTGACATTTATGGGAACTTGCTCTCACCCACGGTGACCATTTGCCCGGCGTGCAAGCGATTTTGTTGTTGCTTTCAACGTGAAACTGTCAAAAACCATTGAGAGTGTGAGAGGATGAACATTTGGAACAGCTGGGTGAAGAAATTAAAGATTTGGGCGTTTAAGTAGCTAAAAAGTAAATATTTTTTGATAAAAAGTGCTACTATTGTACTATAAAAGTATGAAGAAAATAGTTGTAGGAAACCCTTGTTGGAATAAAGTGTAGTAGAAAAAGTAATGGAACTGAATGAAATGTCTAAATCTGTTCACCTCTCTTTTTCTGCCTTGTAAGCATGGTACCAATGAAAAGAAAGTAGAAGCATTTCAGAGAGGCAGACTGCCGCTTCTGTTAAAACGAAATTGACAGCCCATAGAAAATCTGAAAGCGACTAGAAAGCGATGAGAAAGCGAAAATTGACATAATGTAAACAAAGGCAAACTGACAGAAGGCTGACAGTTTTTAAATTTTTCCAATAATTAAAATTTTTCCAAGCTCATCCAATTGGAGAAATTCAACTTTCATTGATTTTCTTTTGGTTTCATTCTCAAAACAGCTGACTTTGACAATTTTGGCTATGAGGAAGAGAGCGCAGTCCAAAATGCGTCTACCTTCTTTTATTTCTCCATGCTTGTAACATACCAGCTTGCAAAATGTGGAAGAGAGTAAAAAAGATTCATTGCACGGCGGGCGAACGGTCACCGTGTAATATGGGCCAATGTAGGCTCACGGCCAAAGAAGAGGAAAATGATTTGTATTGATTTTGCTTTGACAGTTTTTACTCAAAGCAAAAGAGATTTTAAGCCACGAGTCTACCTTCTTTATTCTAGGTATAATAGGGTAGAGTAGAGGATAACTTAGCTATTGGGTGAGTTATGAAAGTCCAATGGATTCTATAGACATTTATAAGAAAATATCGATTCTATGGCCTATGGCCTAAATGTCCCATCTAAGGTCGTCGCCAGCCTATGGCCAAGGTTGGGGGGTTGATATATGGAGGATAAGAAAAGTATGAATTGTAGGTACAATCAAGAGCACATGAGGCTTTACACTGGATTGTAGTGCCAGTCTTACTGCCTCTATCCACGGCGATTCCAATAAAAACAGTACGAGGCTCCTCGAGCTCTTGACTTATTTATCAGAAAAAAAAAAAAATTAGGAGCATTGAGTGAGCATAATGGCATGCTCCGGCCATTATAAATGAGTGTGCACAAATTAAGTTTTGACACTTACAAGATTTTAATAATAAAGTGGTCAATACCCTTTTTTCGATAAAGTTCATTAAAACATGGTGGCGTCCGTGGCGTAGTTGGTTAACGTGCGTGGCCGCTATGTCAACGAACTTTGGAGACCCAGGTTCGAACCCCAGCAGCGACAGAAAATTATTTGAATTAAAATAATTTTTCTGTGCGGCCGCCACCTCTCTGCAGACAATGGCAAACCTCAGAGAGTAATCAAACTGCCATGTAAAGCTTCTTGAGAACGAGAACATTCCGTTCATCGCCGTTCGGAGTCGGCGTTAAGCATGTAGGTCCAGTTCTCGGTCAATTGTGTACAAACTTAATAACACGCACAACACAATTGATCATAAGAAGCTAGGTCAAAGTCCTTTCAAGGGCTGAAATGGCCAGTTATTTATTTATTTTTTTTTTTTTTTCATTAAAACATAATCTTCAGGTTGTTTTTTTTTTAACTTCTCGACCACTTTATTATGGAAGTTTTCAGAAATAAGTTTTCTGTGTATATTCATCATTGCCAGATCATTGCGGAAATTTTTTACCATATGCTTCTTAACCAGGTTTTTAGTCTCCTGAGGATGCTAAATAATCACTCTACCATACGCGTTGCTCACGGAAGAACGATTAAAATTTTCAACTTTTCAGCTTTTCCCGTCCTTTTGTACAGATACTACCTAACAACACAAAACTAGGTCCACTCGACACTCGATAGAAGTGTCCAGACCTATACGATTGACTTAATAACCGATAGAAGATAGCTTAAAGAGATGATTCGTTCTTCGATCACACACTAAGAATGTGTAAAATGTCTCTGTAGGAGCATTAAGGCTCCCTAATTAACAAAAGTTTTATTTATGTTGATGAAAATTTTATTAATGATTTGAAATTACTTTAAATATAAATTTGTTAATTTTTTCTGAAAATTTTTCGAAAAATTTTGGAATTCCAGGGCTTCCAACATATCAGACCATGTTTATAGTGTTGATAATTTTCAAAAAACTCCAAAACCAACCAATTGATTTTTTCACCACTTCTTACTGAGAATTCGTTGTATGTTGTGTCAAGCTTTCACTATCTGCCGAAAATTCATTTGAACTTAAGAATTTTTTCACTTTTTGAGATTTAAAAAAAAATTGACAAAAATCTGAATTTGTTTCTAATAGCACAGAAAAAAAAAAATAAAATAATATTCATAACAAGAACAGAAAAATTTAATTAGTTAATCAGAAAAATGCATTAAGGTGAATCGTTTTGTTCGGTGGGAAAAAAATATTTTTCGACACTCATATTCTGGGAACTGGATTCAAGTAGATCATAATCTAAAAGGATATCGAAATCGGTGTAACCGTCTTCAGCGGTTTTGAATTGAAAAAATCACTTTTCCGCCAAAAATCAACGGTTTTTTCGCCGTAACTTAATAACTACCCCAAAGTAGGGTGAAAATTAAAGTTATCTATGGCCACAAAGTTGTGAATAGAAGGATTGTTAGATAAGGTAATTTTTTTAGTGCAAAAGTGTTCAGGTTTCGGTCAAAATTTTGCATACATACTTTTTACAAAAATCGCTATAAATCCGCCATTGTTCAGTAAAGTTTAGAAAATTTAGTATTTTTAAAAATTACTTTAACCCTTTAATGCACAAGGGCCCCGATTTTTACCGAAAAAATATATTTTATTTAAAATTGAGTAAAAATAAAAACTGCGTTTTTAGTTGTGATTTTTTTTTTTTTAAAGTTATTTTAAAAATATTGGTTGTATCTATAAAGATACAATGTGAATTTACCCACATCTAAAATCCCTATTAAAATATATCAAAATAAAAAAATGATATTTTCTAAAATTTGAATTTTTTTAAATTTTTTTTTTTTTATTACAAGAAAGAAAATGAAATTTGTTCAAAAAGTAAAATATCACAACTCTGGTAATTTTCATCCGATTTTTAAATTTGATAGCTCATCTTAAAGATCAATTAAATAAAAATGAGTGTTAAAAAAAAATGCATCGAGTGGTGTATTTATTACTTCTTTGAGTAAATGTTAAGAAACATTTTTGTAAAATACTTCTCCAACTATCGGGCTTTTACGCGAGTTCTTAAAGTGCATCAATCGACTCGAAATTTTATAGACTAAAGTTTTATATCTAATCGAATATTTGTTTGCCGTCAACAACTCAAGATAACATTTTTTTTTTATAGGTAGGGGAGAATGCCCACCTACTTACTGAACACGTTTTGTTTGGAGGCCATAACTTTGGTTTAAAACTTATTTTTTCAGAGCTCTTGATTTTGTTTGAAAGCTGAGTTCAATTGCTAATAAGAATTTTTAACCGGAATTTCAAATTTCCGAAAAATACAATTTTGGCAGTCGATCTAGCAAAAGTCTCAAAAATCGATGCCCGAAAAAATCGGCTCAGCTATTGAACACCTAAAATAAACTGCTGTAAAAATTAGAAAATGAAGTAAAAACACTAGTTTTTGAGTGATTATGAAAAGTCTATTATATATTCTTTATACAATATACTATATTTTATATATATATATATAGTATATTCTATAAACTATATTCGTTCTGTTCACTTTTTTCGGCGACGGCATTCTGAAATTTTATCGGAAATATTATCTGAATGTGAACGAGAATCAAGAAAATATCAATTAAATGCAAAAGAAACACTTTAAAATGATTCCAAACCCCATTTGCAATCATATAATTGACAATTTTATGCTTGAAAGATGTCTGAAAATCTGTTCAGTAGGTGGGCCGATGTTTTGTTCAGTAGGTTCAGTAGGTTCAGTAGGGTAGTGAAGCAATTATTACATGACGTGAAATATTTTTTTCCGCTTACATAATTTTGTTCGATTACTCGTCGAATTGGGAAAAATAAATAGTAAACATTAAATTCTACTCATGTTTACCTTTGATTTTTGATAAAAAACACTTGGAAATTCACTAAATTTAGATAAAATATTTTTGCTCAGCTTCGTTTAATTCGAATATTTTATTTCTCAACGGCCGTGTGGCCAAAGCAACATGCACGTAGAACTTGTGATTTATCAAAAGTGAAAATTTGATTAGATGTTACTGCGACTTAATAGTAGTGTTGGTCTTTCCACCCTTCAACTAATTATCAATCATCTTCCGAATCTACATAATGCTTTTGCATTTATAGAGGCATTACCTAAGCGTTGGTTTAGTCTAAAAAAGATAACGAAATGCATTGAAAAGTCAATATCTTAAACATTATGAAATTTAACTTTCAAATATAATTACTAGTTCAATTGGGATACGTAACCTTTCTTGTTGATATAGAACAAAAAACTTTCAACTAAATAACTGATGAATTCTTGCAAAATTTAAAATGTATGGAATGCATATGACCAGGTTGTACTAGCAAACATTGCAAACTTAGTACGACTTTTGAAAACATATTTTAAATCATTGTCATTCATCATATGTTAACTAAAAAATTACAAAAAAGTTCAGCATCTCAGTTCAGGCCCGTAGACAAGGGGGGGGGTTTTTAGGGTTAAAACCCCCCCCCTTATGGTCCAAAAAGTATAAAAAAATAATATATTAGCATTAATATAACTTTGCCAATTTGCGAATACTTTGCTGCACGTGCGTCTTTTTCCTCTTACAGTGCAACTGCAAGTGTAAACAGGAACAGCGAAAACATCAACATGCTTAAGTATCGAAAAAAGTTCGATACATTCAATTGAACTTTGTCTACCACCAGCAATTTAAGAATTTATTGCTTTAACAGGTGTTACGTGAAAGTTGTGAAATTTTGATTGAGTTTCGTTAGATAAGTTAGATAAGAGTTTCTATTGTTAATTTTACTGTGCCAAAACTACAAAAATGATTCTACTTGATTGGCTGCAGAAACCAGAAGTAAAAAAGGCTAGAACGGTGGAAAGTACTTGCTTGATGACGGCCTCGGTAGTCGAGTTGGTAGCGAGCTCGACTGCCAACCCAGAGGTCCCAGGTTCGATTCCCGGCCAGGCCATGGTCCTTCGCTTTAAAACCTTTCTAAATTTTCTATCTTCATTTCTAATCAACTGAAATTAAAAATTCATCAATATTTACGACTTGAAGTTGTAGTTGATGGTAGAGAAGTTTGTGGATGAGATTGCCTTTATAACTTGAATTGACTGAGGTAAAGGCATAATACTTGCCTCTGATTCAAATTCACATGTTTCTTTGGCTTTCCACCACACTTAGAACATCCTACATATGTTTCACTTGATTGCCCTTTCCTTCCCACTAATCTATCACCCCATTTCGAACCAAGGCAGACTTGACTGAATAGGTATTCCACCTGAAATCCTTGGTTCAAAGCTAAAAAAAAAAAATGATTTTTTTTTCCTTTATCAATGCGTAAATGTGTTAAAAAGTTGCCGAATATTTCTGAATGTTTGAAAGCTGTGTTGTTTTTTTTTTGTAGCGTGTTTGCATTGATTGAATATTAATGGATTAGCTTTTTGCTTGATGCGGAACCGACAAAATCCGAATAATATTATATTTCATCTGTATTGCAGAAAACGTTCAAGAAACTTTGGAATCTGAAAAGTCTTCAGAACTTCCTTTGTAACCTGCACTTGAAGAAAGCTTTAATGTTGACAGCTATGTGGAAAGCAGTAGTACATTGAGAGTATATCAATGTCCAAATAACGATATTTCCAAGTTGATGAGCAATATATCCGACTCGAACTGCCTTGAAATTTTTCAAAGCATTTATGTGCCTCCACCAAATTTTAATTTTCCTGCCAGCGGTTCTCGCAAACTCCGATTTAAGCATTCTTGGTTGAACCGTTGGCATTGGTTGGTTTACTCCAAATTGGAAAATGCAGATTATTTCAAGTTTTGCGTATTTTTTAGCACTGGTTTTGGAGGTGCAAGATCACAACCTCTTGGTAATTTTACCGAATGATAATAAAAACTTTTTAAATACAATTTTCTAACCTTTTCATTGTGGCCTTTACAAAAGTCAGGAAATACAAAAAAATGTCGTTTTCTAATCGTGGTTATTTTTATATAGAATTTTAAACCGATATAAGTTTGCAAGTAAATTATTAAAATAATAAAATAAGAGGATTAATTATCGTCATTTTAGAAGTTTGTCTTGAAAATTTTATTTTTTTAGCGTCTTTCTGTATTCCAAAATGACAGTGCAACGATAAGCAAGATATATAGCCGAAACACACTGAGCTCAACAAACGACAGTTTTGATATTATAGAACACACGTTTTTTATGTTAAATGGGTGTGCATCCTTAAGCATACATAAGGATTGCAGTGTCACAGCGGACGCTGTGTTGTTAGAATTAACAAAAAAAAAAAAAAAGACTTAATCTATCTTCTATCTATATATATAAAAATCAAATGCGTGTGCGTTAGTCTTGCTAAGTCTCAGAAACGGCTGGGCCGATTTTAATAATTCTTTTTTTATATCGTTTGCCTTAATACAGATGTGGTTCAGAAAGAAAGAAAATTACAAAAACTTCAAGGAACAGCGGAAAAATCGCTGAAATTGCCACATCAGACTACTTTAAATAGCCAACGAATCTTAACTGCTGGACGGATTTAACTCAAATTTGGCACACACATTACTTAAATCCTAGATTAGGTTATGGCATACTTGGTTTTGACCACGCCCCTTCTTCTGCCCCTTTACAAGAAACGTAAATTATCCTACTAGCGTACTTTTATTAGCGAAACTCTGCGTCTAAATAATTAAAAGAAAATTCTGTCAAAAAACATTCACATACTTATCTTCAAAATTTTAGTACAGCGTCTGTTTTTAATAACTTCGTTTCCTTAGAATAACAAAAAACTATCAGAAATTCGTATTTCTTACTTTCGATGAAAATAACTCCGTTTTTTTTTTAATATATTTCATCCAATTTCTTTTCGTTGATAAATTCAATTTAAGTACTTAATAAACCATATTTGAAGAATGCTCCAACGTGTTCATTTTTTACTCCAAAATTCACAAAAGCTGTCATTTCAACAAATAAAAAAAACTTTAAAAAAAATTATTTGCTTGCCCATTGTGAGGATCGATCCTTAGACCACCTCATGGCTTCAAAACTAACAGTTGAGCTGACTATTTTTATTCAAATTGAAATGTACTAAAAAAAAATAGAATTCGCAATAAAATGATATGACAGCACAATCTTTTGAATTCGAATAATAGCAGCCTATTACATTCCGTGTTAATATGGGATATTGGAGTGTTTCATTCAATCAATAATTGAAATTCGATTGGCACCATTTCATCATGATCGATAACATGAATGTTCGATAAAGCATTAATTTCGGGTGGAATCGTGATTGCTCGAATTTAGGGCGGGACGAAGTTTGCCTCTAGTATAAATATATAAAATAAACAAAAATATAGTAAATTTATTTCTGCTTTATGTATTTGGTGTACAAAAAAGTTTTAAAGTGTTTTTTTTCAAGTTTGTCGCTTTATTGTGAAAAATTTGTAACAAAATCATTTTTCAAAGTATTGTCCATTTCTAGCCACTGATTTTTCCCATCTTTCTGGTACTTATATAAAAAATACCTTTTCATTTATCGATATCAAAAACTATCGATTTTTTTTTTAATCCAAACCCCCCCCTTAGGTAAATCCTGGCTACGGGCCTGTCTCAGTTTGAAAACAAAACCATAGATAGTAAATTTTTCCTTTTTTTTTTAATATCAAGCTCATAATATCAAGGTTAATAACCAAGTATTAAAAAGTTTTCTAAGCAGCTCTTGCACAAAAACACTTCACTTCAATTTTAAATTTAAATTAAATAACTCTTAAAAGGTTTTTAAAAATTTCTAAAATACAATCTTTTCTTCAAATCTTAATTGAAACTCAGTTCGGATCAACAATTTTTAGTAACTTTTATCCCTAGATTACTGTATTTTTACTTTCAACTGAGCGTAAATTTTTTGACTTGCATGAAATCCACGCCCAACACTCGTATCGTTGCAACTTACATCACAGTTCATTCAACTGTTACGCCTTTTATACAGTGGAAAAAGACGGAAAAGAAAATAAATATAAAAAAAATAATGCTAAAATAAACTGAAAATTAATTTTCGAGCAGCATCAACATCAATCAAAATGAAATTAACAAAGCAATGCAAGAACTTGAACGCAAACACAAAGTTAAGATGCAACCAAATCTGACTACGTGAGTGCATCAGTGTTGCACTACAACAGCAAAAGCAACAACAACAATAACAACAACAACAACGGCTACGACTATGACGACGACATAAATAAACCACATTGACGAAAACCTTTTATAATCAATCATGAAAGAATCTTTCCAAAGAAAAAAAAAAAGAGTTACTTTAAGCCTTAGTTACCGAAAAAGGGCATGCCAAACCCAGTCATTAAAGCATAAATAATAAAGCATATAAAAAAGGAAAACATTAAATTTATTTACGCGCCCAAGAACAGAGCAAAGAAACAACAGCTCAATGAAAACTTTAACGACGCGTGCATGTTGCAGCATAAGAAGAAAAAAAAGTCACTGAAACATGCGTGAAAATGCAGCATAGAACTTATGCGTTCCGTTTAAGCTTAAAAGGTTATCCATTTCATGTTTTTAGTTTTGTTTTTTTTGTTTTTATTTTGTTTTTATTAAAGCCATTCAAACATAATTTTGAAAAAACAGGATCAACTTTTGACTGTTGCATAAGCAGCTCTTTAATTTATTTAAATTAATTCTATTCTCAGTGTGTGGTTCGATGTGTGAAAAACGAGTGTGTTTGTATGTGTGGGCTGTTTGATAATTTGAAAGCAGCAGGAAATAACATTTATTTAATTATATAGTTTAAGCATTAAGAACATATCAAAAGATTTAAGAAACAAACTCGATCCAAGCTATTAGCATATAAAAGACTTAAGCAACAAACTTGAATGCAACTGCATGTAACAAGAATCCTAAAAAACAGAGTAATGGTGGGAAACAAGCATTTAGTGGAAATAATAGCAGTCAAAGAGGTGGTTCCCTTAGGAAAACTATAGAGTGGGATGGCAGTGAGGTGGTGCATTAAGCTACAAAGAAAGACCGCATGATTGAAATGTTGGTGAACAACGCCAGGCTAATTTGAGATGGGGAGTAAAATAGATATTCTTCAAGCTTAAAAATACTTAATGAATAAAAGCAGTTAATGAGTGAAAATTTATGCAGTTATATTCAATACAAGAATTGAATGTATTTTCTTTATAAAACTGGATTTAAATAACTTTGAGTTTAGGACTCTAAAGTATGAACAAAATATATGAGTATTAATACAATGTTTAAAACATCTATCTCGCATATTTTCAACTCCAAATCTTGCACTTTCAAAATTTTGAATAGTTATCGGTTTAAAAAAAACTCAAGCCTGTGTTAGATAACACGGGCGCTTAGGTCAGACGTAGAATACGTTTGTCATTAACAGCCTTATTCAATAGATTTCCTTAAACGACCTTTAAACGCTTGTTTAGTTACGCACTGTTTAAGGCTTTACGCAGCTTCTATGCAACCTTGCTAACATTGTTATTCATAAACATTTTTTCATTTTCTGCTTAAGCCCAGTATGCTGTAGAAGCGGAAAGAAACTTTCCATATGGAATGCATTGAGTTTTTGACAGCGAAAAGGCAGCGGAATTTTTTTTCGCTACTTAGTACGCTGTAGAGGTGAAAAATTTGTTCAATGCTAGCAAGTACAACAACCATGTGGAGAGTTGAAATGTCAAAATTTCGCTGTCGATTATATGTCCGGGCATTTAATTGGCACCAGAATTTTGACACTTCAATAAGAAAACAGTTCGACCTCTCTTTACGCGACACTCGATAATCGCAATACTCAAAAATTTACATTGTTGACTCAGTAAACGCAACTTAAAAAAAAAATGCACAATTATCGCAACTTCCATTTGCGTACACTTCCATAAACTTTTATATTATTTACTTTGAGTTCTTCTTTTCTTGTAAAATACATTTTTGATGTACGAAAAATCTCTTAAAACAATATTTAAGGAAACAAAGTGCATATCTTAATACATAAAACCACAACATTTCCAAGGTATTAAATTATCAAAAAATTTAAGTAGAAATATGTAGTATCCCAGGACTCAAGTAGTGTCTGATAATCTATATTATTATCTGTTACACAAGGGCTTTTTTGTGATGACTATCCAATCTATATCGTAAATGCGATTTTCATAAATAGAGTGTCAATAGAATGCACAATGCATTCAACAATAGAATGCACAATGCATTCAACAATAGAATGCACTTTTTCTTAAGTATTGTGTATTTCAACAAAAAAGGCGGAACAATCTTCTACAAAGAAAGTAAGTTTTCTATGTGATGCCTAAAAGTATGTGAAATTTTTTTTCTGAAATTTTCTAAAATAATATTTTTGTATAATTTTACCAAAGCTGTTGTCCAAAGCAAGAAACGTCCAAATAAATATTATCTTGATGTAGCAGCAAAATCGCTATTCCAGTAGCCTTTACTGGCATCGCAGCTAGATTGGTTGAACGAGGATAACCAATTCAAGCATCCTAGACTTCTTCTTGATATACATATATATAAGGCGTTAAGCCTAATTTTACTCACGGAAGGTACTTTGATTATGCTAATCTTATCATTATTGATGAAGCAAGTCTGGTTCCTGCAGTAGCACTCACAGTAATTGATCGTATGTAATATGTTTCGCGATATTACCAGACATTCGTAAACTGTTTTTTGAAAAGTTGTTGTATTTTCTGGTGATTTTAGCGCATTTTAACAATAGAAAATAGTATTAAAATTTATAAATTATGTTCTTACGTAAAAACAATAAAGCTTGAAAAAAACATGTGATTAGACAACGGCGAAAAAGAATTTTCAAGTTATTTGCGACAAGTTAGCTGTGAGACTATACCTATAAATAGTACCGGATAGTTAATTTTTGAAAAGTTTCTTTTAAACAATGGATTGCCGATTGATTTTATTTATGATGATCTTAACACTGAAGTAGATAAGTGGTCATCTGCAACACCACTTAAAGCTCAAAACAGATGCAATTGTTATGCTATTGAGGAATCTTAATATAGCGAGAGGACTAATCAATAGAACCCGACTGTAGATTTTTTTCCTTACAGTAGTACTGTTGACTGCATTACTAACCGGTGCAAGCACTGATCAGAGAATTCTTATTCCAAAAATTAAGCTCAGCCCATTGGTAACATATTTTCCATTTAAAATTCAATGTTTTCAATTTCCTTTCTCTGTTATGTGCTATGACTACTAATAAGAGCTTAAGACAGTCGTTGAGAAAAGTTGCAATGTACCTGCAAGCCCCAGCATTCGCACACGACCAATAATATGCATCCGACCCGACAATGAAGATTTCACAGCAACAAAAATATTTAATACAGAAATGTGTTAAAAACTGATAACAATTCTAATAATAAAAACAAAATAATCTTACAGTAGATTTTTTTCTCATTTTGGCGTATTAACTAAACCTCTGCACAAATGCACTCGTTTTTTCCACAACAGTAGATCCAACAGTGCAGAGTTCAGAGCTTGACAGAACTCTGCTAGTCAAGCAGAGCGTATCCAAGTCATTTAATGATAACAAACGAACACTGCAGAGCACTCGTCAGCTTCAAATAAAACCATGTTCGCCGTTTGCTTTAACAGAACAATTACTAACAGCGAAAAATGCATCAATCACACCTAACACAACAGAACCTTGGCGAAGTAATTATTTCTACCATTGGCAAATAGAAATTTTATGTTTACGAATTCGATGCTGGGGCGAACACTAGGTAAAAATGGGTCGTTGAATCCGAATCCGTTGTCAGAATTTCAAAATTGTGAAATTTTTAACCCTATAGGGTTGCCACCTAAAAATATGCTTTTTTAAAAGTTTTAATCACTATTCTGCAGTTTTAGGGGGTCGCTGATTTCGAATCTGATGTCAGAATTTTAAAATTTTAGATGGCTAATAGGGTTGCCACCTTATTTTATTTTTTATTTTTACGAATTCGATGCTGGGGCGAACACTAGGTAAAAATGGGTCGTTGAATCCGAATCCGTTGTCATAATTTCAAAATTGTGAAATTTTTAACCCTATAGGGCTGCCACCTAAAAATATGCTTTTTTAAAAGTTTTAATCACTATTCTGCAGTTTTAGGGGGTCGCTGATTTCGAATCTGATGTCAGAATTTTAAAATTTTAGATGGCTAATAGGGTTGCCATCTTATTTTATTTTTTATTTTTACGAATTCGATGCTGGGGCGAACACTAGGTAAAAATGGGTCGCTGAATCCGAATCCGTTGTCACAATTTCTAAATTGTGAAATTTTTAACCCTTTAGGGCTGCCACCTAAAAATTTTGAAATTCTGACAACGTATTCGGATTCAGCGTTCACCCCAGCGCGGAATTTTTTAAACTACAAAAAATTTAGGTGGCAACCCTATCCGCCATCTTTAATTTTAAAATTCTGAAATCGGATTCGAAATCAGCCACCCCCTAAAACTGATAAACACGAAATCTACAGGACCCTAAATGGTCTTAATACGCTTAAGTTTTTCCTACACTTCATTGAATTATTTGGATACTTGAATTATTTGGATCGGAGCCACACCCATTTGTCAAATGCCCATACCAGTACCCTACTTCCCATATTCTACCTTCAAGTAGAAGGATATCACCAAGTACGAACTCCATACATATTGAGTTTCATTGTTATACGGCATTTACTTCCAAAGCTATTCAAAGACACAGCATAACTCCAAGCGTTCTGCTGTTGTTTACATAACTCCAAGCGTTCTGCTGTTGTTTACATAACTTTCTAGTCAGTGCACACTAAACCTCTGCACGAGTGCGCTTGAAATGCGTTTCAAAGCACTCGTTTGTAGTGCAAGCTTTTGCTATGTTTTGCTCTCATCAATGAAATCAAGCCTAACACTACAAAGAGCACTCGTCGCTTGAGCAGAACAATAACAAACTAAAACCAAAGCAATGTTAGGCATGATTCGAAAAAGAAGTGTGCACTGACTAGAAAGTTATGTTGTTATGTAAACAACAGCAGAACGCTTGGAGTTATGCTGTCTTTGAATAGCTTTGGAAGTAAATGCCGTATAACAATGAAACTCAATATGTATGGAGTTCTTACTTGGTGATATCCTTCTACTAGAAAGTAGAATATGGGAAGTAGGGTACTGGGATGGGGATTTGACAAATGGGTGTGGCTCCGATCCAAATAATTCAAGTATCCAAATAATTCAATGAAGTGTAGGAAGAACTTAAGCGTATTAAGACCGTTTAGAGTTCTGTAGATTTCGTGTTTAGCCGTTTTTGGGGTAGCTGATTTCGAATCTGATTTCAGAATTTTAAAATTAAAGATGGTGGATAGGGTTGCCACCTAAATTTTTTGTTGTTTAAAAAATTCGGTGCTGGGGTGAACACTAGGTAAAAATTGGTCGCTGAATCCGAATCCGTTGTCAGATATTCAAAAGTATGATATTTTAACAATAGGGCTGCCACCTAATAATATGTTGCTTTTTAAAGAGTTTTAAACATTATCTAACTGTAGGATAGTGATTAAAACTTTTAAAAAGGCATATTTTTAGGTGGCAGCCCTATAGGGTTAAAAATTTCATAATTTTGAAATTCGGACAACGGATTCGGATTCAGCGACCCATTTTTACCTAGTGTTCGCCCCAGCACCGAATTCGAAAAATAAAATAAAATTAGGTGGCAACCCTTTCAGCAATCTTTAATTTTAAAATTCTGTAAACCCTTTTGTTAAAAATTTTCTAATTTTAAAATACTGACAACGATTTCGGATTCAGCGACCTAGTGTTCGCCCCAACATCGAATTCGTAAAAATAACATTTCTATTTGCCAATGGTAGAAATAATTACTTCGCCAAGGTTCTGTTGTGTTAGGTGTGATTGGTGCATTTTTCGCTGTTAGTAATTGTTCTGTTAAAGCAAACCGAGAACATGGTTTGATTTGAAGCTGACGAGTGCTCTGCAGTGTTCGTTTGTTATCATTAACCCTATTTGTCCCACAATTATTTTTGTGGATTTTTTCGATTTTTTTGCATAAATTAAGGTCAATTGGCCTTAGAAAGAATAAATTTGTTTTAATTTTCAATATTCTGTTCTCAGTTTTTTTGGAAAAGCATGGTCCCATATGGGACCGCTGGGCACAACTGTGCATTTTACTTTTCAAGAGCAAAACATAATAAGGTTTGGGTATTTTTATATTTTTTATTTAAATTAAGTAAAAAAAGTATAAATAACTATTTAATATGAATAATTTTTTAATTTCAGTTTAAATATTTAATTACAGTTTTTTTAAAATTGTTTCTTAAAAATATGCTCTCTGCTATTGCGGTACCATAGGGAGCCGCTGGGCACAACTGCATATTTCATTTTTCAAAGTCAAATACGCAGTTGTGCCCAGCGGCTCCATATGGGACCAGCTAAGAAAATCTTTGAATTTTTTAAACTAAAAGAAAAAAAATATAAAAAAGTTTATTTTGGCAGAATATGTCATTTTTTCTGATTCGAAATATATAAATATTTATGGGAAAAAACTTTCGTAATAAATAAAAAAAAACATTTTTCATTACCATGTTTGCAAAACCAGCAATTTTCAGCAATTTTTTTTTTAATGGTTTTTAGTACGAGTGTGGTGAAAAAGTTATGGAACCTAGGAAGAAAAAAGTTACTAAATCTAAATAATAGATATTTTAGTAAGATATTGACGTCTTTAAAATAATAAAATAACATTCTCCAGACTTTAAACAATACAAAGTTTACGAGCATCTTTTGTGGCTCCATATGGAGCCGCTGGGACAATTCGGGTTAAATGACTTGGATACGCTCTGCTTGACTAGCAGAGTTCTGTCAAGCTCTGAACTCTGCACTGTTGGATCTACTATTGTCGAAAAAACGAGTGCATTTGTGCAGAGGTTTAGTGCACACTTCTTTTCTGAATCGTGCCTAACATTGCTTTGTTTTTAGTTTGTTCTTGTTCTGCTCAAGCGACGAGTGCTCTCTGTAGTTTTAGGCTTGATTTCATTGATGAGAGCAAAACATAGCAAAAGCTTGCACTACAAACAAATGCTTTGAAACGCATTTAAGCGCACTCGTGCAGGGGTTTAGAGGGCTTACTAGTATATAAATATAATATATGAGAATAAAATAAGAAATTCCGTTGAATGGCCTTTGGAGTTTAGAAAAGAGGTTTTTCCTGACTTTCTATGGCTATGCGAGTAATTTTACTGACGACTCAGCTACTCATTGAGTAACAACTCCATGCAACGACGATGCATTTTGGTAAAATTCGTTTCTAAACATTTTTGGAAATCTGGGCGGTGAAACGTCATTTTGGGAGGTCAAAAAAGGTGCTATCCACCTCCTGTTTTATAACGCTTCACCTAAAGAAACGTAAATGTAATTTAAGTTAATTAAGAAATTGAATAACTTTTGCCTGGACATTTCATATCTCATAGTATCCTATGTTTGTTTTAGCTGATTTGGACACCTTTAAGCAGTTTGAGCAAAACTACTATATAACACGCTTGTCATCTCCTGCCAGACTTGATTTTTGCTTTCAGTGTGACACCATAGGTCGCTTTGTTTTCAATTGTGCTCTTATGTTGGATTATATGGTCGATCCTTTTCCTTCTTGATGCAGTTTTATCCCCGTTCTTTCTTTGACTTGGTATTTTCCAATATTGCTTGACGTTTAAATTTGAATTTGTTTTTAAACGCACTTAGGCTAAATGCGTAGTATTCATTTTAGGTATTTTCGTGAACACATGGCGAATCACGATGAATGGTAACCGGCGTGAATTGATACATTTTTCTATCATGCTAGCACTTCTTCTAAAAATTATATTTTTATTGAAAATTTTTCTTGATTAGTCAAAAGAAAATAAAAAATTCTATTAAAATATATTTCTACGCATGTGCCAGTAGCGGCGAAAAATTGTTTTTGTTTGTGAAAAAATGGGGTGAAATACTTTTTTTTTTATACTTTTTAATATTAACCCCAAACATAACATTCGTAAGCAACATTTGTGTGATTAAAAATTTTGTTCGTGGCCAACTAGGGGTAATTTTTAACGAACTTTTATATAATAGGGGTATTCACGATCCGGAGCTCTTCGTAGAGCTATTGTGCAAAAGAGCAAAAGTACAACAAAAAGAGCTCTACAATAACCAAATAAACGTGCTGTCAAAATTGTGCTTTTTTGCTCAAGCGCACTGGCGATCCCCTGTAGTTCTTTTGTAGTGCGCTTGGGCTCTTGAGTTCATTTTGTGAATTTTTGCCAGCAAACAAATAGTGACGGTATATTGTGTACACTTCTAGGTACTTACTTATTTAATATCATAATTTCACATGACTTACTTTCAAAGCGGATTGAACTTAACTTCAATTGCTATGCCTGTGTATGAGATATGTTCACAGTTTGTTGCGCTTTTTTGCTTTTTTGCACAATAACTCTACAAAGAATAATTTTTAATCTACTCTACGAATAATTTAACTGAGTAATTTATTTTACTCGTTTTATTCTCCTTCAAAATTAAAGCCTTGAAACTCCCTTGAAAACTAGAGCTCAGATTTGTTGATAAGCGATCTGAAATCAGCTACAAAATCCGAGAAGTAGACAAATTTACTAACTTGCAAGCCTGTATTATTAAGCTTACTACAGTGTCTTGTTCACTTTTATTCCAGTGCTATCCAAACTAACTCTTTGTTCTTCTGTTGCTTGTCAAACTATAACTCTAATACTTAAAATGATTGATAACTACATAACAGTGCTTTCCAATTTTTTGCTGCAGTAGTTCTTAAATGTTCGAAGCTTATTTCCAAGTACTTTTCTAACTCTTAATATATTGCTTATCAAACTTTTCAATACATTCTCACTAAGTGATTGTATGGAATACGTCGATTTTATCCTCGTGAAGGTAGAGCAAAAACTTTCATTTGTAAATGTAAATGGTTTTAAATCATTCTATATGTTTACAAAATATTTTATAAACTATTATAAATTATTAATACCAGAATATAATTCCTTATAGAAGAAATGTGAATTTGGTATTATTTTGCAAAATTATTCTATAAAATCATTCTTCAGATTCTTTGTAACTATATGTTCCTGACAAAAAACTGGCGTTTGTTTCTTAAGTCTTTTGTTTAAGACTCAAATTCAAATTCAATATCATTCTGAGTCTTCTTTACCAAACTTCAATCACTTTAACTACTAGCAGCATTCAAATAATTTGCTCTCCAGTCAAACTTAACAATATTTTTAATAAAATTTAGTTTGTTGCAAAGTACTTCCTATATTAGTTTTTCATATTCTTGCATGTTCTACAAACCTAATGCTTAGTTTTTCCACACATACCTTATCTTTTGAATAAACTTTGCGCTGGCCACCAATAAAGCACTTAATATTCAACGCATTGAGCCATGCATTAATTCAATACTAAAGTGAGCATAATTGCATTTTTATTAATTTTTTACACATTAACATAAAAATTAAAAAATTAAAAAACAAAATTGATAAAAATCCTTTTTTTGTACAAATTCTGTGGAAAATGAACTGCACAGCAGTGGACGTTGTTTGAATTTTTCATTTTGTGATTCTTTATATTTGATATTTTTTCTATTTTTTATAAAAATTCGAGTGAGTGTGTGTGTGTGTGTGTTCTTTTTAAAATGTACGTTCTGGCTGCGCCTCGAAGGCAGACTTTGAAAGAAGTCACAGGAGTTAATGCTAAACTAAGGTAGAGTTAAAAAGGCGGCTTGCTTTGTGCGCTTTAGTTACTGTAGTTCTCGTTGTTGTTACTGTGGTTTCGCTACAGCTTGGGCCTTAAAGGGGGCTGCACACTCTGCCGATAAACTGTTGATAAACTGTATATATTTTATTATTAATCAATGCGTGATGCGCATAAAAATTAGCTTTTTTATGCTTTTCTCAGCTTTAGAGTTGCTGAAAGCAGTCAAACGAAGTTTGAGAACCTTTCACGTCGGCCTCTCAGGCCGCACAGTTCAGCTCAGCTCTAGAATGGTTTTTCGTCAAAAGTAGGTGGTAACCAATTGACGCTTTCTTAGCGCTGTGGAGTTATTTTGTTTTTATTTATTTTTTTTTTTTTTGTTTATTATGCCGTTTTTTCACTTGAAAGTTTTTATTAGATTTCAATCTGGGTTTTTTTTTTTTTCTGAGAGCCGAGTGAAGAGGTGATCGAAGGTAGGTTGAGGTATAAAATTCGACATTTTAATGGTTTTACGGAGTATAGCTTCAGTGAGTGTATTTCCTTGAGGGCTTTCGGCATTTATTTTTTTTGTTTTATTTTTTGTTTTTTTTTTTTTGTTTTTTTTTTGGTTTAGATACTGCTTCTCATATTTCATTTTTGATGGGTTCTTTCGAGTCATCTCTATGTTTATGGCTTTTTTAGTTTTTCAACCTATGCAGATGTTGATATGTTGCTGTTGCAAATGAAGAAGAGGTCTCTGAAGAAGATTTGGGTTTTTATTTTTATTTAAAATGTCGAATCTGACATGAATGATTGAATAGTTTTGTATTTGTACGTTATGTACAAAGGGGACAAATGAAGGCGGCGCATCCTGCTGCTAGGCAGAGCATTGTGAGAAAATAAAAAACGAATTTGATTTATAACTTTTTGGATACAACTTTATGGTTAGTATGGTTTTCCATTGAAACTTTAATAATAAAATGCAAACTAAATAAAAGAAAACAAAATTTTGCGGAAATTTCTAATAAAAATTTAAAGCAATTAAATATAATTTTTTGTTTATTACTTAAGAGGCATAAAGAGATAAAACACCGGTTGTTGAATATTAATGTGCTGTTATGAGCACCATGCATAAAGAAGCTGCATTAAATAATTGCCAAAAATTAAAAAAAAATTAATTACATTTGACATTGGTTGCTGAAATATAATTGACGAAAATAATAAAAAATTCATTTCCTATTATGTTGCATATGTTTTAAAATAAGTTCGTGTCTTGAGTCTTTTGTTTACCCGCATGATTAGGACAGAGCAAATGTGAACTTAAGCTTTAAAGTGAAGCTTTGCTTACAAGTTCAGTAAAAAAAATTTTGGCATGATTGCATTTCAATGTATTAATGTTTGAGCTGTAGATTTGTAACGACTTATTATTGTTACTTTTTATTATTTTGCTTTAAGCGCATTTTTAAACATATTTCAAACTGATGAACTTGAAAAATCGGAAGTTTCTAATGGATGTCTTACAGTTTCCATTCCTTATTGGAGTAGAACGAGAAGTTGGCATCAATTGAGCAAATCAAATGACATGGCCTGAAATTTTTAGTTTTATTCTTATTTGATTTTCAACTATTGCAAATTTGAGATGTAAGCCTTCGATGTTCAAAGAAGCTGCCTCAATTTGGTGGCCATGAGCTAACTTACAAGTTTAAATTGTTTCGTTTAAAAGTTTCATAATATGTAAACTTTTTTCTGTCAATGTAGTTGACATGGTAAGCCTTCGAAAAAATTTCAGACACATGTACCCTATATTTTCGGCGGTACTCTTCTCGATTTCGTTTTCATTTTCTTGATTCATGTGCACTATTTTCAAAAATGGGGGCTTCATTAACAAAACTGGCAAATTTATGCCTTTAGACCGGAATTTTGGACTCTTTTTCAATACAAAAATAAAATAAAAAAATAAATAACTGACCATTTCAGCCCTTGAAAGGACTTTGACCTAGCTTCTTATGATCTAATTGTGTTGTGCGTGTTATTAAGTTTGTACACAATTGACCGAGAAATGGACCTACAGGTTTAACGCCGACTCCAAACGGCGATGAACGTAATGTTCTTATTCTCAAGAAGCTTTATATGGCATTTTGATTACTCTCTGAGGTTTGCCGTTGTCTGCAGAGAGGTGCCGGCCGTACAGAAAAATTATTTTAATTCAAATAATTTTCTCTCGATGCTGGGGTTCGAACCCGGGTCTCCAGGTTCGTTGACATAGCGGCCACGCACTTTAACCAACTACGCCACGGACGCCACATTTTCAATACAGTTGAAAATATTTATTACAAAAAATGGGTTTTTGTTCTTGAGTTCACTGATTGAGAATCCGAGGTCGTAATTGCCCTATTGCAAAATCCATGGCGGATCTAATATAATACTCATGGTCAACCTGAATTCAATATTGGTTCAGATGGACTTCAATCTACAGAGCATCACTTTAAGGCACCCTTTACCTTGGTGGCCCAAAATTCAATGCCTCGCTAGAAATTGTTAAATCAATCTCCGTTGCGCTTTTATTGATTTCCAATAATTCTTTTGCCTCTGGTACTTATATACATAATTAGAAAATATATGTTATTTCTCCGATTTTTAAATCAGGAAATAAAAATAATATTGAAAATTAAAGGGCATTTTCAAAGCTTACTAATATATCAAAAGTATTTGAAAAAAATCGTGAAGAATAAGGTTTTCTTAGCGGTAAAAAATTGTTTATGTCTTTTCCAGCATGGTTTTGTTGCGGGTAGGTCTGCAACAACTAACTTAAGCATTTTTACAAGATATTGTATAAAATTATTTGAAGATGGTAGCCAAGTTGACATAATTTATTCAGACATTTCTAAAGCTTTTGACAAAGTTCCACATAGTCTTCTAATTTCAAAATTGTCCATGTATGGTTTTCATTCTGCGTTTCTGTCGTGGTTAAATTCATACTTGTTGAATAGGGTATCTTTTGTTTCTATAGAAAACGTGAATTCGGAGTCTTTCTTGGTAACGTCTGGAGTCCCGCAGGGTAGTATCCTTAGACCATTACTTTTAATATTATTTATAAATGATATTTCAAAATGTTTTTCTTCGGCTTGTTTTTTATTATACGCGGATGAATTAAAAATTTATTATTAAACTAAAGCATTATTCCGACTGGTTTACTCTTCAAAATGAATTAAGTAATTGTCTTACTTGTTTCAAAAATAATAACCTAACATTAAATCTCAATAAATATTGCAGTGTGACTGTGTCGAAGAGAATTACACCCATTATTTTCTCGTATTACATTGTTGATGTGCCTTTAGCTATAGTTAATGAAGTTCGGGAACTTGGTGTTTCCTTTGACTCTCTGTTTAGTTTTACTGGGCTTCTCTCTGGCTTTTATTAAACGAAATAGTTCAGCTTTCCTTGACCTTTATACCATAAAACAGCTTTATACTTCCTTTGTAAGATCTAATTTTGATTATGCATCATTTATTTGGAGCCCTTATTATGGTGTATACATCGATCGTCTGGAACGTATACAAAAGAAATTTCTTAAGTACGCATTACGCATTATTGTTTTCACTTTCCTACTTACACTTCGGTGTATGCTAATAAGTCTTGAAAGCCTTGAAATGAGTAGGTTGATTCAAAGTATAATGTTAATTAATGATATCATAAACAATAATATTGATTGTTCATTGCTTCTTGAGTTCATATCCTTTAATATACCGTTTAGAACTTTACGCCATTCAGACTATTTTCATATTGAATGTCTTAGATCAATATGCCATCAATGAGCCCATTAATAAAACTCTTCTATTGCTAAACAATTTGTATATAGATTGATTTTTGTATGAATAAAGCTAATTTTAAATCTACATTGTTGAGACTTTTACATTTATATTGTTATCTATTTTACTTTAACTTAAGTTACTCTTATATTGAAGTGTTATTTGAGCTAACTTCATGATTCTAGTACTGACGTAAATGACGGGAATTTTAAGTATATGCTGCAAAAATTATTCAAATCGGAAAATTTTATCCATAAGTTTTCATTACAACCAATCGCAAAAACGTGGTTTCGAGATAAAGGCATTTAAAGTTTTTGGTTTCGAAATAATAAAATATAATAACGTTTGACTAGAAAGGTTTTTCTATTCATTAAGGTGTTACGAAAAAAAATTTCATCCAAATCGGATGATTGGTTTCCGAGAAATTAGGGATAAAGCGCCCAAATGCGTTATTTTTAAAAAGTTCCTTCGGTATATCCAATAAAAAAAAAAAAAAAAACAAAATGTTGAGGAAAAAACAAAACGAAAACAACATTTCATTACTACTAGAATTACTTGCAAGAATACATAATCAATATACAGACATATGAAAAGCAGGTACATCACCAAATGTGTGCATATGACGTGGTGTTGTACCTGACTTGCTTATACAAAACAATTCGCCAAAAAAAAACCTACTCGGTGTATATGCTAGAAAAAGTATGAAAAGTAAGTATAACCCAACACTATGCTAGTTAATATAAGAAAAAAAAAATTCGTAAAAAAATCATAGATAATTTGGCCTTAAAAAATATCACTACCTTTTCCACCACATTTTTTTTATGCAGCACAAACTGCTAATTATTCAAATTAGTTAAGATTCATGGTATATTTACTAGAGTACAACGATGGCTTAAGGGGACATATAGGTTACAAATTAAAAAAAAAATTTTTTTTTCGGGAATTTTTTTTTCATACAAGGAAAAAAGATATCGTTTAATTAGTAAAAGAATACAAAAAATTAACAGAAAAATATACAGAATTTTTGAATCGGTTTTTGACGTTATTTGGTTTTTTTTGTAAAAAAATGATAAACAATTGACGGTGTGCAGGATATCACCAGTCTGGAATATCTGAGAAAAAAATAAAAAAAACAAATTAATTCTTGTTTAAGTGGCCACCGCCTGAACTAGGATAATTTTTATCCGCCGAAGAAAAACAAAATGGCGGCCATTTAAAAAAAATTGATTTTCGAGGTTACGAAATCGGTCGCCATTTTGTTTTTCTTCGGCGGATAAAAATTATCCTAGTTCAGGCGGTGGCCACTTCAACAATTTTTTTTACATTTTTGTATTTTTAAAATATTAGTTAATATATGTGCAAAATTTGAAAACGATATCTTTTTTCCTTCCATGAAAAAAAATTCCCGAAAAAATTTTTTTTTTAAATTTGTAACTTATATGTCCCCTTAATATAGAAAAGGCGTAACTCGTTTTTTCTGGAAATAGCGTTTCTAATATATTCTGGTGGACTACTATCAAATACACCCCCCTCAAAAAAAATTAATTCGCTTTTTTGTTGTTGTTGTTGCCTAATTTAAATAAAAATTGCATTAAAAAGTTTTTATATCCAAAGCTCGGCAGATTTTGTTCAGTTCTTTTCTACTTCTGCAAGGTAACAAAAAATTGAGTTACGCCTTTTCTATATTAAGCCATCGATACACAACACAGTTATCCAAATAGAAAAATATTTTTAAAAATTAAATAATACTAGAGTGGTCCGGTCGAAATCATCTTTTCTTTGTTTTTAATTAGAAAATGAAAAGGTATTTTAGTAAAAGTTCTTAAGCAGAGAAATTTAGAGATATCCTTTTGTGTGTTCTTTAGAGATAAACTACCTGGTTTTGCCTGGTCTACTTTTTACGGCTTTTTTTAATGTCCTTTTATTAGTTTGTCCCAAAAAATTGTTTACACACAAACCTTTCCCCTTCCATATCCCCTGTATATGACTAGGTAATTAACGAAAACTCTAAATGTAAGATATTTTGAAGTCTTGATCAAAGATTTTAGTTGGTACACCTATTCAGATAAATCCACCTTGGTTCGATATAAAGCCGATAATTTGATGAATTTTAAAGTAAGTAAAAATAAAGAAAAAATTGAAAAAGGTGAACTTTATAGACTGGCCGGACTCAAATTAAGGATGTCAGGCAATCACGCTAGCATTTCTTTTTTGTTCGTACAATACAATATGAGTTGGGTTCTTCAATTCTTCTAGAATGTAGCCATCCATACATATCTGTATCCTCTCAAATGTATATATTGTTCTGTAAAGTTAAAGTCATTTTGTGCATAATGAAATGAATTGGAAATTTCAACACTCTAAGTAACCTACTGAAGTAGTAAAACATGGGTTATCTCATTACAATTAGTCCACCGATAGCAACCTTTTATATAATTTTTAGTGAATATTTTACTTCTAGAAAAACTTTGCCTGCAGTAGCCTTCAAAGGCTTACTACACAATAGTCTTCGAATAGTGTGCCTTAAGCTTCTGATTCAAAAATAGATTATACAGGAATATCTCTTGAGATGAAATTTTCGCTGAGATATATAAACAACTTTTACAAGTATTTTTCTCAGCCTCATAAAGAAAATCCTTTGAACAGTTATAATTATTCAAACACAAACCGGATAGTTTCCAATTCCATCCATAAACTATGAAGGACTAATCCCAGTCTAAGATGGATGTTTGGAATTTTCTTAATTTTGACCGGGTCTTTTTTAATGACTTAAAGCAAACATGCCCACATAGTGGCCCACGTGGCCCTTCATACAAATTTTTTGAAGTGAAACTTCTTAGGCGGCGCTTCGAAATTTGAATGAGAATATTGAGGAGTGAAATTTCAAGGTCAATTTACTTCATTTCGTTACACGATAGAGAAGAAAGATATGTTGTACAGTAGATAGAATGAGAGAGATATACATTGTATAAAAGACTGAAAAAAATTTCTTTGTCAGCGCTGAGTATCGAACCTGCAATCTAAGTTTTATAAAGCCAACGTGCTATATGCTGGGCTAAGGTCTTCATATGAAAATGTTGTCTACATACCAATTAATCAAACTACTTTTGCTGTAGATGCCCAGCGGGAAAATAAACAGCGCTCCTAGCGGGAAAATATAACAGCCTTATTCATACACACATTTTAGAGGCAGTGTAACTTTAAACAAGAAAACGCTATTCATAAACATTTTCGCAACCATGTTTTTTGTTTGTCTTTTCGTTTAATATCAAAGACATGCTCCATATGCGCCCTTTGCAGCATTTTTTTTATGTGGCGGCCATTGCAAATCCATTGGAATTCTAATTTTGTAGAGATTTTTTTTAGTTCAGACACAAACCTTACAAACATGAGCAGCGAATGAAAAAATGTTTATGAATAAAGCCCAAGAATGATAGAAAAATAGATTGCGCAGATAGTAAAAATAATTTTCTACGATCTGCGCATCTACGTTACGATAGACTTACGATATGAGCTTACGATATGGCTTTCTGTCAAGTCTTGTTAAAAATGTGAACAAATATGAAACAATGGCAAAAGATTCAAGAAACAAACTTGATCTAGCGTGACGTCATGATCGTAAAAAATACTTTGTTCGTAGCTAGAAATGTCAAAATGAAAAGTAAACAACATAACGGACCTGCGCAATGCGTAATCTATTTTTCTATCATTCTTGAATAAAGCGTAGTATGCTGTAGAAACGAAAATTCTTAGCATTTAATTCTACACCCGAACTATTAGTGTAGAGTCAAAAATGTTTGTATGGAGAAAAAAGTAACTACAGTACGACCTTGCTCAATGCAACTAATAGAAATTCGGGCAATTGACATAGTTAACGTTGAAGAAACGCAATTAAACTTCTAAACATAAAGCTTTATGTCTCTGAATCTTAGATATTGTGGGTTAATGCACTTTGTATCCTTAAATATTGTTTGAATAGATTTTTCATTAAAAATGTATTTTACAAGCAAAGAAGAACTGAAAGAATATAAGATAAAAGTTTATGCAAGTTTACGCAAATGCAAGTTGCGATAATTGTGCAATTCCATGACGCCAACTTGACACTGTGCGCGAGAAAAGTTGGAATAAGTTCTTTCAATAGATAACTATTTTATACATATCTTAGTTATATAATTTTATATCGAACTATTTACTATTAATAATAGTAAGTATAATGTGTGTGTGAAAGTTTTAGTTATCTTTTCACATTTAAAGTTTTGAACAAAAAAGTATTTATAAGGCTTAATTTTTTTAAAGCAAAAATAATAACTAAAATTTGTCCCATAGTTTTTGAGTACAAAATAACCGGTAATTTTTGATTTTTAGTTTTTAAGGCAGAAATAAAAATGAAAGTTAAGATCAAGTTTACAGTTGAGGTAGATTTATTGTTGTGACATTGTTCTGTGAAACTCCTTATTAATATGCCAAAAAAAATTTTTGAAAAACAAATTTATAAATGCACCTGAAGCTCCCATTGGCAAAAAAATCGCTCATTGTAGTTATGTAAAATAAAAAAATTTCTTTTTAAGAAATTATTCTCTTAATATGCGGAATATGCAACACTTGATTTTCTCACGATCATACTCTCGCTCTCAAACTTTCAATAAAGCTACGCTCTGAGTTTTCTCCCTAGTTCTATTCCAGATGGAACTCTACGCCACGTTACGTTGCGTAGCTTTACGATTGCATAATCGAGCCTTTACACTAAAATCGTTCTTATTCTAGAAAAGAAAGAGTGTATACAAAGAAGAAGTTTCACTTCTTTACTGTATACACGGTATACTGTATCTTTTTTTTCTATCTTAATTTTGTCTTTACGATGAGCCAAAATCAAAGAACGACTGAAAAAAAAAAAACAACAACACAAACCGCACTCGTTCAGTGTTCAGCACATTTTCCAGCGAACTTTACAAAAACAAATGCATGCAAAGCTATAATAAAAGAACGCACACTCGATGCTGAAGCTGATTGTCCCGTTACTTGTGTGTCGAGTAATTTTTCATGACATGTGATTTTATTGCATTGTAATTGTTTTTTTGTTTTGTTTGATTTTTTGCCAAACGCAACGATTTGTATTGTTGTTTTTTTAAGCATTGGCCCGCACTTAAAATTTCTTGGGCCCCAATGACTTAAAGCAAAAAATTTAAACGTTATATTGTTTGGTTTAATCCTAGTTCGAAAATTCGATCGAAATTTGAAAATTGGATGAAATTTAAGTAGGGTTGGAAAGAGGAAACCAAGTAAGGCATTTGTTGAATATTTTGAGAAAAGCAGTAAAAACATATTAAATTTTATGCAAGTGGTATGCCTTTACATCAGCCAATTCAACTCTTTTGGTTTTGCTATCGAAAATCTTGCGAACCACCTATGTGTCTTATGTGAAATGCTGTTTATTTGTAAAATATAATGGTTATTACCCTCAGGGGCATGGTATTGAACGGCTTGCTACCATTTGTTTCACCGAAATTCCAACTTTTGTGGCAGATACCCATTTTTCAACTTTGGTCAAAACATTTTAGTTGTTGGATCAAAATCGTTCAGCATATTTTTAATTTTTCCAAAAAAAAAAAAAAAAAACATGGTAGCTTTTTATACTAATGTGAAAAAATTGTGCAAAAACTTATCTTGTGCAAAGAATATCTTTTAAACAACAGATTATTTTACTCAATATCCTACTGATATTTAATATGAAAAAATTTCGTCAACTATGTTAATCATTTGGATAGCTTTTCAGAAAATGTAGCCATTCTGACCACGATTTTGAAAATATGAAAATTTTTCGATTGTTGGCACATCTACATGACATTTCCTTTGATTATGCACCTCAACTATATTAAAATGTTTGGGAGTTCTCCTTCAGTGAAGCCCACAAGAAAAACCTTATTAAAATAATATATAGAATATATAGATGAGCAGAACTCAATTCCTTTTGACATAAAAAAAGAATAACAATTCAATAATTTACTAAACTTTTAAATTTAATTTTTCAAATTTGATTCAAACCCTGCCATATGAAGTGACGGTTTCAAAATGGTAAAATTTCTAAAGATTTAAGTTTAAAATTTGCCAAAATCGAATGTAAACTACACCCACTTCCCATACTAAGTTCCCAGCTCATCAAAATAGCAAAACCTTAATAACTTCGGACCTTCCTCTTGCTAATAAAAAAGCAGTATTTACAGTAGTTTGCACGAAAAAACTACTGTACGTTTCCAATTTTTTTTTTCTCTCAAAGACTTTCTAAAAGTAGCATTATTTTATTACCGAAGTACAATTATAAACATTTTTTTTAGTGCGTCATGTAACATAGGCATAACACCGAAGTTGGTGATTTTTCATATGAGGAAAATATGTATGTGAGTTAAAAAATAGTTTTGGGTGGAAAGTACTAACGTTTTTTCTTCTTTAATATCGCTCATTTAAAAACATTGTTCTGCGTGGACAATCAATGCACTGTATTCACTCATCTCTCCATGGCGTATAAATAATATTTTATTACGTTGTGGTCAGCACTAAGAAACTTGTTAGCAGCGTGTGCTTCTTTACAGTGGCCGCGTACAGCTCAGCAGATAAGCGAATGTGTAAATTTCTGCTTATTTGTGTGAATGAGTAATTAATTATTTTACATCTCAAAATGTCAAAGAGTTGACGTGTGTGAAGTTTTTTTTTTGTTTTTTGTTTTTTTTTTTTTTTTTTTTGTTTTCTTGTTTTTTGTTTTTTGATGAAAAGTGGGTCAACCGCAGAAATTGATTTATGCAGATTGATAAGGAACACATGAGTCAGTAGAACGTTGTGCTTAATGCGCAATAAGAACTGAAAAATTATAACAAAGCGTTTAATTTATGTGAAAGACTTTTGAAGACTTGTGACTGTAGAGAGAGAGAGAGAAAAAAAAAAGAAAGAAAACTCCGATTGAATTAAGAAGAGCAGGCAGCAATAAATTTAAAGCTAAAAAAAAGTTAAAAATTTCCACAGAACTTTATTGTCGTTTCGTAATTATCTTATTTCGGCTTCATTTTTGTATTTATTTTATTTTTGCAATGTTGTGACAATTAATTCTTGAACCAACTTGGAGGATGTTGTAATAAACACATTTAACTGAACTGGTTTTGTTGCGTAAAAGTTGTTTGTGAAATAAAATTTCAACGATTATCTGCTTATTTATCAGTTCATCATCAGAAATTTTATGTTGAAATAAAATTTTAATTAATTATTAAAATAAAAGCACGAATTAGTTTCATTTTTCAGGTTTGTTGCTTAAGTCTTTTGTTTTTTCTGCAATTCCGCTCTATTTGTGTGCACAAAGTAAGCTTCGCCATTTTTGATTTATTGTTAAGTAAACTATGTGATGTTATTGGGCGAATTGTGAAAGTGATTCTAACTAACGGTATGATTCTCACGAAGCAGTGTATAATTTAATGTTAAGTTAGCGCAGCTATTATTTTTGTTTAAAAATTTGAATATGTTTTTGTTTTTATATTTTCACTGCGCTTCGAAAAGATGAAACCCTAAGAAAAAGATTGGCTTTGGACTGAGGTACACAGTAGCAGACATCTTGCACATAACAGCACATATTTTGTTTATAAATAAATTGAAAATAGCAGAGCTAACTTGATACACATGCTCTGTTCTGTTTGTTGGCCTTGATTTTCAGATAAATTATATAACTGCACCGTTTTCAATACTCCTGTATTATTAACCTGTATGCGCCGTACACTCTTCCATACACACTTATCCTTGCCCTCAGGATGACTCTCTTAGTTAAACTTGACATTGACAGCATTTATTGCTGCAACATGACCACGAAATTGTTATTTGGATCTGTTTCGAGACAAATGAAATCAAACTTTTTTAGACAAACAATGAAGGAAAGTGCAATTTTCTCCCACCATCTAAACAATAACAACGCCATGTCGTAAATGGTGCCTATCTAATTGGCAAAGAAACTCCTTGCAAAGTTATTTCAAACAATTGCTGCAATGTTTAAATGAAACAACACACTTGGAGCAACACCACGCAATTGCAGCTTCTAGCCATGGTGAACCAGCAGGCGTTGGTTCATCTTCGACTTTGTTTTTTTTTCCTTGTCTAACTTTAAGATTCAACTCTTTTTGTCTTCTTCTTTGAGCCGTCTTAAAAAATATTTACTGCAAAATCGTGAAACGTGAGCAACTGCATCGCATTGCATTGTATCGCTTTGTGCTTTTGTCTTTGATTTTTAGGTTTTTTGTCTCTGAAGACCAAAAAAGTCGTCGTCTTCAGAGCTGCTCCCATTTAAATGTCCACGCTTATGATGACTTTTGTGCCTTTTTGACATTTCTAAGGGTTTCTTTTCGATTGTATTTTGGTTTTTGTAGTTCGTTTTAATTTTTTTTTTTTTTTTAATGTGTTCTAAATGGTGTTTGTCATGATGTGAATGCAGATTGTGTTGCTCCCTTTTTTGGTCTTTGCATGCCAAGTCGTTATGAACGCTTCAAATGACAATCGTCTGAGCTCTTTATATGGAGCGAAGGGTGCTTCTTTGTGTGCACATACATCATGTTGTTAAACGATACATATTATTTTCTTTTTTTTTATTTGTAATCATGATTTTTTTAATATTTTAGGAAATATTTTTGTTTGATATTCAATAAAAACCGCACCGTTTAACCCTTTCAGTGGCACTGGGACTTATATATTCCACAAAATATTTTTTCTTTTAATACCATTGTTTCGTACAGTTTACATTATATGTGGGTAAATGATATATATTTTTTATCGAAGCTTTATAGAAGAAACGAATTTATAACGCAGAGAAACCTTATAGCGTAATGGTTGTGAGACCCCGGGCAGCAAATCTTTGATAGACCCTCAACTATCGTGTAAAGTCTATTAACTCTGCACTTCTGATAGATGATAGGGAAAGCATGGAAATATCTTGAATGTAGAGAATTACTATAAGTCTTTAATAGTGAACCGGATAGTGAACAGGATACCCTCAACTTCAGTTGCAGTGCAATATTGCAGGTTTGACGGATGCATTTTTGTAAAGATAATACAAAAAATATTTTGGACATAGAAAATTATTGATAAAAACAAAATCTATTTTCATGATGTATATCAAACATGCCCATGTAGTGGCCCGCGTGGCCCTTCATACAAATTTTTTTCTATCTTTATTTTGTCTTTACGATGAGCCAAAATCAAAGAACACCTGCAAAAAACAACAACACAAACCGCACTCGTTCAGTGTTCAGCACATTTTCCTGCGAACTTTACAAAAACAAATGCATGCAAAGCCAAAATAAAAAAACGCACACTCGATGATGTCGATGCTGAAGCTGATTGTCCCGTTACTTGTGTGTCGATCTATTTTTCATGACATGTATTTTATTGAAATTGATTTTTTTTTGTTTCAGTTTTTGCCGAACGCAACGATGATAAACATTTTGTGTTTGTTTTTTTTTTGTTTTTTTAAGAATTGGCCCGCGCTTAAAATTTCTTGGGCCCCACTGATGTATACAGTATTGTCTTTAGTCAAAATGTAATTTCCAGGGAGTGCTCAAAGACTTAAGGACTCTTAAATCAACAGTTCGAATAGTTTCTTAAATAATTTAAGACAATAGAAAAAAATATTTGCTGTATCCTTTCAAGAGCAGGAGAGCGCTGAGAGCGGGGAATGAACCAGAGTAGTCACATGAACTTCTTTCATGATGGATTACTGTTGCATGCGTCTTTTCTGACATCTATTTTTCATTGTATTGTGTAAGCTTACGTGTCCTTTTGGTTCTCTTTATATGTTGTTTACCCTAAGGCCACGCTTAATTGCGACTACTTCAGTCAGGAACTCACCCAACGCTCAAATAACCTGGAGGTAAAAGTGGTTGTGGTTAATTGTTTTTTTTTTATTTTTTTTTTGCTTTTTTGCCTACACAACATGATGCTGCAATTGTTCTTGAAGTAATATTCACTGCTTAATTGTTTGCTAAGCCACAAGAAGTGGCAGCCAAAGGAAGCCAATTGATGAGCCACAGAAAATAATCGCATAAAACAAATCCTACAACATTAAACTTAAAAAAAAAAAAATCCAGTCTAGCATTAAGTCTGGCGACTAAAGACTGTGCAGTCTGTTGTCTGTAGAGGCGTTCTGCAACATATCTGTTGCATTGTGTGATGACAATGGGAGAATAAAACAGCAGCAGGAGCAGGAGCAACTCTATATTAAATGCTGCCGGCCATGCTGGCCACTGACAATTCTCAATTGTAGCTAAGAAATAAAAAGCCAACTGAACTGAAATGAAACAGAAATCGATATCAAATCGATTGCAATCGAAAATGAAATCAAAACAAATCAGGGACCTAAGCAAACACAAGCAATCGGCACAGCGGCAGCAGCAAAATGCAAATGAGGCACTGCTGCCAACATTATTATTGTTGATTTTGTTGTTGTTGTTGTTCCCTTTGACTAGACCTCGGGCTCTACTGTGTTAGCTTAGTTTGCAGTCATCTAGACATACTTTCAATAGGTATCATCCGTTCCACCCTCTCTACCATCTCTATCGCTCGCTGAACATATCATCATCTCTTATTGTGCACTAGATTTCTGTCTCGCTATCCGTCTGTTAGTTTCTACCTTTATCTGCAGCAACTCTGCCCCATAATTGCTGCCGTTTCAGCAGCAATTGTTGCAATTGTCTGCCACATTAGCCGCTTAGGGTTTGGTTTATCCCCTCATGCAAAGGGTGTTGGTTTATTTTTGTTTTCTTTTAAGAGAGATTTATTTGAAACCCTATATTTAAAGAATATCAAGCAGATAGCAGTAGTAACAGCAGCATTATTGGCAGTTAAACTAAAGCTTTAAGCCCGAAGGACGTGTTTTATTTGCTGCAATACAAATGGTTTATCATGAAGCTATCATCAATGGTTTTCGATGAATTTGTTTTATTTTTTCTTTCACTTAACTGCAAACTAAATATTTGAATTTTTAAAATTATGTAATATCATGATTTTAAGCTGTGATTTTGGAAAGAGCTTGGCCTTAATGAGTGGCGACGAAGGTTAGGCTTAAGGCAGAAAAATAATATAAAACAATAGACAAATCGTTGTTTTCTATTGTTTCTTGCAAATTGTTGATCTGAAAGTAGAAAGTGGATTTGCAAGGCACTCAGCTTATATTCAAAATGTTAACGCCATATCATTTTAGAGAATTATGAGTGACTCCTTTACGAGGGTTACTACATATATTTCGGGAATAAATTTAAGAAATTTAATTTAATAAAATAAAGACCGAATTTTTCTTCCATGTTGAAAAAAGAATTCAATAAATTTTTTCAATTTTTGCACGTAGAAAACAAAGAAATACTCCGTGAAAAAAGTCAGGCAAGACAATGCGAGGGTGTGTCGTTTTTGAACACTCAAAGGCATTATTGAGGAGTCAAAACATCAAATGCATGGATCATTCGCCGTACAGTACTGATTTGCCACCCAATGACTTCCCGCACATCAAGGACAAAAGACAGAAGAGGTTTTTGACGACAGAAGAAGTCGTCGATGTGTTCTAAAACGATATTTTGGAGGTGTCCCAAGCGAAGTGGGATAAATGTTATGACAAATGATTCGAATGAATGAAAAAATGTATTAATCATAAAGGGGAATATTTCAAAAAATAATAATATGCATTTTAAATATTTATTTATTCCCGAAATATATCTAGTAAGTTACATACAGTTGCGGTCAAAGTAATTGAAGTGATATTATTCAATGAGTATAAATCGTCGTAAATTGTTTATTTGATATATTTTTTATGTCTTCTCTGTTAGATCCCGTTACATAAAGAATGCATGTGCACTAGACCGTACCACCTCCTATGCAAAAAAAAAAAGTGCGCCGTATGCCAGCGAATATGACGCATTTTTGCAAGACAAATACGAAAAAAAAATTTTTTTTTTTGACCGAACGTAGGGGTCGCGCATAAACATATTTCTTCATATCTCTGGTGTTTACAGTCGGAATTCAAAGTTTGGTATATCAATGTTTTTGTCTCAAGGAATACCAATTATATCCCTTTTATTAATTTTATAATTAAAATTTATAACATCATACTCCGCTGGTAATTTGGTATTATTTAAGTCACTAGCAATAAAAGACTTTAAGGAATATTTTTTTTTTATTTTGGAAAAAAAATAATTGGTCTCTTTCAGACAAAAACATCGATATATCATAAAAAACGATCAGACTATTAATACCGAAGATATGATGAAAATGAAAAAAGGGAGCCCTACGTTCGGCAAAAAATTTTCAAATCTTTTTTAAAAATAGTTCTGCTGGAAATATCGATATACTTCCAGAGCAAAAGATGAATGATATTTTAAGCAATGACGGTACACCTGAGGTCAATGATCTCTATAGAGGTCGATCGATAAATTATATATCGATTCTATGCACTTCTATTTTTTTTCTAGCTAAGCATAGTTTTTAATTATTATCAGTTGCAATTTTTAAAATTAGATTTTCGCACGCAAAAATCATCCATTAGAGGGTTAATATCTTGTTAAAACAATAACTTGCTTCGATTATATAAAATAAAATACAACAATAACAAATACATGTATTTTTGTTCACTTATTATATTTGTGATGGGTACACTACTATTATTTTGACCGCAGCTGTATGTGTAATTGTCAAGACTTTATTTCCTTTAGAAAATAAAAAAAAAATAGCACAACCATGCCCTGCCATCTCACCTCTTACTGCCTTCTACCATCATCACACATTTACATTTATTATAAAGATTTTTCAATTTTCAATTTTCAATTTTTGGAAAATGTAGCTCTAGTATTTGACAGTTGTCAAATGCTCATGTATTTTGGATGATAAAGTTAAGTTAAATAAAGTATAGCTTAAAGTTTGCCATTTTACAATATGGAACGTTGTACCACAAAAAAAAACGCGTTGAAATTGTAAAATTGTTCTTCAAAAATTACGATTCTGCCAGGTATCGCCTTTAAAGATAAGATTAATATAAAATAATATAATAATCTGGCCATTTCAACCCCTTGAAAAGACGTTGACCGAACTTCTTGTGATCAAATTGTGTTGTGTGTGTTATTAAATGTTTGAACACAATTGATCGAGAGCTGGACCTACTAGTTTTATGCCGACTCCGAACGGCTAATGTAAATGTTCTCATGAAGCTTGATTTATCCTCTGAGGTTTGCCATTGTCTGCAGAGAGGTGTCGGACGAACAGAAAAATTAAGTCAATTGAAAAACTTTCTGTGTCAGATGGAATTGAACCATGGTTCTCTGGCTTATGGGTCACACACTCTACCCATTGCGCCACGCCTTGATTTTTTATTACTTTTTTTATTTTTATTGAAAAAGTTTGGCAAAGTGAAAAGCTATCAAATTGAAAAGTACTTTAAGATAATATCGAGCCATTACCGCCAAAATAATGTATCCCACACCATAATCGATTTTTTTTTTATCGAAGTCGATGCAAATATCTATTTAAAATTATTAAAATTAAATGTATTACATGTAAAATTAATGTATTTAATTAAATAAAATTAAATGATTTTATTTAAGAAAAATCTTCCCCTGTAAAATTTCGAGTTTGTGGGATATATTTTTTCGGCGGTTATGGCTCGAAATAATGAATAAAATCGAAATTAGTCAAGAGTTAGTTTGATTTATTTCGTAAAGATTATTTGAAAAAATTAATTGGCATGTATGCATGGTGAACTTTTGTTTATGTTTCATAGTCTTCTCATTGGTAACAATAAATTTTCCGGAAGAATTCGACTTTGAAACGCATTTTATTCCAATCAAATTTGAAATTTAAATTGCAATAAAAGAAAACTTTATAAAAAATTAATGTGAAAAACATATGTTTTTCCACAAAAACTTGGTATCACTTACTTTCCTAATGAATTCGCCACCATTTCTTTCGCTCAAAAGAGAGCACAATGTGAGCAGCAAATTGAATAAAGGAAAAGGGTCTATCTTGGCTTCAAGGGCCCACTTTCTTTCTCCTCACTTTGTGCGGATAGTTTATATAAGTGATGCTCACTACATGGTTTCCCATAGCCCGCGGACGTCGTGTTGTTGTGCTTTTGCCGAAGTAGCAATCGGATCGCTGCGTTTGTACACAGCGTACAAGGTTTTTTTTTGCTGTGCTTTTAAATTTTAAATTTTTAAATCTGAAGATAGTATGCTTTTAGCGTGCCCACCAATGTTTTAGTGTAAAGCTGTGCACTCGGAAAGTTCTCTTTGTTGTTGTTTGAACCATGTGTTGATCACCACTAGTTTATATGAAACTTTCTTTGTATGGAAGTTCTGTGTCCGACAAATATATGTTACACAGAAAATTCTTCATTTTTTTTTTTCGCTCATGTGCGAACGAAACCGAACTCATAACTAATGAAAAAATGCGAATGTTTTTCATGCTTCACAGAAAATATCGTTGCTGTTACAGATGTTGTGGCTGAAGACCCAAATTTCTCAAATTCCACAGGGCGGTTGGCAATTGGGATTTTCTAACAGCCTGTTTTGGAGTATTCTGCATTTGGATGCGCATTTTCATCCACACAAAGTCCAACTCAAATAAGAATTGAAATCTGCTGACCTGGACAGCGCAGAAAATACGCCGATTGGGTACTGGAACAACAAGCATTGAATGCGGATTTTTTGAGGCAAATTTTCTTTAGCGATGAGGCCCATTTCGCACCAAGTGGATATGTGAATATCCATTGCCTTTCATGGGGCTTTGAAAATCTTCAAGCGATTATAGAGATGCCATTGCATCCACAAAAAGTGATTGTCTAGTGTGCACTAACTGGTATGGTGATTTCATTGGTCTGTATTTTTTTTATAAAACGATCAAGGAGCAACCGTTACAGTCGATTCTGTGCTCTATGGTCGTATGTTAACCGGTTTTTTTTGCCTGAAATTGCAGATATGGATTTGGACGATATGTGGTTTCAACAAGATGAGGCCACAAGCCCCACAATAGCACCAATTAGGGGTTTGTTGCAACAGAAATTCCCACGACGACTTATTTGAAGATTTTGCGTTGTCAATTGGCCTCCGAGATCATGCGATTTGAAGCCTCTGGACATATTTTTGGGGGGCTACGCAGAAGATCGTGTTTACGTTAATAAACCTCAAACTCTTGTGTAATTAAAAACGAACATTCGTCAAGTCATCGCCGAGCTATTGCCCGAGTTGATCACAAAAATCATCGAAAATTACCTGGATTGAGTGCTGAAGAAACTCTCCTGGGGTACATTTAAATAATATTATATAATGACGAAATTCAAAAAATTTAACGAAATAAAAATTTCGAAATTCAGATATATCTGTATTTTTAGTGTGTTTTTTTTTTAATTTAGTTTCCGCAGTAGAAAATGGATAATCCTGTATGTATTGTAGCGTTTTACAGGGTATGTATTATATGATAACCCAATTGTATTAGGTCCCCTTGGGAAGTAATGAGTTAATTGTAGATAAAAAAAAAATATATAAAAAAGTATAAAAAAATAAAAAAAAAATATAAAAAAAATAATTATAAATTTTATTGTACCAAATTTTTTTAAGTAAACTATACTTTGTCCAGAACTATATTAAAAAATTTCTTGATCACAAAACTTTGCAATGCATAGACATTTGTCAGAAAGTTAAATAGAAAGAAACATGGAAACATTTCACAGGAAAAATTTTAGAATGAAACATCATGATAACAAAAAATGGCTAAGAAACAATAAATTATATAAAAACTATAAAAAAAATATTGTAACCATTGCAAGTAAGTTCAATGGAAGCATAAATCATGCGTCATACTTGAACAGCTTCCTTCAAAGAGGACGACACGGCTAACACGATCAAAAACAACAATAACAACAACCAGAATCACAAGTGGTCATCACAGCAATTGCTGTAGAAATAAAAGGGGAGCAATACTATCAAGTTTTGTGCCATTCCTCTTACCAAAACTAAGTATAACAATAACAACAACAACAAAAACAACGACAACAACAAGAGTAGCAATTGAAGCATTATAAATAAAAATGGCAAAGCTTGAAACGAGTGGCCAGATTCAATAACTTGCTGCACTATATATGGTGCAAGAAAAAAAATCCACCGATAATATTTGATTGTGCTGCCCAGATGTAGTTCCACTCTGGAGAGGAACGAACCTTCAGTGCGACGACAAGCTGTAGCTAGTAAATTTCGTAACCCTAATAAAAGGCAATGAACGGCAACCGGAACCTGAGCAGGAGCAAAAAAAAAAACAAAAAAAATGCATGACTTTGCACTGGAACAAAATGAAAATGAAACGTACAAAGAACTAAAATTAAATGAGCACAATTCTACTGATTGGACATTGGCAGCGATGTGGCAAGGATGCGGCAATGTAGCCAGAAGAGAACTGGTGTTGCAATAAGTGGAAGTGGAAGTTTGATGGCCTGAAAGTGCTTTCAGTTTTGCTAAGCTAAGAGTTGTTGTTGTTGTTGTTGTTGTTGTTGTTGTTGTTGTTGTTGTTGTTGTTGTTACTGTTGCTGATGCTACAATTGCTAAACTTTATGTTCGTGCCATTTTCTGGGGTTTTTTTTGTGTGCAGATCATGTTATATCCAGCAGTTATTCTTGTTGTTGTTGTTGTTGTTGTTTTTGTTGTTGTTGCTGTTGTTTGCATTGCACTAATCTAATAAATAGAAATTGAGAGCAACTGATCGTTGTTTGCTTAAGTTTTGCTGGTTTTGTTGTTGCTGGTGCCCCTAACTAACCAACTAACGATGACGATGACGACGACGACGACGACGACGACGACGACGATGATCACAATAAAAGTGATTTAGAAAACGAAACAAGCCAAGGCAGCATCCACGTTGAGGACATGGAGTTTGATAAGGGGGGAGGGGGGTGTAGACTAGCAACAAACACATTCATAGTAATGATCAAACGATAGTTTGTTGCAACAAAAACGGGGAGAGTCCATGAAATCTGCAGAGTCGTTAGTTACAGTCTTTTTTATTATTATTGTTGTTGTTGTTGTTGTTGTTGTTGTTGTTGTTGTTGTTGTTGTTGTTGTTGGTGTTGTTGTCGAGACCATCACTTGTGCAAGGTTGACTGGCTTGGCCAGTTAACTATAGCCAAGACCATGCTACCTTGGCTAAACCTTAGATGCTGTTGTTACTGCCATGACGGCGACGCACAGGACGAGGTTCCTTCTATGAATTTTATTTATTTTATTAAATTACATTAGATGAGATTTCTTTTTTTTTTTTTTTTTTTTTTTTTGTTTATTTTTGTTTTGTGCGGCATTAAATGAAAGTTTGCAAAAAATATAATAAAGCAACGAAGCAATTGTTGTTGCTGTTGTTATTGCTGTGTACTTGCAACACCAGCGTCATCATCATCATCATCGTCATAAGCAGCAGTGTTGAGATCTTTAGCATTGTTGTTGTTCAATGATGCATGACCTTGCCGGTTGGTGCTGCGCAGGCATGTCAAGTTCAAGGCCAATCATGGGCGATTGCGCAAACACAAAAACAACAACAACAACAACAATAACAGCAGCAAAAACAATAGTAAAAACCATGATTATAACAATAATAAACTATGGCTTAGCTGCACGTTGGTATTGCCAAGCAACAATAATAAAACAAAAACAACAGCAACAAATAGAAACAACAACAAAGACAACAACAACAAAAAAAACAACAGAAACAGAAAAAGAACAACACTAAAAACACTTTTAAACCAGCTTTTACATAGATTTTGTTACTTAATCGTTTGCTTGGCAACATCACTGGCATGCATGTTGTTGTTGTTGTTGTTTTTATTTTTGTATTTTTCTCCAATGATTGTGCAATAATCTTAATAAACTTTTGTACGCAAAAAAAGTATTTTTTTTCTCTCCAACTAACCACTTTTATTTAAATACTATTTTTTTTAATATAAATACGCGAAAATAATAAGTTTTATAAGAAATATCTCCTAAATTAAAATAATATTGATATCACTTTAAGAGACTTAAAAAACAAAACGTTTATTTTGCTTAGCTACAAGTCCACAGATATTGCATCATTTCAAAAAATTATGTTCATAAAGATGGTTGAAGTTTTCAAAACTATTTTTCATTATTTGAATTTTTTTAAATATTAAAACGGACTAAAGGACTAAATATCAACATTTTAAAATTTTTACTCGAATAAAACCGAGTATATCACCTAGCTGTACCATAAAAAAGTTATAAAAATATTGCTCAAATATTTTTTTTTTATATGTCAACTAGCTTTTTCCGGCGCGCGTTGCTGCACCCTGTAACTATATGGGAACATAATAGGTGTATTCAAAACTTTTCTTAGACTTTGACACCACTGTTATTTTCCACTGCCCGTTACAGTTTCCCAGTAGCAGGAGATCACCAAATAGTAACTCCATTTTGAGTTTGTATGTAAGTATTGTTACTTTTACTTTCAAAGCTATTCGATAATTTTGGGTGGAGCCATACCCTCTTATATAATGCTCATCCCAGTTTTCTAGTAGATGGACATTACCCTGTTTTAGTACAGTTACCGACAGTAAGCATACAGACTAAATTACCAAAATGTAGCCCAATCGACGAAAACCGTAGGAAATATAGCATTTTTATTGATTTTTGGGCGGAAAAACGGGGTGTGACAGGAAAGAGGGTGTGTGAAAAAAATGTACTGCCAAAATTTCAGCTCTATCGGCTAAGTAATTTTGAAGTTTCCAGCCATCACACAGACAGCTTTTTGCTTTTTGTATATACATTTTGAATAAACATTATTGGCTTTAACTTTTGATTGGCAAGAGATAGTTAGATATTTTTTTTAATAAATTCACTTTTTAGCTTGTATATTTTTTCAAAATTATAAAAACACAACACTGGAAAAAAAAATTTTGTTCGAAAAAATCAAGGCCTTGTTTTTTGAATCACAGAAATGGTTTTTAATTTTTGCGTAAAATTGAAACAATTTTTGCCTATAAATGTTGTAATTTTTAAATGGAGTTGAAAATTTGCGAATTTGATTTTAAATTATTTTTACAACAAAAACAAATTTTGATTCTTTTTTTGAGGAACAATCCAAAATTTCAAAGCTTTTTTGAAAAAAAATATTTAAAATATATATACTCAACTAACGGTATTTTTGAAATAAGGTTTTCATAGTACTTTGATGAAGTTTTAAGACAAAAAAAATTTAACAAAATGTATACAAAAGCAGCGGAGATATTTGACTCGAAAGTCGCAAAATAAAATTTCTTATTGTTTTTTCTCATTTTTGAGCAACGATGTTGCATTAAATATATCGTTGTAGTAAAATTTTTCATAGTTTCCAAGATATGTTCATGTTTTTGATACCAAAATAACGGAAATTTTTTTAATTTTACTAAATTTAAGAAATATTTTATATTTTGTAAATATTTGCACATGTAACCTAAGAAAACATCTAAAAATATGCGATTTTGTAAAAAATTTGTACTACAGCACCAGGTGTCCTAGGTGGTTAAAAAAAAATAATGCTAAAAACTCATCGTACATGAAAACTACTATAAGTATACCAATTTTTATTCTAATCGCATGAGCGGTTTGGGAGTTTTAGGTAGTTTTGTGAAAAATTTGTACTATAGCGCCCTCTGGTGTTCAAGATAGGTCAAAAACGATAGCAGCAGAACACTCGACGTACATGAAACCCACTCTATACCACTTTTCATTCTAATCGCAATAGCAGTTTATGAGTTTTAGGCAGTTTTGTAAAAAATTTGTACTACAGCGCCCTCTGGTGTTCAAGTGGGATCAAAATTGATAGCCCACAAACACGCACCGTACCAAAAAACTTCTATACACAAATTTTCATGCTAATCGGATGAGTAGTTTAGGAGTCTATTGCGGCCTTACAAACATAAGCTCCTTTTTTATATATATAGATTGAATTAATAAATTAACACTGAAACAAAATTCTTGAAAACATGCATTTTTCACAGAATTAACTTTAACCCCCCTTCCCCCTTAAGACTCTGACGTATTGTGCGATTTATTCTATTTTAGGATTACATTTCAATTATCTTAAAAACCATGATAGCTAGGGTCCTGATTGTATCAATGGTTTTTACCCCAAATCTAGTAATTTGACAAAAAGCAAGAGTTATAATACAATAGAATACAACTATTCTTTTTTAAAATAACGAAAACCCCATGAAATTGCTTATATGTTTACTTACATAATAAATTCAATTTTATTGAACTCCTCATGCTTAAAATTATTAAATTTGGTGAAATTTTAGATTAAATTTATCAATATAGTAATTTTCATGCTTACAAAATGAGCAGTTTAGGAGATTTGTGAGATTTTTTAAGAGATTTGTACCACAGCGCTCTTTAGTGTTAAAAAAAAAAATAAAAATAAAAAGCACCGAAGGACTCAGTGAACCCCAAAAACACCCCTACACGCAAATTTCTTAAATGAGGGGTTTAGAAGTGGATAACGAGCAAAATATAATTTTAAAGAGTCTTTTAAAATGTAGTGTTTGTTCTTATGCGAAACTATGCGTCACAGATTTTTAAAGAAATTTATGGAAAAAATACCATATTTTATGATAATTATAATCACCGACTGTTATAGCTAATTCACAATACTGCGTTAGGTCGGTCGGCCTTTGACCGTACTTTATATCGACGTTGTAAAAACTTTACGATATGAGCTGTCAGAACGCACGACCTTCTAATTTTAGTTCTTGAATGTTGCTTTGGCAAGTCGTGCGTCTGTCAATAAGATCAACTTAGGTGATGCCAATGCAAGCAGTCACATAAGAATTTCCACAAAAGGTCTCTTTTCCCTACATCAAGGAATTTAAAATGGAAGTAGATTTTATTTGATTTAATCAAAAAAAAAAAAATTAAAAATAGTGTTAAAAAATCAGGTGCACTAAAATGTATGTCCCGAAAAGCAATTTTAATAAAAAACATGCATTACTAAACAAAAATCTGAAAGATAACTTATGCTCTTTTTTAATGTTATTTGTACAGAAAATAGATGTTAATAATTTTTTAAAAGGTGTGACAGCATATTTACCTAAATCTTAGGTTTTTAAGGAAGGTTGTGAAATAACGGATATAGATTTTGAGTGAAACTTTTTTTATTTCTTCACATATTCATTAAATTTTTTTCATTTTTTTTGTGAACTGTTTTCCGCGAGACAGGCGTAACTTCTTCGCTAAAAAAACAATTTGTGCACGATTGCACGGTAACTATTGTACCGATTTACTTAAAACTTTCTGAGCAGCTCCAAAAATATATTAAAGAGGGATGATTTCGATTTTTTTTTAAAGTTCTTAAAAATCTGTTACGGCTACTTTTGTCCTGATATTAAAGCCCTTTTTTAATTTTAACTTTGCGCAGCCGCCATTTTGTTTCTAATTAATTTTTTTGAAAAAACTCGAAATCATCCCGAAATTATATGTTTCAACTCTTACCAAAATTTTGCTTTTTTCAGATTATTCAAAGTCAAGATATTCTGCACAGAAAATTATGACTTTTTCTTTCAGGGACGCAGTTATGACTCTGTCACGCGGAAATGAAGTCACAAAAAATAAAAAAATTTTTTATAAATCTAATAAAAATGTAAAAAAATAAAACAAGTTTCACTCAAATGCCTCTATCCGTTCTTTCACAATCCTTCCTTAAAAATCAGCTAAAATTTCGACAGAATTAGGTAAAACCTCCCTTAAGACCTTTTAAGTTCAATTCCGGGAAAATTGCACGTCGCTCTTAAGTGGTTTAGGCGCAAAATGCGAATAAAGTAGGCATTACAGGAATTGAAATGGTTAGTGTATATGTCAATTGTGTGAATTTTTATAACAATTTTTCGACTGCGGCCATTTTTTTTATTCACAGCATATATCAAACATTAAAAGTTTGAAGAAACAAACTCGCGATTAACATAAATACTTACCATTCGAACTCCTGTAATGCCTACTTTATTCGCTTTTTACTTATATTAATTTTATCTTTATATCACACTTGCGTTTTGGTGGTTTTGTTATTTCGTAAATGCTATATCTTCAAAAATAATGTATTCATTAATTTTGATGGTTAATAGCTCATTGAAAAGGTAACAGCACAACTTTTTTATATCCATAATACTTAGTTTTGTAAAAAAATTAAAAGAAAATAAAAATTATTCAGGCCCTTTTTTAAAAATTCCGATACATACAACTTCTAAAACACTTGAGAGTGGACTTAGAATGTCTTAATGCATATATTCCACAAATAAAAAATGTAAAATTTGATTTTTCGTTCCTCTTCAACTATGCCAAAAATAGTTACAGTGTACACGATTTCGAAACAAATTCAATCAATCACATAGATACATTAAACAATTTAGTAATAACATAAATAATAAAAATTTAATAATTCTTGTATACAATTTTCAAAGAGCTTTTAAAAATATAGACTGCAAGTTGGAATCCAAATGCGATTTGTACACAGAACCAAAAACGTACTTAATAACAAAGAAAAAGTTCTTTGTTCCAATGTATTATACATTAAAATTGGTCTAAAGTACGAGTTCCTTGATTCAATGAATCTTTGTTCTTACGTTAATTCTTTGATATGTTATGAAGAAAAATGATTAATTAATGACACATACAACTGTTACAATAAGTTAGTCTGTCCTTAGAAATTTTAAAACAATATCAAGATATATTTTAAAAAATCAGTTTCTTATTGAGATAAAATTCTCTAATGGTTTTTTAGATATTACAGCACAAGAACTGGAACAAAATTTTAATGAACACGAACAATGAACTGTTCCTTAAAATTAAGAACAACGATTCATTGAGCCAAAGAATTCGTTCTTTGGGGCAATGAATAGTTCTTAAAAATCAATGAATTTCGCTTTATGAACGAGATTCTTTGATTTTAAGAACAATATTTGGTTCAGTGTATATTGAAAAAAAATAGCTAATTGTATGACCAATTAAAGTTTTACTTAAAATACATAAATAAAAAGTTCTTCCAGTTTTTTTCATTTGTTTACTTATTATAAATAATCACAGAAAAATAATTTAGCTATGTAAAATAATATAAAATTCATTAAAACTTGCATTTCTTTACTTTAATAACGTAAATCACATAATTTTTTACTGTAACATGAGATAATGAGATAAAATAAAAGATTTCATTTGATTTCATCAATGAAAATTAATATAGGAATAATATATAATATAAAATTCATCAAAAATTGTATTCAATTACTCTAATACCATAAATCAAATAATTTATAAACTGTGTCATGGGCTAATATAACAAATCCCATAAAACTCAAAAACACCCACATATTAAGCTATCTCAAAGTAAATGCAACCCTTCCATAGCACAAAATGTCAAACGCACGACCGAGTGGACATTTTCGCTACTCATCTCGTTATATCGTACTTTGACCGTACTTTACCCCTTCGTATATTTACGATCAAAGTACGAGCAAAGTTTGAGGTCGAATTGTGAATTGCTGCATAAGAACACGTGAGTTTCTACTCTAGCTGTCAAAGGCCGACCGACCTAACGCAGTATTGTGAATTAGCTATTAGTTTTTTTTTATCTTTGAACCAAGGACGTCAGGTGGAATACCTATTCAGTCAAGTCTGCCTTGGTTCGAAATGGGGTGATAGATTAGTGGAAAGGAAAGGTCAATCAAGTGAAACACGTGTAGGATGTTCTAAGCGTGGTGGAAAGCCAAAGAAACATGTGAATTTGAATCAGAGGCAAGTGTTATGTCTTTACCTCAGTCAATTTAAGTTATAAGACAATCTCTCAACCACAAACTTCTCTAACATCAACTACAACTTTATGTCGTAAATATTGATGAATTTTTAATTTCAGTTGATTAGAAACGAGGATAGAAAATTGCAAAATGCGAAAGGTTTAAAGCGTAGGACCATGGCCTAGCCGGGAATCGAACCCGGGGCCTCTGGGGTAGCAGTCGAGCACGCTACCTACTTGACTACCGAATCCGCCGAGTAGGTAGCGTTCAATGGTGGCTCAGATCGAAATTTAATAAAAAATAACAAAATTTAAAGTTATACTTTTCGCTTGAAGTTATAAATGTTTGAAGTAACCTTATTTTTTTTGGGTTGAATGCGCTATTTTCTGAAAAAAAGTTCAGTGTATTGCGAATTTTATAAAATTATCTTATGAGCATCAAGTTTTTATCATCTTTATCATAATATATAAATCATTATATGTATGTTGAAAAAAAAACATTTTTTTTTATAAAAATTTAAAAAAAGGAAAAATAAAAAACCGTTTGTCATCCTAAAATTGAAAAAAGCACACTCTGCACCTCACAAAAGAATTTGGTATGAAGTTTGCCTTGTTTTACTTATACGCCGCCATTTTCTAAAAATGAGCGTTCGGGGTATTATTGGATCGTTTGTGATCGAGGTGTTCATTTTAGTTGTGCCGGAGCAAACTCGAATACTTTCACGTGTGTTCACTGTAAAAAAAAGTAAGATTTTGATATTTAGTCCTCGTTTTAATATTTTCAAAAATTCAAATAATGGAAAATAAGCTGCGATAAATTCATTATTAAATTACTTTAAAGCACATATTCCAGGTCCAGGTTTTTCTATAGGTTGAAAATAAAGAGATACCGAAGTACCGAGAAAATAGATTTATAGCGATAACTTTTGATCGGTAATCATGTTGGTATAATTTGTTCACATAAATTATTCCTGGAGCTTAACTATTCTATAAAAAGATTAAAAACAAAAATGAACCCACTGAACCATAGGCGAAGGTTTTGCGTAAGGTAAGAGTTTTGCGAAAAAGTAGAATTCTTTTTTTTAATTTTTGACTTTTAGTTTTGTAGCTTAAAAGTAATTGCTGTAGAAGATTTATTTCTTGAAAACTTTTTCCATAAATAAAAACTGTACTTCTTTTGCGAAATCCATAAAAAAACTTATTTTGAGCCCAAAAAGAAGAAGTTTTTAACATTTTAGACGGTTAAAATTCTTCATAAATGAATAATTTTTGTTCATAATGTAATGTTTCTTTTAAGCATTCTTAAATGAGTCAAAAAAATTATAACTTTTTTCGTGATATCAGTAAAAAAAATTTCTCATAAACGAACCATTTTTTGTTCATAAATGAATCAGAAATATAACTTTTTTATATTATAAAATGAATTTAAAAAAGTAGAATTCAAACTTTTGTTGATATTTTTATAATAGTAAATAAAATTTTGTTCGGTTCATTTCCTAGAGCCGAAAAATAAATTATCTATGGTTTTTTTTAACTCATTTCCGAACAAAAAAAGTACAATTTATGGTTCCTTTTTAACTCATTTCCGAACAAAATAAGGTTAATTTTTGAGAGGCATTTAAGTCCGAAGAATGATACAAAAAGGGTTCATTTATGAGTGCCAAAAATGAACGTTTCTTCCCGAAAAGGTTCATAAATGCATTCGAAAACGGTAGTTTTGGTTCAATGGGAATTTCTTTAAAAAATCTACACAGTGTGTAGATCTGCATTTTGATGACACAAACAATTAGGAAAATTTTTTGTAAATCTGAAACCACTTTTGCTATTAAACGCTATGTCATGTTAAAGCTAGTCGAAAATGCAATTTTGAGTTTTTATTATTTTAACAACAAAAACCGCTTTTGTGGCATTTTTTGAGTAAAAAGTCAATATTTTGAACCTTTTTTTATATTTAAATAAAATTGAGTGAAATATGGTATATTCAAAACCAACGGAGGTATTTGCTTGGAAGTAAAACATGCGAATACATAGCTTTTTGTTATTCTAAGGAAACGACGCACAATGGTTCCAAATCGAAAAAAGACGGCCAAAACCTCAAGGAGTTGTCTAATCTGCATAAAATTGATGAGTCATTAGTTTTTGGGGTCGCTGATCACGAATCTGAAGTCAAAAATTCGAAATTAAAAATGGCGGCTTAAAAATGGCGGCCATGAACATGCTAATTTTTATAACAACTATATAATGCAGTACAATTTTGCTGCTCCGAAAGTTTTCGGGATCGGTGATCACGAATCTGAAGTCAAAAATTTTAAATTCAAAATGGCGGCTTAAAAATGGCGGCCGTGAACACGCTAAGTTTTACAATAACTATATTATGCATTTCAAATTTGGTGCCCACAAAGTTTTCGGGGTCGCTGATCATGGATCTGAAGTCAAAAATTCAAAATTCAAAATGGCGGCTTAATAATGGCGGCCATGAACATGGTATTTTTTATAATAACTATATTATGCAGTATAATTGTTTTGCCCCAAAAGTTTTCGGGGTCGCTGATCACGAATCTGAAGTCAAAAATTCGAAATTTAAATGGCAGCTTGAAAATAGCGGCCATGAACACGCTAATTTTTATAATAACTATATTATGCAGTACAATTTTGCTGCCTCGGGGTCACTGAATACGAATCTGAAGTCAACAAATTAAAATTCAAAATGGCGCACTATGGTCTAGAACAGTATCTTAGCGCGAAAAAAGTAAAAAAATTAATGTGCTATTTTTGAATGATTCAAAGGTATAATGGTATCATTATGACGTATGTCATCGAAATTGTATGAAACTACAAAAAAATCTGTTGATATTCAGACCCGACAACCAGTTAAAGTTGACTCACTCGCTGCTTGCTATTTTATGTTAAAACGTAGTAGTTCATTACTTTCACGTTATTTTGTCGCTTGTATCAATTGTAATCTGTTTTTTTGTTAATATTGTGTTCAGTGGTTTATCCTTATCATGTCCGATACCAATGATGGTAAGTTTGTGCATTGTTATAGTGTAAAAATATCATAACGGTCAATAATAAAAATATTGCAAGTCATTCTCGAGATATGAGGGTTTAGAAATTGTGCAGGCATTTGCAGGTTTTGGAATTACCTTTTTTTTGTAGTTTAATTTAGGGTCTCAATGTTAGATAAAAAAAAAGTGCCCTTACGTGCGCCGTCAATTTATTTTTAATTTTTTTCAGTATTGACTCATTTAGAGTTATTCGAGAAATGGCATTCATGTAAGCATCTGGCAAGAGATGTGGCTGGTAATGAGTTGATTTCATATGTTTTGGATAATTTCCCATTCAAGTTCTCAAGCCAATTTTGGAAAAATTTATTAAAAAACATGAACTACGCTGGAGTCCTTGTCACAGAGACCGCGGGAAGTTTTTGGAAGTTTTTGTTAAAAAATGAAGATTGTTTGAAACTATTTATAAAATTAGACCAAACAGAAAATGACACTGCTACTCCAGGACATTCTGTGAATTTTAATAGGATTTATCGAACTATTTTCTTCTATCTTCAGACCCAATGATCTCACAAATTTCTCTTAAAAAGAAAAATGAAAAAAACAAGCTTGATCCTGAAGCTTTAAATTTACTGAAAGGCCCATCTATTTTCAATACAAGTTTCGAGTTCAGATAGTGAATCATCAGTTAATAAATATTGGCAAAATCGTAATTTATGGTATAATATACGTGTAACACCCAAAAACAGGAGCTCTTTTAAAAAAATTTTTTTAGATATAAGAAGTTTTTTTTTTTTTAATTTATACAGGTTATTGTACATAAAAAATACTTTTTTAAAATATATTTGTTTTTTTAAATACAGTTCTGGCTTTTATATAGAGGGCGCTGAAAATGGCATTGAAAAAAAGACATCCAAAACGGTTCGATGGATATGGCCTTTCCCATGTATCGGAAACAAGAAAATCAAATGACATTTTAAAGAATAGACCATATATTAAGCATCCCCCTACGGAAGACCCCCGGGGTTTTTTTATTACCCCCCGGGGGTTTAATTATGGCGGAAGTTGAAGTAAAAAGTAAAAAAATAGATACATGTTCGCACGCTTTTTTATTTATAAAAAAAAAAAAAAATAGATTTCGAGTTATCCATCAAACCGTTTTAAAAAAACTAGTTTCGTGGAAATCGCGTTTAAAGTTTCTTATTTCTTTGTATGGAGCTTAGACATAGGTTCACGAAAACCGTTATAACTTCTGTTTTGTTTTAAATATCGATTTAAAAATGTGTATGTATATTCTTAAAACTATAAAGAAGACATTAAACAAAAAAAAAATTTTTTTTTTTCGAAAAATTTACACTTATATTAACGTGTGTTTGTCATATTTTGCAAATAGTGAAATTAATTTAAGTTAATATCTTTGTTATCTTTTATTTAAATAAATGTGCGTAAATGTATGTGTAAAAGTTATACACAATACTAAATTATTATTACTACTTTAATTATTATGTTAACATAGTATTTCAATTGATTTCAACTGATTTAGCACTTTTTTCGTGCTAAATTGTGACTCTAGACCACTGTGTGGCGGCTTAAAAATTTAGCCATTCGTTATTCTGTTCCATAAAACGGATGTTTGTTCTTTTGCTTTTGTTGCATCTCTCAAAATACCTATATATTTATTAAAAAAATTTTAATGTAAATCAATAAGAATCTTTTTTTTATGTCACAGTTATTTGCACATTTTAATTTTTCTGCCACAAAATTAATGATTTTCGGTTTATTAGATTTGTTTTGTATATTATCAATATCTGCACACATCATATGCACAGAAATTAAAGTGAAAACAAATGCCCACTCAGCTAGCTTCTATAATGCGACAAATGAGGTAGGCATGTTTTAATAATAATATAAACACAAAGTTAAGCTCATTAACTAAGAATGTTTAATACCAATACAAAAAAATAAAGATAAAAATAATGCTTTAAAAAAATGTTATTTTTTAGTTTCCGACACCATTTTAGTTTTTCTTAAAATTTTCCTACAGTGGCACTTTGTGGCAAAATTTATAATATATTAGTATAATAAGATATCCAACATAGGAATCAATACCTTTCTAAAGGGAAAAAGGGGAAAACACTTTCGTTTTTTCCATTTTAACTGAGTTAAATACTTAAAAAATTTAAATTTTCTTGGTATTTCTTTTAAAAAAAGTATATGCATATTTTTAAAGTTTTACTTTTTTTCTGATTACTTAAGTTTTCCTCCAATACATGAAAATATAAAACATTATAAATAACTTATACAAATAAAACAACAAGAGCTAGAAATGGGCTTAAAATATTACTATTTTTTTTGTAGGCCTCAAAAATCCTTAAAAAATTTAAAAAAAAAAGTTGAGATCGCAGTTTTTTTCCTTTGTCTATCTTAAATAGATATCTGTAGTAAAAAATTTTTTCAAATTTCTTTAAAAATTAAGTTTTGGCCGTCTTCTTCCGATTTGGAACCATTGTGCGACGTTATTAGAAAAAGACAATGTATTAAAAGTTTGTGCAATTTTGAAGATATGTGAATGTTTTCGATGTCAAAATAACAGAATTTTCTTAAAATTAATCAGACGAACGGTTTCGGTTAAAACAAGTATGCTAGTAAATAGTTTGCATTTCTTGTAAAGGCACGGAAGAGGGGTGGTTAAAACTAAGTATACCATGCACTAAGTTAAGATTCATGTAATATGTGTACTGAATTTGAGTTAAATCCGTTCAGCCGTTAAGATTTGTATTCGGGTCAAACAAATAGAATATGTCTTTTGTTATTATAGATTTTTTAACGTAGAATACGTTATACGGGGGTGTTAATCTGGAGCACAAAATTTTGAGAAAATGTTTGTCACTTTCATTATAAGTTTTTAATACTTTAGGCATGCATTGAAGAAAATTCAAGTATGGTCGTAACATATTTAATATGTCTTCTTTTGATTTGTATTTAAATAATCATATTGCTACATATAATTTTTTTGATTCTATAAGTAAATCAAAATTTAACTCCTTCAAATTTTGTATTGATTTTCATATGCTTTGTATTTTATGTATTATAACATCATGTGTAAGAGCAGTACGATTATCTGTGTGTTCATTACAGAACCAGTGTGAGAAAGAGAAGAAGTATAATGACCAAGTAGCGAACGACACCATGATAAATACAACCATGATTTTTGTTTGTCTTTTCTTTTAATATCAAAGACATGCTCCATATGCGCCCTTTGCAGCATTTTTATATGCGGCGGCCATTGTAAATCCATAGTAATTCTTAATTTTTGTAGAGATTTTCTATAGTTCAGACACAAACCTTACAATCATAAAGCCTAGTATGCTGTAGAAACGAAAATTTCTTGGCATATAATTCTACACCCGAAATATTAGTGTAGAGTCAAAAATGTTTGTGTGGAGAAAAAAGCAACTACAGTACGACCTAGCTCAATGCAACTAATAGAAATTCGGCCAGTTGACGTAGTTAATGTTGAAGAAACGCAATTAAACTTCTAAACATAAAGCTTTATGGCTCTGAATCCTAGATATTGTGTTTTTATGTATTAAGATATGCACTTTGTTTCCTTAAATATTGTTTTAAGAGATTTTTCGTACATTAAAAATGTATTTTACAAGAAAAGAAGAACTCAAAGTAAATAATATAAAAGTTTATGGAAGTGTACGCAAATGGAAGTTGCAATAATTGTGCATTTTTTTTTTTAGTTGCGTTTACTGAGTCAACAATGTAAAATTTTGAGAAAGCGAGGTCGAACTGTTTTCTTATTGAAATGTCAAAATTCTGGTGCCAATTAAATGCCCGGACATATAATAGACAGCGAAATTTTGACATTTCAACTCTCCACATGGTTGTTGTACTTGCTAGCATTGAACAAATTTTTCACCTCTACAGCGTACTAAGTAGCGAAAAAAAAATTCCGCTGCCTTTTCGCTGTCAAAAACTCAATGCATTCCATATGGAAAGTTTCTTTCCGCTTCTACAGCATACTGGGCTTAAGCAGAAAATGAAAAAATGTTTATGAATAACAATGTTAGCAAGGTTGCATAGAAGCTGCGTAAAGCCTTAAACAGTGCGTAACTAAACAAGCGTTTAAAGGTTCTTTAAGGAAATCTATTGAATAAGGCTGTTAATGACAAACGTATTCTACGTCTGACCTAAGCGCCCGTGTTATCTAACACAGGCTTGAGTTTTTTTTGTCTACCGTTTTCATTGACAAATAAACATGTTCCATCAATAATTTTAATTTTTTATCAATTTGAAAACTACTCAGTAGTTCTAGGAGATTTTTTAAAATACAAAAACAGATAATTTGCGCCAACTTTTGAGTGTATAGTTTGAAACAATTTTCTCAAACTGCTGATACCAAAAGTAAGATTATTTCTCGTTCAACAAAACCTAGCTTTGAAATTTTCAGAGAAGTCATTTTGCTTGCAAGTTTTTGTCTAAAACAAAAGTGATTCCAAGAATATCCCGACTTCCCTACTCATTTTTGTTTGGTGTTCTCATAAAATATGAAGATATGAATGCCAGCCACGGTGAACGTAACGCCACGGTTGAATCGCATTAAAAGTTTTCAATATTGTCACCTACACAGTTTTGAAAAAAAAAAAAATTAATTTCACCTAATACCAAAATCTTCAATCGAAATAAATTCCCCAAACATTTTTGTTACATTCAGTGAAACTATTTAATTCATGAGTGCAAATCATCGATTGTTTGGATGAACAAAAAGTAGCAAATACATCAAATCATTTCCAAAGCATTAACGTTTCTTTTTATTTTAAAAACACAAAAACAACAATAGTTAAATCTTAAAAACAAACAACATATGCAAAGCATAGCAATTAGTTGTCGCTGTACAATAAACTCTTTTCTTTGTTTCTGTTATGAAGTCACACAAAAGATATAAACAAAAATAAACAAAACTCAAAATTGTTACGGTACAAAAAACAAAAAAAAAAAAACAAAAACAACTCTTCCAATACAATACCAAAGCGGATTAAAAACATTATTTAATTGAAAATGTTTTTTTGAAAATATTAAAAAAATTTCACTTTCTTTGGCATGTTTGTGTAAGTGCTGTTGAATGTGTGTGGGATTTTAAAATAACAGAAAAAAACAACAAAAAAATAAACAACAAAAAAATGTCAATTGAAACTCAATCAATTTGTTACTTAATTGAAATGACATTGTTTTGTTTTGTTTTGTTTTGTTGTTTTTCTTTTCATTTTTTTTTTTTTATTTATTATTCGTGTCTTTGCAACAATTTTTGTTATCGCTGTTGCTGTCAAATTGACAAAAAGCTGAACGTATGTCTACTTTAGTGAAAGCGAATTTAATTGATTTACTATATGTGCAGCTGTCTTATTTAAAAAAAAATACATTTAAATTCATTGAATGAGACTTTTACACTTAAATGAATTGCTTGATCGAGGGTTGCTACGTATATTTCGGGAATAAATAAAAATACCGATTTTATTTTAGCAAAACGTGGAATTGATGGGTCATTCGCCTTACAATTCCCACTTGGCAACCAATGACTTCTTCTTGTTCCTTCACATTGAGAAAAAATATGCATATTGAGCCTCAAAAACTCGGTCTCGAAGGTACAAACTTCAGAGTGGCAAAACTGTTTCGAAAATTGTTTTAAATGCATGCAAAAGTATATTGATGGTCTTGGAGAATACTTTGAAAAACAAGAAAAGAATTTAGACTGATAAACCACTGTTTTTTCATTGTTAGGCAAAAGATTTAAAAGGCAACCTAAGTAACCATTCTTGTTTTGACTTTCCTGACCTGAGTCATAAAAAAACAAACAAACGTCAGGTAGTTCACACGTGCTATGCATGTTGTTGCTTTTTGAGTTGTTCACTAACATTTTTACGCTCATTAAAAACTCTTATAATAACAAGTCTAATTTAGGGGAAAAATATCTTTTAATTGTTTTTTATTCCATATGTTTGCTTCTCATAAACCTCAAAATGAACAAACTGCACGCATCTTAGGTCAGATGTGGGTTAAAGAGATATTTTGCTGATACAACTTTTCACAACGTTTATTTTGTATGGAAAAATGTAAAGAAGTGTTTTTATTGAGTTTTTGACATTTTTGTGTGAATAGAGTAAAAAAATTAACTGCCTGAGATCTTTAATAATAAAGAACTTTAGGTATTTGTCTCATTCTTTTTTTTTTTTTGTTTTGTAATAATTACTATATATGCCCAGTTTAGAATTTTTACTCACGTTTAGATTCTCAAGTGTTCGTTTATTAGATAAAATATTCGTGTGAGATGTGAATTACCTGAAAGAAAAAGAGGTTCAATTTTAGTAATGGTTTTAAAGATATAACTATGAGTCTGAAATTGATTTAGGTTAATGAAGTTTATATGACGAACTAGTGAAATTACAGTTAAGAAGATTGACAATGTTTTGAAGTTAAAAAGATAGACAAAATAACGAGGTTGGCAATGTTTTTTTTTTATCACAATTTTAGCACACAAAAGTGTCGCTTATTTTATGGCCTACATAAGCCTAAGAGCTGGTTACTTTTTTAAAGAAAACTAAAATTACAAATTAATAATAAAAATGATCGTATAATTTTAATAACGTTTGTTTTTTGTGGGATGCGTTAAAATTGTTAAATTATTCTAATTTTTCGAAACAATTGTTTTTCAGCGATGAGGCCTATTTTGTGCTAGGTGGATACGTGAATAAGCAAAATTGCCGTATATGGGGCTCTGAAAGTCCTCAAGAGAGGACTGACATTGAAGATATGGATTTGGACGATATGTGGTTTCAACAAGATGGGGCCACAAACCACAAAACAGCACTAATTATGGCTTTGTTGCAATAGAAATTCTTTAGTACGACTTATTACGAGATTTGGCGATGCATTGGCCTCCGAGATCATGCGATTTGAAAACTGTGAACTTTTTTTTTTATGTAGGGAAAGATCATGTTTACGTGAATAAACCTCAAACTCTTGTGTAATTAAAAACCAACATTCGTCAAGTCATGGCCCAAGAATTTAATACGGCATAGGGACGTAGTGGGAGCTGCGTAAGCAACGCAACTGAAAATTTGTTACATGGAATTATTACTCGCTGAGTATTAGTGGTAGGATTAAAAATACGATACGCCAATAAAGACCTACTGGAAGCCCTCACAACAAAATTATACAAAAAATTTCTGAAATCATGGGGACGCTGAGAGAGCCGCTCAAAGATCGATAACGCAACATTCATGCAGCGGCGTTGCATTGAATTTTTACTCAATGAGTATATTACCTACGATAAAAGTTTAAAAAGGAAAATAACGTTTTTATACATGGCTTTACGACAAAAATAAAAAAAAAAATTCCGGCGTCGTCAGGTCGTGAATATAGCAGCTTATGTAACAGAAATGTAATATCGTTGCATGGAATTATACTCACTCAGGAGGAGTGGTACAGTAAATTTTGTTTTACGACAGCAGGGATGTGTTATTACGCTTCACAACTAAATTACAAAAAAAAATTTGTTGTCATGATTTCAGGGATGCAATCACATAATGCAGTAAAAATGCTACAGCCATGAAAAAACGTTGCATGGATTTTTAACTCTGTGACTACTGGTGCAACGGTAAATTTTAAGGAACGAAAACAAAGGTGAGGTCTTCGGGCATATGACAAAAATAAAAAAAAAATATGACATCAACTTCAACATCAATATCAACATCAACATCAACATCAACATCAACATCAACATCAACATCAACATCAACATCAACATCAACATCAACATCAACATCAACATCAACATCAACATCAACGTCAACATCAACATCAACATCAACATCAACATCAACATCAACATCAACATCAACATCAACATCAACATCAACATCAACATCAACATCAACATCAACATCAACATCAACATCAACATCAACATCAACATCAACATCAATATCAACATCAACATCAACATCAACATCAACATCAACATCAACATCAACACCAACATCAACATCAACATCAACACCAACATCAACATCAACATCAACATCAACATCAAGATTAACAACAACAGGCAGAAACTTCGTCACGTCAAAACCTACGGCTGTGTCCACGGCACAGCCAACTCTTTTTTTAACTTTACGTTCTTACTTTAAACTGGATAAGCCTTAATGTTAACACTGTTACGATCGTTCGCTGCTGCTGCAAAGCATGTGCTTCTTTAGTGCCGCAAGGGAATTCTTAAAAGTTTTTGAATTTTCACTTCAAATTAAACCAAATACAGCACGAAAATTATTTATAGTAAAGGCGAGTGTTGATCACGTAGTTGCCTCGCGAGGTAACCGACACTTCGTCTTTTTACTTAAACACGAAAAAGTAAATGAGACAAATGCTGTTACTGCGGTCGACACAAGAATAATAGAAACATGATTACACGTTCCGCAGTCCTGTTATCTAATGCTCTCTTTCTCAATTGACTGCATTTGACGTCACGCAGCGCTTCTGCAGAACAAAATGAATGCAACTGTGCGATCACTTAGGCAAATTGACGAAATTTAAAATAAATTCTTGGGGAAAAGTAAAGTAAAGAACTACTCTTCTGTAAAAAAAAGGATATTTCCGCGTACGAAAAAAAGAAAACTTTCACGATTTTATCTTCTAACCATTCGGGATCAACAAAATTTTATTGCAACAATAGGCTTAGGAGGTCCATATACATATTATAAAAATAAGCAAAATAATATTTAGGCTTGGACACTAAAGTAAAATTATTCCAAAGAAATGCATACATTTAATGTAAACAAAAGCGTTGGGTGATGTCATGATCTCTCTTTCATTTTCGGAACGCGTAATCTTGTTTCTATCATTCTTGTGGTCGACACTGGTTTAGACACTCATAAAACATATCTTAGAGTACACATGAATCACTGACTAGATATGAGAAAAATAAAATAATTTTTTTTTTTGTTAGCTTTGAACCAAGGATTTCAGGTGGAATGCCTATTCAGTCAAGTCTGCCTTGGTTCGAAAATGGGGTGATAGATTAGTGGGAAGGAAAGGGCAATCAAGTGAAGCACGTGTAGGATGTTCTAAGCGTGGTGGAAAGCCAAAGAAACATGTGAATTTGAATCAGAGGCATGTGTTATGCCTTTACCTCAGTCAATTCAAGTTATAAGGCAATCTCATCCACAAACTTCTCTACCATCAACTACAACTTCAAGTTGTAAATATTGATGAATTTTTTAACGTAGAATACGTTATACGGGGGTGTTAATCTGGAGCACAAAATTTTGAGAAAATGTTTGTCACTTTCATTATAAGTTTTTAATATTTTATGCATGCATTGAAGAAAATTCAAGTATGGTCTAAACATATTTAATATGTCTTCTTTTGATTTGTATTTAAATAATCATATTGCTACATATAATTTTTGTGATTCTATAAGTAAATCAAAATTTAACTCCTTCAAATTTTGTATTAATTTTCATATGCTTTGTATTTTATGTATTATAACATCATGTGTAAGAGCAGTACGATTATCTGTGTGTTCATCACAGAACCAGTGTGAGAAAGATAAGAAGTATAATGACCAAGTAGCGAACGACAACCATGATAAATACAACCATGATTTTTGTTTGTCTTTTCTTTTAATATCAAAGACATGCTCCATATGCGCCCTTTGCAGCATTTTTTTATCCGGCGGCCATTGTAAATCCATAGGAATTCTTAATTTTTGTAGAGATTTTCTGTAGTTCAGACACAAACCTTACAATCATAAAGCCTAGTATGCTGTAGAAACGAAAATTTCTTGGCATATAATTCTACACCCGAAATATTAGTGTAGAGTCAAAAATGTTTGTGTGGAGAAAAAAGCAACTACAGTACGACCTAGCTCAATGCAACTAATAGAAATTCGGCCAGTTGACGTAGTTAATGTTGAAGAAACGCAATTAAACTTCTAAACATAAAGCTTTATGGCTCTGAATCCTAGATATTGTGGTTTTATGTATTAAGATATGCACTTTGTTTCCTTAAATATTGTTTTAAGAGATTTTTCGTACATCAAAAATGTATTTTACAAGAAAAGAAGAACTCAAAGTAAATAATATAAAAGTTAATGGAAGTGTACGCAAATGGAAGTTGCAATAATTGTGCATTTTTTTTTTTAGTTGCGTTTACTGAGTCAACAATGTAAATTCTTGAGTATTGCGATTATCGAGTGTTGCGTAAAGCGAGGTCGAACTGTTTTCTTATTGAAATGTCAAAATTCTGGTGCCAATTAAATGCCCGGACATATAATCGACAGCGAAATTTTGACATTTCAACTCTCCACATGGTTGTTGTACTTGCTAGCATTGAACAAATTTTTCACCTCTACAGCGTACTAAGTAGCGAAAAAAAATTCCGCTGCCTTTTCGCTATCAAAAACTCAATGCATTCCATATGGAAAGTTTCTTTCCGCTTCTACAGCATACTGGGCTAAAGCAGAAAATGAAAAAATGTTTATGAATAACAATGTTAGCAAGGTTGCATAGAAGCTGCGTAAAGCCTTAAACAGTGCGTAACAAAACAAGCGTTTAAAGGTTGTTTAAGGAAATCTATTGAATAAGGCTGTTAATGACTAACGTATTCTACGTCTGACCTAAGCGCCTGTGTTATCTAACACAGGCTTGAGTTTTTTTTTAATTTCAGTTGATTAGAAATGGGGATAGAAAATTTAGAAAGGTTTTTTTTTAAAGCGAAGGACCATCTCCTGGCCCGGGAATCGAACCCGTGACCTCTGGGGTGGCAGTCGAGCACGCTACCAACTCGACTACCGAGGCCGCCCAAATTTGTTTATTTTTAACTTGGTTGACTTAATTATCATAAAGGTATTTTATACAGACTGGCCATGCCCTTCACCCGCCTCCCATACGATATTCAATGAAGCTTATTGATTCAAAAATGTTAGTATTTTAATGCATAGGTTTGTTCAAATTTTACATGAGTCTTAAGAATGAGAGAAAATAGACAAAATTATTGACTGACCTAAGAGTGACTCGGCACAAAGTCAGAGAATTCGGAGATCAGAAATGAAATCATTTGTATCATCATTCGTATCATGATCTCCATTTAAAATAAATTTATCGATTTCATTACCATAATTCTTTTGACGTAAAATACGTCATTCTCGGAGGTAAGTAGGGTTGTTGATAGTGATCAGGTGTCGGTATTTATATCACAATTTGAGCCTTTGGTGTGCCTAAAGTACTGATCGTACAATGTTGATGTCAGCACTTGTTGGTCTGCTTGATCCTCACTGGGAGAAAAATTCATGTTTGAATTTCTCTCTAACTTATATAAATTTTACACAATTACATGAAATATAAAACCAACATTTAATGTTTTTATTTGCTTAACTTTGCGACTTATTTATCGACGGTTTCCGGTTTTTTCGACGGTGTAGACAGCACCATCTAGCGTGAAGACATAATCTTATAATTAAAAAAAAAAGCACACTTTTGGGGGCATGTTGTTTTTAACAATATCGCGTAGCCCAGTAATTCTGAGTAATTTTGAGGGGCATGCATGCTTTTTTTAACAGAATCTGTTATTGAAATGTCAAAATTCCGCAGCCAATTAAATATCCGAGCATATTATCGACAGTAAAATTTTAACATTTCGACTCTCCACATGGGTTGTTGAACTTGATAGCATTGAACAAATTTTCGACTCTGCAGTGTACACAGAAAATAAAAGAATTGATTTATTACCTAAACTAGTTTAGCTAATGTGAAAGTTTCTATTTCACCTAATCTTTTCAACAACTTTTCTACTTACACAGTTAATTTAACAATCATGCATTAGGTAATTCACCTAATTACAATTAGTTAATTCAAATAAAATTTTGCTTATTAAATCATCTAATTCTTCTAGTTATTTTACCTAATGCAAGTTGTCGATTTGTTCGTACACTAGGGAAATAACGCATATTAGCATTATCCACGCCTCAGTATAAATTTTATATAAATATTTACGTGGATAAATCAAATGCAACTTATTTTTTCCCCGTATTTGAATTTTATAGGAGCACAGCGCTCTCCTATAAAAAACATAAATAAAAACAAAGTGAGAAAATTTTACAAAAAGTAAAGTCTAACGCGAGAATTGAACTCGGGCCGCTTGCGTTATAGTCAGACGCTTTACCGCTGTGCTGTTACGCCGTTTCATAACTTGTGTACAAAATGTATATAAAAAGATGAGGTCCACAACTCTGAAATTATGGGCATCTACAGCAATTTGATTAATTGGTATGTAGCGTAAATTCCTCAATTGGAAATTTAGCTCAATAGATAAGGCGTTGGCTGTTGAAATCTAGAGATCACAGGTTCGAATCTCAGCGGTGGCAAAGAAAATTTTCAGTCATTTATCTCTCTCATTCTATCTACTATAAAATAAATCTTTCTTCTCTATGATGTGACGAAATGAAGTAAAGTCACATAAGGAAAAAGTTTCACTTCAAAATAGAAATTGCAAAACAAAAAACATTTTTTGCATATTTTTTGCACGGCATTCCCACTCTTAAGTGGGAATGCTATCTAAATAATTAGATGATTTTTCTACACTTAGTAGGTGGCTTGCCTAATCTGAAGTGGTCATAGTTTAAAAAAAATTAGCTAATTCTTCTAATAAATTATGTGTCTTATCTATTTTATGGTTGAAGGTACACCTAAATATTTAGGTTTTTTTAGCTACTCTCGCAGTTAAACTACCCAATATAATTGCATATAATTAACATTTAGAAATTGGTAGCGCACCTAATCAAATTCGTTGACTGAAAATCACCGGATTACTTTAGCTGAATTGACTACATTTTTAGGTAAAAGTTCTACTCTTTTTTTTCTGTGTACTAGGTACCAAAAAAAATTCCGCTGTTGCTTTATTTATCCATTCTTGTTAAATATTTTTTTAAAGAGATGTCATCAAAAGGGAATCGCAGCAAATATTATGCGAATCGCAGCAAATATTATGCGAATCGCAGCATATATTATGCGAATCGAAAACGAAAGTTAAATATCGACAAAACCATAAAATTTGTATGTGAGCCCCCCTAAGGAGTTGTCGAAGGGAATAGGTGTCAAACGCAAAAATGTTCCTTTTGCAAAAGTAATGGGGGTCGGTGGTACATATTAACCCTTTCCGGCACGCTTTAAAAGGTCATATGCTCTGGTGTATGGAATAAATATACAAAAACCTTAACATTTGTATGGAAGCCCCGCTAAGGAGTGGTCGGAGGGAATAGGGGTCAAAGGCAAAAATGTTCCATTTGCAAAAGTAATGGGGGTCGGTCATACATATAAACCCTCTCCGGCAGTCTTTTAAAGGTCATATGCTCAGGTGTATGGAAAAAATATACAAAAACCATACAATTTGTATGGGAGCCCGCCTAAGGAGTGGTCGGAGGGAATAGGTGTCAAAGGCAAAAATGTTCCTTTTGCAAAAGTCATTTTGCAAGTCGGTCATACATATCAACCCTCTTCGGCAGTCTTTTAAAGTTCATATGCTCAGGTGTATGGAAAAAATATACAAAAACCATACAATTTGTATGGGAGCCCTCCTAAGGAGTGGTAGGAGGGAATAGGTGTCAAGGGCAAAAATGTTCCTTTTGCAAAAGTAATGGGGGCAGTGATACATATGTATGGAATAAATATACAAAAACCATAAAATTTGTATCGGCGCCCGCCTAAGGAGTGGTCGGAGGGAATAGGTGTCAAAGGCAAAAATGTTTCTTTTGCAAAAGTCATTTTGCAATTCGGTCATACATATCAACCCTCTTCGGCACTCTTTTAAAGGTCATATGCTCAGGCGTATGGAATAAATATACGAAAACCATAAAAATTGTATCGGAGCCCGCCTAAGGAGTGGTCGGAGGGAATAGGTGTCAAGGGCAAAAATGTTCCTTTTGCAAAAGTAATGGGGGCAGTGATACATATTAACCCTCTCCAGCACTCTTTTAAAGGTCATATGCTCAGGTGTATAGAATAAATATTTTGCTCAATATTTTTTAAAAAAGATGTCATCAAAAGCGAATTGAATAATTCTACGTCTTGTGTTACGACATAGTCGAAACTACTGTTTATTTTTGTTGTTTAGTATTTTTCTTTGAGAAGATATAGAAGGATGTGACGTAAGCAGTTATCCATGGAATAGATCTCAATTAAAAAGTTCTCTAGAGATTTTACGGGTTTGATTTAATTTTTTTAAACTTTTTATGTATAGCTTCAAAAGCTTCTTCTGAAAGTATTATAACCAAACTTAATAATTCTAGTGAATGTTGTATTTTAGACTTTTCATAAGGAATGTTTAAAATTTAGTTTTTTTTTTTTTGTTTCAAACATTGAATGTCACCTTGACATAGTTTTTGGTGCGCAATTGGTTCTCATTTTCGTCAAAATATGCTTTAGAAAAGTGATCATGAAAACCTTATTTTTGAGTTTTCGCAGCCCAAATTTTTCGGAATGTGTTGAGAAAGTCATATTTTAAGACAATCGTAAAAATAATAAAAAATAAAATTATTTTTTTTTTAATTGCGTTTGAAACTTTGTAAAAAATTCCATTTTTTTTTTTATATAAATTTGCGCATTGCACATGCTCAGGCAACAACTTTTTTAATTAATAAGCTTTGTTGCTAAGAGACGTAGCAATATATTTGTAATAGATTTTGAAGCTTTTAAAAGCTCCCTTCGATGCTGTGCTATCGAATACCGATTTCAGATTTTGAGTGTTTTTGAGATATGAAATTGTAATTATTTTTAAGGGTATTTAAAAAATTGTTACAAGCTGTAGTCACTGAAAATTTACTGTGATTTATTACTAAAGCCCCAAGAGTGCTTCAAGACACTCATTTATATTTTGTCACATAGAAGATAAGCGATTGTTTATATTGACTTGCAAAGCATTTTTTGAAGTCAGAGGCTCAAATTTACCCAAAAAAACAATATTTCCATAATTTTTGCTCATTATTTTAGAAACCAGCATTAGATGGTTAACTAAAGAAGTTAGCTACTGAAATAAAAAAAAAATTTTCATGGATAATTTTTTGAAGTTATAATGCCATTAGTGTTGTTTGTATTTTCCATTGGATTATTTTCTTTTTTAAATAGAGGCTTAATGAAATAAAAATTTAAAAGGAATATGTTCGAATGAGATATGATACTTAACTAATAGATATGCTCACGGATATGTTTTTTATATTTTAAGGGGACATGTCTCTATTTTTCTTCATAGCAACTATTGATATAACATTTATTTTTCTAATTTAAAAAAAAAATCGATTTCGACGTCGACCACTCTAGTAATCAATTAATCCTTAATGCCAGTTTCTTGCTCGATTCTTTATGTCTAAAAAAAAAAGATTCTTGAAACGTGTTTAAAATAATATATTTAAAACTTTATATTTTATGCAAATTAAATAAAAAATATTGCCAAGATGTTTTATTGCTCTTATGTACCAAAATGCTCCCAGCATAAAGTAATCTTGGAAATATAAGTCCAAAAAAGTCACCCACGATGAACAGGTTGTTTTTTTTTTTTGTTTAATCTTGCAATTATGTTTGATTCTTATTTAAATTTTTATTGATGTTTTTTTCTGGCAATTGAGGCTATTGTTGTCTTTAGTTTTATGTATAAAAATTATTTGAAATTTTGAAGTTTTGCGCTGCCAACAGGCAGATATCGTAGCTATTGATTTTTTTCTTCTGTTGGACCTGGACGCTTGTTAAGATAATAAAATAAGTTGGCAACATTTTAAGCTATACATTGTAGTTCGCCGCAACAATAACTAGAGTCATTAATTTAACATTATCGATTATCAAACTTCTGATCACCTATGATCGCATTAAATAATACAGAAAAAAGGCGTTTTTTTTCATCGAGATCTACGAATAACGAAAATAGTCATTAGCATAAAAATGTATCTCATATCATGTCAGACACAAAAAAAAAAAAGGTGGCAACATTAATTTCTTGGCTTTGAATTTGAGAACAAAGAAAGATTGTTTTATCTATAGGCCTTAGCAAAATTTATGGTTTTGACCATTTAAAGACTTAAACGCAATAAGTTTTGACCCAACAAAGAGTTATCAAATTTGTTTGATCTTTTCTTAAAAAGTGTGTGAATCGTGGTTTTGTTTATTTAACAAAAAGAAAAAAAAAAAACAAAAAATAAAAATTGGTATATAATGCCGAATCGCTATTGAAATATTTCATTTGATATTATATTGGTTACCATTGTTAGGAATTTTAATTTTGTAATTTTTTTTCTCTGCTAATAAATAAAGAATCTTTTGCATATCTATCGAGTTCAATGCCTTGTTTTTCCTGCAAAATATAATCTTCTACTCTATTTTTGCTATTCGATTTACTGGTTTATTATATTCATATACTTTGTTGTTAAAATTTTAATTTAATTTAATTCAATGTCAGCTTAGATCCATGCTGAAGAATGTCTTAAGAATTATGCCAAGAAGCTCGGCCGTCAAGCTAGAATGTCTGCCTCATTCTTTTGACAACTTATAATGATAGTTATAAGCGAAAAAATTTGAAATAAGACAGCCATACTTTCAAACCAGCTACATAGTATAGAAGCGAGGATAAGAATAATTCTTTAAGATTGAGCAGATGCGACTAAGGTAGTAGTAGTAGTACAACTAAAAGTAGTTTAAATACGGCACAAATCTACTTGGAAAAACTTATTTATCTTCACCATCTCAGACTATCATAGGTATCGTAATGTTTCAAAAGCTTATTTTGATTTTATCGAAGATTTCTATGTAATTGAGTTACGGAGTTATGATGTATTGCATATCAATTTAACTTTATAGTTAATTTTAAAGTATTTTTAATTATGTGAAAAATAATTAAAAATTTATGATAATGATATGAGTTCTTTTCAAACACGAAATTTAAAACAAAATGTGTTGTTATCTGGATAAATATTAGGGTTGCTTCTCGCTAATACTTATCATTGCCAAATGAATTTTGACAGTTCTATTCGAAAATTTGACATTTTCTAGCCTAAACGTACTCACAACGTTAGTGTCTGTGCGCTTTTTCTGTAGTTTACTGTGGTTTGAAAATTGTATTTCAGTAAAAATCTATATATTAATACGCAAACATCGAATGTTGTGGTACACTTTTTTAATATTTATAATAAAAAAAAAGGGAATGAAACTTATTTCATTGGTAAGGTATTGTGCCACAGATGTGCCGAATAATAAAAATAACAAAAAAAATTTAATATATTATGTGATTATTATAATTTTAAATAAATGTATGCATTCTCATGCTCATGGCTGTAGTTTGAATCTCTTAAGCCTTTCTTAAGCGAGAGAAATTGCAAAAAAAAAAAAAAAGATTTATAAACAAATACTATTGCTGCTCTCTTCCTCTCTTTCTCTCTTTGCATGCAAAACTATAAAGACATGTACTGAACACATTGACGACTACACGACTTTACGACGCGACGTGAAGAAAGAGTCAACAATCTGGAAATATCATACGATTGTTTCATTCACTCATACACTCATACATGTTTCATATACTCATGCCCTTATATTTGCTTTTTTGTCGCTCGTCAAATTAGAAATAATTCTATACCGACGTTAGCAACATTTTTATGTCGCCGCGACATTTTCACCACATTCACCTCCATAAGAAAAGCATGTAAAAAAAATTTGGCAGATGTCGTAATGTCTTTGTCGTCGTCAATGTGTTCAGTGCAACAAGTAGAATGCTAGATTGAAGCAGACACTTTAACAGAGCTATGAAACATTGTTGATGTTGTTGCTTTTTCTTAATTTTTCTCTCAGATAATAGCCAAAATATTAATATAATATTAATAAAAATATATTATTAATGATAAATAGTCAAAATATTCATTCCGTTCCGATACTGCGGAGAGAGCCGCTGCAAGAACCAAAATTCATCAATCATTCAACGGCGTTGCATAGAATTATTACGTTCATACATATACTGTACGGAGTGTATATGAGGCACGACAAATATGATAAGACAAAAATTATACTTTTAGGAAAAATTTAATTTTACAACGATAAAAAATTAATTGCACCATAGTGTCTCTCAGGTAACACCTTGATTAAAGTAACCAGAATGCACTAAATGCAAAAGCAAAAAAAAAATTAAATTAAAATTAAAATAAGGACAAGGATTATAATAAGGATTAGAAAAAGGATAAGAACAAGGATTTGGACAAAGATTAGGACCAGAAATAAGATAAGGAGTAGGGCAAAGATAAGAGTATATAGAATTGGACAAGTATTAAGGCGTCAGGAAGATTTTTTCACGTTAGATACCCCATTATTTGTTGGTTAAGAAAAGGCTCGTATCGATTGGTGCAATGAAATGCTGAAAAAATACAGCGGGGATGGTTCGAAACACGTCTACGACAAGACCAGAGATGGCGAATCATTGATCTATGGTTATGAGTATGAAACAAAGCAGCAATCCATTGTTTGGCTCTTTCAAAGCGAAAATCCGGCAAAATTTGTCCGCGTACGGAGCACATTCAAGCAAATGCTTGCCAGTTTTTTCAGAAAAACCGATCATGTCGCAACTGTACTACTTGAGCCATAGAGAACTGTTAATGCTGAATGGAACACAACTATTTGTGTGTGGAAAGTTTTCGTATAATTGAGAAAAACCAACCACCGAAGTCTTCCATAACGACAATGCGGGTCACCACACATCAAACAAAAGAGGTTTTGAGCACTCAAAACGTGGAATTGATCCACCTTACAGTGCTGATTTGACGCCCAATGACTTCTTCCTGTTCCTGTTCCTTCACATAAAGAAATATAATAATAATAAAATAAATAACGGTCTTCAAAAACCTGGTTTCGGAGGTACCAACTTCAGAGTGGCAAGACTATTTCGAAAATTGATTCAAACAAATGCAAAAGTGTTTTGATCATCTTGGAGATAACATCACAGATAAACCAATTTTTTTATTGTTAGGCGCAAGGTTCAAAGGGTATCGTAAAATTTTATGTTATGACTTTAAGCAATTCATAAAAATATTAAATTTTTTGAAATGTTGAGATTTTTAATAAAAAACCATTTCATATCACATTTTATGAAAAAATTTTTATAAAATACTCAATTCTATTGGTGGTTGGAATAAATTCTTAGCATATTTTTCATGAAAAATCATCGTTTGTTGTAAGTAAAATAAAAAAAAAGTAATTTAAAGCGTTGTCGATCGTTAAGCCTACTTTTTCTCATTTTTTATGTAGGAAATGATAACCACTTCGAAAGTACACCTCTTCCTAGTCTTTTAATCGTCCCATTTTTTGCAATCTTCACAAGAGTGATATTTTGCCTAGACAGGCCATTAGTCTTCGAACGAATCACGTTGTAAACAGAAGAAATAATATCTAGAAAATATAGTAGGAGAGGTCGGAATTTCTATTTGAGCGTTTCTAAATAGTTTTGACCGGTTTAAAGTATCGCGGATCAATGGATATTTGGATTCGACTTGTTGTTGATGGCTGACCCATGACTTTTTAAGCCTTTTTCCAGGCAGAACTCACTTTTCATTCTACTTGATCATCGATGCCTATATTCATCGGCTGCCTATGTTTTTCCTTTTCTTCTAAGTCGAAATCTTCCCTTCTAAAACGTCTAAACCACTTCCGACAAGTTTGCTCAGCTAGCTGGCATGGTCAACTTAAACTGCTGAATGTGATAACTTTCAGCAGCGGTTTTTTTAATATTAAACTAATGAAATTAGTACGGAAAATTTATGTTGTACCTACCTATACTATTCCCTTTTGTTGTGAACCCTGATTTTTGCTTTAGTCTTATTTTCTTTTCGAAATATAGCATTTTTACAATCTAATAAGGTTATCGTCATATCGACCGACCTATCTTAATCGATTTTATTTCTTTTTTTTTTTGGCTTTGAACCAACGAATACAGGTCAAGTCTGACTTGTTTCGAAATGGAGTGATATATTTGTAGGAAGGAAGGGGACAATCAAGCGAAACATATGCAGGATATTCTAAGTGGAAAGCTGCAGAAATATGTGAATTTGAATCTAAGGCATGTGTTATGCCTTTACCCATGTCAATTCAAGTTAGAAGGCAATCTCATTCACAAGCTTCTTTATCATCAATTAGCTTATCAAAGCTACTACCAATTTTTATCAAATTATCAAAATTGGTAACGACTGTCTAAGAAGAGGCAACATTTTGAACACCTTTATTTCTATAAATACGACAGCAATATAAGTAATGCCAAGAACAAAAATAATAGCAACATTCACAACAACAACAGCATAAGTGCAACAGCAATGTGCAACAACTAATGTGCTTAGTGCACAGAAGCATTCATGTCAAGTGACCGGAAGTAGATTCTTAGGCCTTAAATTGATATTTAGTCAATTGTTATTAATTTGCTGCTCCTGGTAGTGCTTGTTGTTGCTGCTGCAGCATTAACAATATGTTGCTTAAGCTTTCTCATGACAACAACAACTACTACTACTAATTTGTTGCTTGCTATTGTTGATGACTGTGTTACATGCAATATGCACGTTATGATGCTGTGTTTGTTGTTGTTGTGCAAACATATTAAAGAATTAAGAATGTTTCCAAGACTAGAGAAGGCAGTCAGTTCTAAATGTGTATGCTTATGAGGGGGACTGATAGTAGGAAAGATGGTAGAAGAAGTTTGTGGTGAAAAATGAAATAGTTTAAGATTCAATTAAGCAGGTTTAATAATTTTATAGATAATTCACGTAAGTGGCATTAATTGGCAAATTTCATTCATTTTATCAAGATCGATCAATTTGAGGTGGAGTCAAATATATTGGTTGGATAATTTGTTTGGGAGCGCAACTTTTTTGATATTTTTAACATGCAAGATATTAGAAAAAGAAATAATTTTAATTAGACAACATTTTAAGATGTTTTCGAGAAAGAAAACAAAAGACTTAAGAAACAAACTAGCTACTGCAGTATATTAACGCGTAAGACTTAGAAATTTGTAAGAAATATTGACGTTTTTTACAAAAACAAAATATTAAAAAAAAAAAAAATTAAAAAAAAAACCTGGTACATTTTGTGGGTAGAGTGCACCTCTCTGCAGACAAAGGCTCAGAGAGTAAAATATTGCCATATAAAGCTTCTTGAGAACATGCACATTAGCCGTTCGGAGTCGGCATGAAACTAGTAGGTCCAGTTCTATATCGATTGTGTTCAAACATTTAATAACACGCACAACACAATTCGATCATAAGAAGTTCGGTCAATGTCCTTTCAAGAGCTGAAATGGGCAGTTTATTATATTATTACATTTTCTCGGAATTTTTTTATTCGAAAAAAATAATTTTGAAATGTTTTCATGTAAATGTTGTGAATTGCCTTACGAACAAAATGCACCAAGATATGATATGATATGATATGGTAAGTGGTTTCGGTGATTAAGTCGTTGCCATTTAAAAAACTTAATTTAGAGAAAAAAGCAGTTGAAGTTTTTTGTTCTCTTTTTGTAATTTAGTGTATTTTTTTAGAATATTGCTTACATTTCACTAATTAGAAATACCGAGACCATAAAGCAACAAACCAGCATGTCCATAAGCATGCTGTTGAGGAACTTTGCTAAATTTTCAATATGTTTCTATACAAAATTTACCATTTTTCGCTAAAACTCACTTATTGAAAACTTCATAACTTTTTTGTTCATGAAAAGGGTGACGATAATATTTTGAAAATGATGATGATAAAAAAAATAGTTTTTGGAAATCGAAGAATCTTGTTTTTTTTTTTTTTTTTTTTGTTAAACTTATCAAATTTCTAAAATTTTTTAATTTTTAAGTGGTTTTTTAAAGTTAAAATATTAAAAAAAAAAATATTTAATCAAAAATATTTTATATTATAATATAAATATAATATGGAAGTGATTTTGAAACATTTCTCATCGTATCTTTTGGAAATTTACAGGAAGTTTTAAATTGATATTGTTTCCAAACTGATTACTTAAGAATGTATGTGGAAACATTAGCATTAGAAGTGATGGGGAAATATTGTGTATCGTATCTTTTAGAAACTTATGGGAAATTTTAAATTGATATTGTTTCCAAACCGCTTGTGATATTGTTGCCAAAGGAATGCATGTGAAAAATTGTGGGGCATTTTTAATTCCAATTAACACCATGTTACGAAAGTCTACATGCGATTGTTATAAAAACTTCAATAAATAAAAAAAATAGATAATAAAAAAAATTTTGATCGATTGATCAAAGTCGAGCCGAGAAGGCATTGATAGGTCCAATTGTATGGTGACTTCCGGAGAAATGAAACTAAAACCCTTTTAAGGGTGCGGACGGAAGTTACTTCTCTTCCTTAAATCTTCTTTTTCAAATGTGCCCACAAATTTTTTTTTTTGGATTCGCCCTAAGGTATGAAATTTTCAAAAGATACGTATGGCCCGTGCTATGCGCATGTACGATTCACAATCTAAGATCTGCCCGGATCAGCCGGACAGACAGAGTGCGCTATGGACTAAAAAACATACCCCCTGTTGGCAAATCTAAATTTCCACTTAGCTCTTTGTTGGCTTTTCAGCGGAATTGAAAATTACATAAAATTAAATAAAATAGAAATAGAAATTAAAAAAAAAAGAATTATTTAAAAAAACAAAAAAAAAGAAATAAAAATTTAAATTTAACTATTTTTGTGCTCATGTAAATAACATCATTGAACAGAAGCTCATTTTTAATAAAACGAAACAGTACAAGAATTCATCCAAAGTTCTTTATTCGTCCAATATATGATCAACAACGTTGAGGTCTGGTTATTGCTGAGGGTGATCTAGCTTCAATCCGATATTATACAGGAGCCATTCTTTGACCAAGCCATAACTATGCTTGGGATCGTTGTCGTGTATGAATATATATTATCCGGCTAGTTGTAGTTTATGAATACTTGGAACGAAATTTTTTTTCAAAATATCAATGTACATATGCCGATTCATTGTTCCTTCTATAAATCGTAGTTTGCCAACTCCATTTGCTGCCAAGCAGCCCCACACCATAACAGAACCACCTCCATGTTTGACTGTGGGGCAAATATTCTTTGGCTGAAGTGCCGTACTTAGTTTTAGCCTTATTCTTGCTGGTCCATCTCTTCCAAAAACATTGAACTTGCAGTCATCCGTGAAAATCACTCGTGTCCAAAAGGTTGGATCCACAATATGCTGTTTTTCATGCTGTTTGGCATCATTAAGTCGCTTCTTCCTGTTCACTTCGCTTATAAGGGGTTTCTTTCGTGCCACTCGCGAAGCTAAACCTGCCTTTTGCAAGCAATTTCGAATGTATAGAGCATTAACATCAATTCCGTCAAACTGTTGCAAGTTTTTGGCCAGTTTAACAATAGTACTTCTAAAGAGAAATTTCTTTTCTTTTTGACATTTTTGAGTAATTTTTTTCAAGTTTTATATAAAAAAAAAGCACGTAAAAAAACATAAAAATAAATAAATAACTGGCCATTTCAGCCCTTGAAAGGACTTTGGACCTAGCTTCTTATGATCAATTGTGTTGTGCGTGCTATTAAGTTTGTGCACAATTGACCGAGAACCGGACCTACATGTTTAACGCCGACTCCGAACGGCGAAGAACAGAATGTTCTTGTTCTTAAGAAGCTTTACATGGCATTTTGATTACTCTTCTGAGGTTTGCAATTGTCTGCAGAGAGGTGGCGGCGGCCGTACAGAAAAATAATTTTAATTCAAATAATTTTCTGTCGTTGCTGGGGTTCGAACCCGGGTCTCCAGGTTCGTTGACATAGCGGCCACGCACTTTAACCAACTACGCCACGGACGCCAAAAAGCACGTAATCTAACTTTTATTTTGCTCCTCTTAATGCGACTGAGCTTCTTAAGCGTATGCGACCATGAGCGATCACGTGTCGTAATAGAACTTTTTACGGGTTCGAATCCCGGCTAGGGTAACCATTTTTAGTTATTATTTATTTGTTGTTGTTTCCACATTAATTTTTAAGACAATAGAGGTATAGAGGTATGTTTCCACATTATTTTTTAAGGCAGTGGAGAGGAATGTTTTTATCCAATGACATAGTGTGTATAAAAAGAAATTGAGTGTCTAACGAAAGGGAATGCTACCTACATTCTACAGGGGTTTCCAATAGAGACTTAACAACTTTGACTTAACAACTTTAGAATTTCTGAACGCACCCTTTCACTAATCATCGAACTGTCACTGTCAATTTATTCAGTAAACTCAACATTTTCATCATGGTAAAGTACACGAACGAACAACGTCTACAAATTATAAAAATTTAGTACCGAAATTCGGAGTCGGTGATCGCAACTCCAAAGATTGCAAAGAGCGTTAATACTCGCTCTAGTAGACAGAACTCCAAAGATTGCAAATTTTGGTCATAATACTCGCTCTAGTAGACAGACAATAAGAAGTTTAGTGCAAAAATTTGAGTCTACATGTTTGTTGTGTGATGTTGCAATGCCAGTGAGACAACGGGTTGGTCGAACTGTCGAATATCTCTGCCGTCCGTAGCAAACGATACAAAACAGTCAATTCCACGGCGTTCTCAAGATTGGGCTTCGCCCAGACCACTTTATGGCGAATTTTGCGTAAAGATCTTGGTTTTCACCCATACAAGATCAAGCTGACTCAAGAATTGAAGCCGGTGGACCATTTGAAGCGACGTACGTCCTCCGAATGGGTTCTGGAAAAGATGCGCCAAGATGATGAATTTCATCGCAAAATCATCTTCAGTGACGGAGCTCATTTTTGGCTCAATGGGTTCGTCAATAAGCAAAATATGCGTTATTGGTCGGGTGAAAATCCACATGTGCTTCATGAATCACCACTTCATCCACAAAAAATAACTGTTTGGTGCGGTTTGCATTGGACCATATTTTTTTCGTCGACAATAACGATCATAACGTTACTGTTAATGGCCATCGTTATCGCGCCATGACTACCGATTATTTTTGGCTCAAATTGGAAAATATGGACTTGGCCGATATGTGGTTTCAATAGAACGGTGCCACAAGCCACAAAGCACACGTTACAATAGATTTATTGAAGAGTAAGTTTGATGAGCGTGTTATCTCAAGAAATGGGCCAGTCGATTGGCTGCCTCGTTCGTGCGATTTAACGCCTCTAGACTATTTTCTCTGGGAATACGTCAAGTCACTGGTCTATGCCAATAAGCCGACGACGTTGAAAGAGCTCAGAGCCAACATTGAACGTGAAATAGCGGCCGTTTCGGCCGAAATGTGTGGCCGAGTAATCGAAAATTGGGTCCAACGAATCAACCGCTGCATATGTGCCCGCGGAGGCCATATCAACGAAGTCGAGTACCATTCACAAATGCCTTTGATTGTACTTCAAGCCGATAATAAAGTTTTTGAAATATCTCAAATGGTTTGCGTTTTATTTAAAAAAAGTTGTCAAGTCTTTAATGGAAAACCCTTTATGTAATGTTTCCTGCTTATATCCAGGAATGTTGCCATTTCCCAGATGGCTAAGCACAAAAAATATTGTCCAATATATATGAATTATTTAAGAATATATGAAAACATATCAAAATATAAAAAAAAAATTCAAAATATTTAGAAAAACCAAAATAAAATTAGTAGAAGATGTGCAAAATATTAAAAAATAAAAGTTACGATACGAAAAACTTTTGAATGTTTGAATATCAAAATGTTGAGGAATTTACGACAAACCATCAAAAAATTATTGAATTTATCAAATTCACAAATAATTTTGACACTCTTCACACCTCAAATTGAATGTGTTCCAATTATTAACTACAAAGCAACTTCAACATGTTTGAAAGACATTTTAACACTAAAAAGCTCTCATCTATTGAACTTTTTGAAGCTGTTTTGAAATATTTCTACACTGAAATAAAATTTTTTTTAAAATTGATGACAATTGCTATTAATTTGACGAGTTTTGTGTTTAAAACAAATGTAGCTATAAATTTACATATGTTAAAACATCAATGTAAGAACAAATGTACTTAAAACTTTTTTTTAAAATAAAAGCTAACATATGAAAAAAAAGAACAAAATGAGAAACACATTCAATGATTTTTTCAGTGAACAAATAAGGTTGATTCTTTTGGGAATCACAAGTTGTGAACTAAAACTTTTTTCTATTTAAGGGAAGGGTTCCCTCATTATGGACAAAAATAAGGCAAAGTTTGTATTTTTGTTGTAGGACAATGAAAAGGCGTACGAACTTTTGGTTTTGATGATTATATTAGTTTATTATCAGAGAATTTAAAAAAGTGAAAAAGTTGAAAAAATTCAAAATGGCGGCTACAAAATGCACATTTCCGTGGGCCCCTGCGCGCGAAACATGGTGTCCTAACTAAAATTCTGCCGCTTCTTGTGGTGGACTGAAATCAAAAATTGTTGTTATTACTTAAAGATAATGATATTTTCTATGACTGGAACTAAAATTGTTATTATCCATGTAAAATTCATTGAATAATGAACATTAGAACTAAAAGTTCAAATTTTGCTTGTTTTTTTCCATTTCAACAACGTTAAAAAAATATAAATAAATAATTTTTATACATGATGTTAGTTCAGGGCGTACAAAAAAGCATGCACTTCCAAACAGTTCTTAGATAAAGAGAATCGGATCAATAGATCAGGCCTGAGAGTTTTAGTTAGATTGGAAAACGTGGTTTCGAGATAAGCGCGTTTGAAGTTTTTTTAAAAGTTTAGTTTGGACGTAGCGCGCGTGAGATAGGTGTCTTCAAGACGTTGCCATTCGAAAAATATTCGTCGGATCGAAAAATCCATTTACACACATATTCTACACATATGTGGCTTTCATTTTTTGCAAAAAAACAAAAATCGATTTTTTAGTCCAAAATGAGGGAACCCTTCCCTTAAGACAAAAAAATTTAAGTTTAAAAAAAATTTCAAGCAAACGTAAGGAATTTTTGTTTTTTTTTTTCAGCTTCAAGCTTAAAATTTTGAATGCAAGATAAAGTAATTTTTTAAGCCTATTTAATTTCTACACGTACCACAAATGTTGTCAGCGCCTCCTCCACTTTGATAAAATAAAGATTTAGCGAAAGCGGAAACTCAACACAAAACAAGCTTAAAGCAGCCCACCTTAAAAAGCCAAAAACAAAAACATTTAAGCCGCAGCTTAAAATGCAATTGAAGCTTAGAGAGCTCTAAATTAAAATAACGGTATAACAAATCAAATAATATCAAATGTGGTAATCAGTGTGCAGTACAGACAACAACAACAACAATAACAACATCACCAACAACAACAATAACAGAAACAATACAAAAAAGTGCACCAACTAAAGCAACACCTACGCAAACAGCCAACAAAATTATAAAAAAATTACAAAAAAAAAAAATTTACAATTACAGAGTTGAAGACAGCAACATAAGCTAAGCTGCCAAATTGTGGCAATTGTTACTGTTGTTGTTATAGCTGCTGCCTCGAAATGTGCCCACGTGCTGCATCCTAAGAAATTAAAATTCATGTTTTAAGTGTTGTCGAAAAATGCACGATTCGAAATGAAAGCCGCCTAGCGTTCATTAAAACAATTTTTTAATTTCTCGCCTGAAAAAGTGCAACAACAACAACGATAGCTTTTAGCAGCGGCTTAGGCTGGGGCCTCTCACATTAGGGCCTTTAATGCTCTTCCAACGTACTATTAAAAAACACCCTTCAAAACAATTAAGATGCCCCTTAATTATTTGCTTGATGCGTGCCGCTGGCTGACACACCTCTTCTTCACATTTTCGCAAAAATTTAACGACTTAAGTTTGAGTTTTAATATGCAGTTAAGATAATTAATGTTACATGTTTCACGCGTTGCACGTGATGCGTTGCTGTGTGAAAAAATTGAAAAAAATAAAAAATGTATGAAAGGTAATGCGTGGGCCTCTTAAGTGTTTGAGAGCTATTTTTGTCGTTTTTCTTTGGATCCACTCTGACAGCTTAAATTAATACCGCTTAATATTAACTGGAAGAAAAATATCTGGGGCGTCATTGTTGTTGTTGTTGTAGAAGATGCTATTACTTTTGCTGTCAACACAATTTTACTGGGTCTTGCTTTGTTCTAGGGAAAAATGTAAATGCAAATAGTTAATTAATAGTTTTTATTTAGAAAAAAGTCAATGTTCACCATTTTTTTTAAATTATTGACGAATTTTTATAAGTCCACCCTTTAGCGCTGAGAAATAAATTCTTATGAACTGTGCAAAAGAATATTATATTTGTTCTCATTTTAGGGTTTTGGGGTCACCGATCCTAAAACTGAAGAAGAAATTTGAAAATTCAATCATCATTAACTTCGGGTTTTGACGAAGAATACGTCATTCTCGGAGGGTAAGTAGGGTGGTTGATAGTGATCAGCTGTCGGTATTTATATAACTTTTTGAGCCTTTGGTGGGCCTAAAGTACTGATCGTATAATGTTGATGTTAGCACTTGTTGGTCTGCTTGATCCTCAATGCGACAAAAATTCATGTTAGAACTCTCTAACTTATATAAATTTTACACAATTACATGAAATATAAAGCCAACATTTGATGTTTTTGTTTGCTTAAACTTGCTACCTATTTATCGACAGTTTCCGGTTTTATCGACAAAACCAGAAAATTTGTATGGGAGCCCCCCTAAGGAGTGGTCGGAGGGAATAGGTGTCAAAGGCAAAAATTACCCTTTTGCAAAAGTAATGGGGGTGAGTCATACATATTAACCCTCTCTGGCACTCTCTTAAAGGTCATATGCTCGGGTGTATGGAATAAATAAACAAAAAGCATAAAATTTGTATGGGAGCCCCCCTAAGGAGTGGTCGGAGGAAATAGGTGTCAAAGGCAAAAATGTGCCTTTTGCAAAAGTAATGGGGGTCGGTGATACATATTAACCCTTTCCGGCACAAACACAATAAAATTTATATGGAAGCTCCCCTAAGGAGTGGTCGGAGGGAATAGGTGTCAAAGGCAAAAATGTTCCGTTTGCAAAAATAATGGAGGTCGGTGATACATATTAACCCTTTCCGGCACTCTTTTAAAGGTCATATGCTCAGGTATATGGTATAAATAAACAAAAACCATAAAATTTGTATGGGAGCCCCCCTAAGGAGTGGTCGGAGGGAATAGGTGTCAAAGGAATAAATGCTCCTTTTGAAAAGTAAGGGGGGTCAGTGATACATATTAACCCTTTCTGGCACAAAAACCATAAAATTTGTATGGGAGCCCCCCTAAGGAGTGGTCGGAGGGAAAACGTGTCAAACGCAAAAATGTTGCTTTTGCAAAAATAATGGAGGTCGGTAATACATGTTAACCCTCTCTGGCACTCTCTTAAAGGTCATATGCTCAGGTGTATGGCATAAATATACAAAAACCATAAACTTTGTATAGGAGCCCCCCTAAGGAGTGGTCGGAGCGATAAGGTGTCAAACACAAAAATGTTCCTTTTGCAAAAGTAATGGGGGTCGGTCATATACTTTAACCCTTTCCGGGACTCTTTTGGAATAAATATCTATGGAATAAATATTTTGCTAAATAGTTTTTAAAAAAGATGTCATCAAAAGCGAATTGACTAATTCTACGTCTTGTGTTACGACATAGTCGAAACTACTGTATCTTTTTTTTAAACAGAATTTAAATTGTAAGCACAATTAAAACAAATTTTGCAACTTATCTCATTTTTATGGGCAGTTTACTTAACCTAAGCTTTATAGTTTAACCACTTCGCTATTTTAACATAGAAAACATTAAAAAAAGGTAAAAGTGAAGAATAGAATGCATTAATATTTTTCCTGAAACATTGCAAAATATTAAAGTACATTCTTAAATAAAACAGCAAACGACTTTCATAGCACATGAACGCTCAAAGTATACTGACTTGAAATTTAAAGCACAGCAGAAAAAACAAACTTTTACGCAGTGTACAAGCATAGCGTGCCGATTGCTACTTCGTGTGCAAAAGCTCAACTACTTACGATGTTGAGCGGGCTATGGGAAACCATATAGTGAGCACCACTGGTTTAAACTCTGCTTTGAGAAAAATTCCGTGGCTATGTCAACGAACCTGGATACCCGGGTTCGAACCCCAGCAGCGACAGAAAATTATTTGAATTAAAATTATTTTTCTGTACGGCCGCCACCTCTCTGCAGACAATGGCAAACCTCAGAGAGTAATTAAAATGCCATGTAAAGCTTCTTGAGAACGAGAACATATTCTGTTCATCGCCGTTCGGAGTCGGCGTTAAACCTGTAGGACCGGTTCTCGGTCAATTGTGAATAAACTTAATAACACGCTCAACACAATTGATCATAAGAAGCTAGGTCAAAGTCCTTACAAGGGCTGAAATGGCCAGTTATTTATTTATTTTATTTTTTTGAGAAAAATTCTATTCATCAAGAGATGGCGTTGTTTATAAATTCTGTGTACCATTGAAGTAAAAAGTTAAAATTGTTGAATTTAATCTTCAAAACAAACAAGAAAGTCAAGTTATTTAAAATTTTGTTACTGTTTTAAAAATTTCGCACATTTTTAAAAAAAAAAAACAGTAAACAAGATTATTTTTAATTGTCATGTAACACATTTTTTTTTGGTGTTAAAAAAAACCTAAAAATTTATTAATAAAAAAATTCTTGGATTTTCACATTTTTTTTCAATTCTTTTTTTTTTGTTTGTTTTTTTTTTGTTTTTGAGTATTATCATTTTATCCTTTCGATCACTCATTTACTGCTTCATGAACGCCAGTGAGAGACATCTTAATCAGTGATGGGCACACCAATACTATTATATTTTTTGTAATTTCCCAGCAGGAAACTGAGCGCTTCATTAGCGCATTTGAAGTGCTCCCAAAAAGCAGTAGAGCGCTTTGTTCTCCTTATGGATAGAGCCTTTTTTAACATTGGCATGTCATCAGATGTAGGCGCTTCGCTCTCATTATAGTAAATAACAAAACATAGCGAGAACGGAGCACTTGGACTAAAAATAAAGCGAAATAATTTTATTTTTTGTCACATTCGGGTATTGAACTCGGACTGCTGGCATTACAGTCAAATGTCTTAACGTTCTGCTATTTCCTGGCTTGAGTACTTGTGAACAAAATGTATATACAAATATGAGCTCCACAACTCTTAACTCTGAAAAGCGCATCCTCAAGCGCACCAAAAATGCGCATAAAATGCGCTGTTTTTAGAATCGCTTTTTATTTTCCCACTGGGTTTGTGCTTGTGGAAGTGGAGTCTCACTCTCAGCACTGAAAAAAATTTTAGTGCAGGTATCAATAAATATGACGACTAGGCTCGTTTGTTTAATATTTTATTTTAAGTTTAGATATAATTTTACTGTCATGATTTTAAAATTTAAATCAAAATAAATCAACTAAAATTATTAAAAAACGATTTTTTTAGTAAAAACCAAATTAATTTTAAATTAAAATCTAACAAAAACAAAGAACAAAAAAAAAAATATAAATAAAACAAGTTTTCGATCCAAAAATATAATATAGAACTCAGTGTTTACTTTATTTAGTAAATTCTTATTTATTTGCTCATCTATTTTTTTCGGTGCATAACAATCAAGTTCAAAGCATCATGCAGTGTGGACACCACAGCATGAAGTCTCAGCGCCATTTGATTAAAATAACTTCTTGTCGGTGTTCAAGAATGCTAGAAACCAGATTACGCGTTCCGCAAATGAGAGAGAGAGAGAGTATGACGTCACAAGCGATATTGTCAGACTTTGGAAAAATTTTACTCCCACACCTACGCCTAAATATTTTTTTTTTCTTATTTTTAAAATATGTATATGGACCTCCTTAACCCATTGGTACAATAAAACTTTGTCAGTTTCGAATAGTTTAGGAGATAAAAATCTTGAAAGTTTAAAAAATTCATATTTTTCGTATACGAAAATATTCATATTTTTATTCAGATATTATTTATATTTTACTTTACTGATATTTTTACTTTCCTTTTTCGAAAGAATTTATTTTCAATTTTGTCAATTTGCCTAATAGGGGCCTCAGACGGTACGACCTTTCCTACTACCTAGTAGTATGACTCAGTCGTACGTTCCCATCATACGTTACGACTTTTTCATAATACTTTTCATCAGATTTCAGTCTGCGTACAGTTTTTACCTCAAAAAAGTCCTTATCCTTTGATTATTCTGCTTACATGTTTTACAAAATGCGAATGAACAATGAAACAAACACAAAGTCGTATGACTTGCCGTCACACACTCAGACTTTTACTTCAACTTGAGAAAAAATCAAACTATTTTGATTTTCATACGACCTGGGCGTACGACTTGATTTTCTATATGACTTGCCCTCACACACTACGACTTTTTATACAACATGGTTAAGTCGCATGAAAAGTCGTAGCGTCTGAGGCTTCTATAAGAGATCGCACATTTGCATACGTTTTTGTCAAGCAAAAGTACTGTCATGCACTCACTTGAGAAAGAGATCATTAGATAACGGGACTGCGGAACGCGTAATCTTGTTTCTTGGTCGGTGTTTATATATGTGAGACACGAGAGAGAGTTCGATAACGAGTCACTACGAGTCTCTAGCACGCGAGCCACTAGACGGCCTGCACCAGGGCTGGGCATTCTAACACAGTTATATTTTATTTTGTCTTGTTAGTATTAGTGTGCTCTCGAATAGCGCACACTGAGCGAAATAGTTGTTACAATTATTTCGATTTGTAAGGTCCTATTTCCTACTTTATGTTTATATATTTAATCATCGGCACACTTCATTATTTCTTCTATGAAATTAATTAATACAAGTAAGAATGAATAATGCAGAAATCTTATTAGGTAATATGGATGAATTATATGAAACCTTAATATATACTAATAATTAAAATTAATAATAAAGATAAAAGTAAGTAATAAGTAAGCAAATAAGTGAAATATTTAAGTAAGCAAATAATCAAAAAATTAGTTATTAAAAAATTAATACAAGAATATGCATGAACAATACAAAGAATCATAATAGGTAATATGTATGTATGAATTATATGAAACCTTAATATATGCGGATAATATGAAATTCTATAAAAAAAAAGAAACATACTATGTATAAATATAATAAATCTACAAATATATAGGGGGTTTTTTTAAGAGTGCACATATAAGATGCAGAGCAAAGCGACATAGACCTTACAGCATCACCGTCTGCGAACGACTGAATTATATTCTCTTCTGCTGTTAGCCTTGTATACATGTGAAATGTTACGCACTTAGAGAGCTCAGTGAGCTATGGAGCAGTGTTGCCAGATTGGGGGAATTCCCCCTAGATTTAGGGGTTTTTTAACTGGTTTGAGGAATTTTAGGGGTAATAAATCTTTAGGGGTTTTTTTAGGGTGACTTCAAATTTTCTAGGGGTTTTTTAGGGGTATTTCGAAAGTTTACCTTTGGAAATAAAGATTTATTACTTTTCCTTAAAACTATACAAAAAATTTAGGAAAAATACTTTTTTCTCCATGTTGTGTAAAGCGATAAGCGATTTCAGCAACACTTTATAAAAACAGCTGAATTGGCAACACTTCAAATAAATTACCAATCATTTCCCACTTCACTTCAGTCTCGCTTCGCGCTTAACTTGCAATTCTGGCTTAATATTAAAAACAAATCAAGTATGGGGAAAACTGACGAAAAGAAAAGGTATGCCCAAAAATGTACAAAAAAAATGGGAGACGGAAAGGTAAAAGTGCTTTTTTGAAAGCTACAAATCAACTTCCTGAGCTTGTTGAAGACGTCCAACAGCTCAGCCCTTTAAATACATAGGAACACATTAGCAATTTGCGTTGCAGTTGCGCTACTCTTCAGCTGCCCCTTGAGGAGCGTTGAAGTTGAAGTTTTAACTCAATAAATTTCAAGTTATTTACAACTGTATTTTTGTATGTTTTTCGAAAAAAAATTTTAGGGGAATTTTAGGGGGATTTGGAATCCAATCTAGGGGTAAATGGTGAGAGGCATCTGGCAACACTGCTATGGAGTGCCCTTCGCTGTCCTACACTGATCCATGGTATAATTATACAATGTATAATTTCTCTTCTACAAGAAAACATCTCCTGTCAAAAACAGGAGGTTGTTGTTTTTTTCACTTCAACGTTTTCAACATTGTTTGTGTTTTCAATGGCCGATCGTGAGCGCTCTCTTTTTGAGTATATTTTTTGACAGGAGATGGTTTCCCAAGCAACTGTCAATGCTACCTTGTATTATAATACCATGCTCTGATCTAAATCAGTGGTGCTCACACGCATACTACAACAATTTTCAACTTTTGTACTTGAGTTAGTAGCTCTCTCGCTCCATGCACTGACAAAAAATTGTAGTGCAGGTATTAAGCAAGAACTTTGCTATAATTATCATTATAATTATCAGTATCATTATCATTATCATTGTCACTCTCATTATCAGCATCAATTTTATTATTATTAATATTATTCTGCACTCATAACTGCACAAAATCTCATTTTCATGTACCTAAAACTTATTAAGCAGTGCAAAACACACGACTAAGCGGCGTGAGCCCCCTAACTTGAAGTTTCAGCGCCAACTGATTGAGAGAACTTCGTGCTTGCGATCGTGTACGTGTTTCGATTCTCGAATAAAGCCGTCGAGTCTCACCACGCGTGGTACTGCGTGAACATCACTGATCTAAATGATAATTCTATACATTCCAAAAAAAAAAAAACTGCACCATCTTTGGAAATTTAATTAATATGAGTAAAAGTAAAAACAAAAGTTTTTATCAGAAAAACAAAATAACTCCTTTATATAGACTACAAAAGAAGCACTCTACTATTTACAAAAAAATTTTTTCGTTTAAATGTTTTAAAAAAGTATGAAATAATTAAATGCAATTATTAGTTTTTTAGATTGAAATTATTTGTCTTTATTGCTTAGTAATTCTCTATATACTGACGCTTTCTATCACCACGTTGCCACAGCTTTCTAACTTTCACTTTCCTTTTCAACGTTGCCAGATCGTCCCTCTTTCATATTCTCACTCGTTACAGATTCGGCCATCCTGACCAGTTCGTCGTCCTCGTCGAAGCTGTTTAGTTCAATCCACCGTTTCATTCGATCAGCAGCCCAAATGCCGGAATATGGTTTTTGACTACGAGAAGCAAATGGCATATCAGCTACTTGATATCTGTCATGCGGTAGAACTGCAGTAACGACAAAAGGTCCACGATATCTGGCTTCTAGCTTTCGTGACATTCCAGTAGTATTAGCTCCATCATTCAATGACATTACTAAGTCACCAACTGCATACTGTTTCGCTTTTCGCTTCTTTAAATCATTTTGTATCTTCAGGTTATCTTGGATCTTAGCTATGTTAGCCTCAGCGTCTTTTCTAATTTCTACAATAGACCGAGTTTGTTGATTCAAATCGACTCCAAGTGATAAAACATCCTTATACGGATCTCTTGGAATATATCCCATTAAAATTTGATGTGCCGTCTTCCCTGTTGATGCATTATATGTGTTATTAATTCCCCATTGAACTACCTTAACTTGTTGATCCCATCGATTTTCATCTTCTATTGTAGCCAGAAGTGCATTCAAAATTGTCCGGTTATAGCGCTCTACTTGGCCGTTGGCACGAGGTGTTTTTGTTGCATTTCGTACATGCTGTATGGCATGATCTTTAGTGTAATCCTCAAATGCTTTTGAAGTAAAGGCTGTTCCTCTGTCCGATACTATGCGCCGCGGGGTGCCATATGTAAAGAATATGTCAGTCAGAAAATTTATAACTGGCTTAGTCTGAGTGTTCGGAAGCGCTTTCATTACGACAAATTTTGTAAATGCATCTACTAGTACGATTAAATACATATTGCCCTTAGTTGACTTTAAAAACGGACCTAGATGATCGATATGTACTGTATCGAACGGCACGCTTTTCTTTTCGATCATATACAATTCTCCTTTAGGTTGGTTTTCTTTCTTATTATAAGCACACTCCACACATGCCTTTATGTACTTCTTGACAAATTGTGTCATCCTTGGAAACCAGTACCTCGCTTTCAAGTGTTTCGTGGTTTTGTTTTCAGAAAAATGACCAACGATGTCATGGCTGCCACGCAAGACACGGTTTCGTACTCCTTTTGGCACGAATAGTCTGAGTTCACCATCCACCTTACGATAAACTCGTCCTTCTTGAAGAGTATAATCATTATGAATTTGTTTTTCATCGTTGTTTTCTGGACACTTTTGAAGAATTTTTGCAATATCTTTAATTTCATCGTCTTGTAATTGTATAGAATATAACCAATCTGACTCTTCTATATTTACTTTTAGTATCTTCATATCAACAACTTCTGATTGCTTATGGTCCTCGCAAGGGTTTCGAGAAAGGGAATCTACATGAGCCATATCTTTACCCGGTCGATGCTTTACGTCATAGTCAAATTCTTGCATCCTCAGCCACCATCTTGCTATTCTTGGAACCAACTCCCTCTTTTTCATCGCAGTTCTAAGTGCTTGACAGTCCGTCACGATAAGGAAGTGCTTGCCTAAAAGGTATTGTCGAAATCGGTGTGTTGATTCAACAACAGCAAGCGTCTCTAGCTCATAGCTGTGATAAACGCATTCTTCCTTGGAAGTTTTTCGGCTAAAATAAGCTACCGGTTGCAAACGTCTTTCATCTCGCTGCAACAGAATCCCTGCTATGCCAATGGAACTGGCATCAGTATGTAGTTCGTGCTCAGCCGATTGGTTGTATAATGCCAGCACCGGTCTATCTGTTAAACACTGCTTCAGTTTTTCGAAAGAACTTTGCTCCTTTTCGCCCCAAACAAATGCGCTATTCTTTTTAGTCAAGTTAGTTAATGGTAGTGCTATGTTTGCGTAGTTCTTTATAAATTTCCTAAAATAACTTGTCAATCCGACAAATTGTCGAACTTCATGCTCATTCGTTGGTCTCTCAAAGTTTTCAACTGCAAGTGTCTTTAACTTTCCGGGTTGAATTGTGCCATCTTTGACCACATGACCAAGAAATTGTATTTCTGTTTGGAAAAATACACATTTTTTTAGATTTAAAGTCAGATTTGCCTCTTTAAGAATTATTAAAAACATCTCTAATTTTCTCATTCCATCATCTACACTCTTTACAGGTATAACTACATCATCCATATAACAAACAATTTTTTCAGGTCTCATTTTTTGAACAATGCTATTCATTAACTTCTGAAATATTGATGGAGCATTGACTAAACCAAACGGCATAACGTTAAACTCGAATAAACCATCCGGAGTTATGAATGATGTGTAATGTCTATGTTCCTTCTTAATCGGTATTTGATAATACCCTGATGCCAAATCCAGTGCAATAAAATATTTAAAACCCGCTAAATTGTTTAGCTGCTCATCGATTAAGGGCATAGGAAATTTTATTTTCTTAGTTACAGAATTGAGTTTCCTGTAATCCACGCACATCCTATCTTCCCCATTTTTCTTTTTCACAAGAATAACAGGCGAAGCAAAATTCGATTGAGATTCTGTTGCAATTCCATTCTCAACAAGTTCTGCTACCATAGATGTAAGAATCTGTCTTTTAGCATATGGCACTTTATATGGATGATAAACAACAGGTTCCGTACTAGTTAATTCTATGTCCATCTCTATAGTCGTAGTTAAACCCAATTCTTTTTGACTTTTCGCAATGCATTGACGATATTTATTAAACAAGTTCACCAATTTTTCAGGATCAACACCAATGCCAACTTGCAAATCTGATGAAGTTATTTGTTCTCGTGACGAAACTGAAGTTAACTTTGAAGTGCTAGAAATAGATTCGTGTATTTCATCAATTCTTTGCACTGTGAGAGAATCTCCCTGCTTACGAATACCACATGCTCTACTGTTGAGTATATCTTTACCAATCAAAACCGCTTCAGTCAGGCATTCATCAGAAACCACTACTGCCACAACGTGAAACACAGCATCGTCAATTTGTATTGAGCACGATATTTTACCTATAGCTTGACACCTGCCGCCACCAAAACCATATAATGTCGACGTACATTCATTAATAGATACTTTCAAGTCTCTGGCTGTACTCTCAGTCACTAAAGTTCGTTCACTACCTGAATCTAGTAGCGCTACATATTTATTGCCGAAAATTTTTACAGTTTTATGATAAAAATCGACGTCCGTATCATCATTGATCATGTTAATCCGATATTTCTTATCTGGTTGCTTTTCTTCTGGAGTATTTTGCCTAGTATTATTGTCACGAGAACGTAACCATTGCCTTTTCCTAGGTTTCGTGCACTGTCTCGCATAATGTCCAGATTGGTTGCAATTATAACATGTCACTGAAGTAACACTTCGTTGCAATGATGGGCGGTGTTGTACTGTCGTGCTAGTGCTTGCAAACTGTCGACTGGCACTAATATGTTTGGAAAAACTATTACTATGGCCAGAACGTGAGTTTATTCGAATACTGTCGAACCACTTAATTTTCTCAATCAACTCAGCAATATCTTTAAAATTGCCTGCTGCTAAACTGGAACTCATTTGTGGATCATTTAATCCAGTAAGAATATACTGAATGATTGTTTTGTCTGAAAGTTGAATTCTTTTTCCCAACATATTCATCTCAAAACAATAACTCTCAATAGACTCGAGTGGCTTTCTAACCTTCTTTACAAGCTGCTGATGAATTTCAACCTCACTATATTCATGTGGAAAATTCGATTTTAAGCCAGTTGCCAATTTTTCCCAAGAAACTGATACTTCTTGAGTTGTATCCCACCAATACCGTGCTGGTCCCTGCATCTTTGAGGCTGCTGCCATAAGTAATGCTCTTTCATCCCATTCATATATTTTGGACAAATTCTCTACTCTATTTACCCAACATTCTGCAGACATTGATGATAGGCTTCCTGGTGAAAATATTGGTAAAGTATCTGCTATTTCTTTAATGCTACAATTTACTTTAAATCTATGCGGGGCAATACTGTCTGTATTGTGCCGATGTTCAAGAAGCTTAAGCTTGTCAATTAATTCTCGTTCCTTACAAAATAATGCTTTTTCTTTTTGAAGTAAATCTTTTTCTCTTCTAATTATATCCCATTCTCTTTCCCTTAATGTACTATCACCAACTGATGAAACATTCGAACTAACAACTTCACTTTGGGGACTTATTCTTTCTTGCACTCCACTTTCGTGCATACCATCTACTAAAATCATTCCCGCCTGAGATCCACCCATTTGGGGCAAGAGTACCTGGTTTTCAACATGCCTTACTTCAGAGACCTCTGAAACGGATTCACTCGGATTCGTAATAGACGGAACAGGATTTTGCTTATCATATATTAAAATCCTTTTTAAAAGTTCCTTCTTGGATCCTTTTATAGACATACTTCTGTTTCTTAATTCTACTTGAAGCTGTTTCACGTTCATGTGCTCCATTTTAGATTCTATACAAATAATTTAAAATAGAAAAGAAAAACCAATTTAGTTAATTTGTAAAAAATTTACTTAATACATATTAACAACTCTTTTATCTTCAATGCATTCAAGCAATACTTATACATATGAACATATGATAAATAACTGTCTAGCAACGAAACTCAAAGCATAACAAAATTTCTTTGATTGCATTTCAAACCATTTATTAGAATTCTAACCGCACACATTTCATAAAATTTCCAATCAGTTCAGAAATTTCACGTTTTCACATTGCAAGATTCTACTTCAATATAATGCTCAAAATTTATATTTCAATTAAACAAAATATGAGATCATAATGCCTTTTTGTAAACCAAAAATTCATTACCCATATTCATTCACACTTCAGAATTCGACTTCTTTTCAAAGAACTCATTTGACTCAATCAACACTTTAACATTATTTATTTTCCACCATAACCATCAATTGACGATCACAAACCCAAAATGACTACCAAGTTGGTATTAGCAATGAGATGGCAGCAGACCTTATGCCTTTCCGTTTACCGAAAATACACAGTCATACTTTCTCAATCTAACATATATATGGAACAACATGGTAAGAACTGTATATTTCTCTTCTCACAAATTTTATATGGATTGATTATTTCTCTTTTCAACGAAATATCACCATTTCCTTTACACTTGCAGCAACATGTACTTGCAAAATATTTTGCCGCCTTTTTTTTTAAACCGTCAATCGCTTATAGTGATCTCGCTCTTTCTTAACCTCACATACTTTGCGCTAGGAGCACCCGACTCCTCAAGGCTAAGTATGCTTCATGATGTCTCAATTGTTTAAATTAAACTTCGTTACCAGGATCTAAGATTAAATCCACTTTCACTACAATTTTGTAAGCCAAAATTGCAGTCTGTTTCCATTGCAGCACTTTTGCAAACGCCAGCCCACTGTTATGCTTTGAGCCTCCGTTCTCAATTCACAAACTAGCACCATTACCAAGTACTTTTCCTTTTTCTTCGTAAACGTATAGAAATATCGCAACTATTGCTGCAAACGTGAATAATATCCCACTTCTGATCTATGAAATAATTAAATGCAATTATTAGTTTTTTAGATTGAAATTATTTGTCTTTATTGCTTAGTAATTCTCTATATACTGACGCTTTCTATCACCATGTTGCCACAGCTTTCTAACTTTCACTTTCCTTTTCAACGTTGCCAGATCGTCCCTCTTTCATATTCTCACTCGTTACAAAAGTTAAATAAATTTGTTATAATGGGCACGCCGTACCGCGTTCGTTAGGACCATTCCGTGGTTCAAATCCTCCACCTGACACATATAATTTTTTCAATTGAATTCATTTTTGTCATCGGCCATTACTTTTTTGTAAGCAATGACAAACCTCAGAGAGTACACAAATGAAATGTAAAGCTTCTTGAGAACATTTGTTGTTCGGAGTGGAAATAAAAACTAGTAGGTTCAGTTCTCGATTATTTGTGTAGGAACAGTTAATAATCTGCAAAATGCAAATGATAACTATTAAGCCGATGAAGGACCTTTCAAGAGCTGAAATGGATTTGTTTTTAAGATTTTGTGTGTTGAGAGTGTTGAACGTAACCTCGCTATACTTTAAGCTTGAAGTATTCAGAATTTACGCGAAAATGGTCTTTGAACAAAATTTATCCTTGGTACACGAGTATAGTTCCACAGTGAGGTTAAATGAGTCTAATGTAAAAATGAAAATAAAAAGATTTCTTCGTTTGAATAAAGTCATCCTTTTCAACTTTATGTTTATGACATTAAATGAACACAAGTGGACATTTTCATGCTGATGAAAATTGTTTTCAGTGTACTAGCTCATAGAGATTCAAATTTAGTGCGTATTTCTGAATTTTGTTTAGTTTTATTTCAATGCAGTTAATTTTCATTATGTTGCTGGTAGTTGTTATACGACTTGAAGTTGTTGCAGCTACTAAAGCACCGCTTTGATGACTGCTGCTCTTGCTCTCTGGATATAAGTGGACAATTTTTATTTTTTATTTTCATGCATATTCACAACTTTCATAAGTTTCTCAAGTTTTAGCTCATTTATTATGCGGCGAAGGTGCCATCTAGTAAAACTTAACTACTTAAGCAGCAGTTGCTGCAGCTAGTTAACTGATAGTTGTTGCCTGCTCGCCGCAATGTAAAGCAATTAAAAATTTCTGCTGTAAGGCCAAAGTAATAAGCTGCTGATTGAATTTACTTGCAAAACAAAAAAAAAAAAAAAAAAAAACTATTAAATAGATGCGTATTTTTTCAATGCATAAATTAGCAGCTTTTTGTGGGCAGCATGAATATAAAGTAGCAAAAAAACACCACTCAAAACAAGCAAAAATGCAATAGTTACACACCCTTGAATATCTTTAGCATCAAAATTTCAATTTCAGCCAATTAATTTTGACCATTTGAACAGGAAAAATAATTTTAATCAATTTCAGCCAATTATACAATTTCACGCCGCTGTAGAGGTCAAGCAGCAGTAGCAGCATAAAAACAACAATAAAACATTGCCACCCGCACACATAATTATAGCTGGCACTCGGTGGGCGTAACTTAAGTGTTGGCTATATTAAAAAATTACTATATCTGGCTGTAAGAAATTTATATGTGTTCTTATTGGGTGGAGTTCGTTTGCATTGGCTGCACTGCCAATAATGTTGCCAACAATGCTTGTTAAAACAGCAGCAGGAGCAACAGCAGCAGCAGCTGCCGCATGACAAATTGTTGCTGTTGCTATTCTAATCACGAACTGTTGCCGTGAAAATTATTTTAACTTTGCTGTTTCTGCTGCTGCTGCTGCTGTTGTTGTTCTTACGTTGCAAAAGTAAGTTTAAATCGTTACATTTTTTATTAGAAAACCATGCAGCAGAAGGCAGTAAAATATAGAATTTGCTATGCGATTGGGTTCTAAGAGTTCTACTATTTTTCTATCCATGGCTAATTCTACGTGCAGCTGATTTCAAGTTGGTTTTTTTTTTTTGCATAAATATTAATTGATGCATGAGGTGTTTGTTGCTATGAGGTGTAAAAGCACGTTTTTATGACATTTCATATCGATCAAATCATATAATTTTCAAGACTATTTTTTCTTAGAACAATCGCAGGTCAAATACAATAAACGTTTTAAAATATCCCAGCAAATATTATGACTCTTAAGAGACTCTTTTAAGACTCATATAAATAAGTTTTTATCGTCATAATGCGCTCAAACAAAGACACTTTTATAAGCACATTTTCGTAGGTTATGGGCTTCAAAATATGACGCATAATAATGACTGCTTTATGTCTCATTTTGGACTCAAAATGAAGACTCTTTTAAGACTCATATATAATACTCTTTTTATGCTCATAATAAAGACTCTTTAAAGATTCTTTTAGAACTCATATAAATTAGTCTTTTTGGACTCAAAATAAAGACTCTTTTCATACTAATATATAATACTCTTTTAAGACTCATAATAAAGACTCTTTAAATATTCATAATAAATACTCTTTTAGAGCTCATATAAATTAGTCTTTTGAACTCAAAATTAAGACTCTTTCATTAGCGATATTTAATACTCTTTAAACCATCTGCAGCTGACGTCGCACAGTGTAGCGAGTGCAACATTGCCAATTAAAAAGAAAAAAAATAATTTGTTTAATAAAACTTTCAAATTAAATTAAAAATTAATTTGTTTAATAAAACTTTCAAATTAAATTAAAAATTAATTTGTTTAATAAAACTTTATCAACAAAAAATCCAAAAAAAAGGAGTAATGCCAAATTATCTGAATCTTGTTTTCGCTAAAATGCACTAAGAGAAAAAGTCATGTTATCAGTACAGAGACATTTATGTAAAATCTATGTACTGCGTCTTGTATGAGAACGCAACGAGAGCTGCATGTTCTGAGTAAAGTAAGCGTGTACTGGTTAAATATGCGTTTATTCACTCTATAAAATGAATAACAAATGTATTCAATACAGCGAAATATGTGTTGAATACATTGTAGACTTTAATGAATATAAACAACGTGTACTCAATCAATATTTTATGTAACATTTTACAAGAAGTGTACTCAATACATAAACTTTAGACTCAGTTCATTTCTCGCTTGCACAACGGCATGGTAAAAGTGCTATTCACTCACTACAGAGCACGTACCTTAAGAAATTGAGAAGAACGACATATCTTGAAAACGAAGCAAGATGGGCCAAAAAGATCGTTTTTTGCGATGTTCACGTATTGATGTCGGCCGATAGTAAAAAAAGAAAAAACCAATAAAACCCAATTTTAGATGGCTTGCAAGTCATTTATGTTATGCTTGCGCAGCTCTCTAATATGCACTCACTAATTATGTACTCAAAAATGTAATGAGTCAATTATATATGTACTCATTACATAAAATTATGAACTACAAATATGAAATGGGTTAATAATTTATGTAATGAGTAAATAATGTACCATGTGGACAGTAAAATAGGTGTAAAAAAAAAATTCCCAATATAACCATGAAATTTAAATATTAAAATGCCTACAAGAAGAATTACTTATTTTTTTATCTGGCAGCACTGTTTTCATGCGAAAATAGGAGTTCCCGTTAGTTTAAATGCTAACTAACGAAAAATACGATGAATTTCTTTGTTTAGCTAGCAATTTTGTGTGGACAATAAAATAGGTGCATTGCGTTTAATATCACAAAAAAGCATTTTCGAACGTAATTTAATATTAAAAAATAAACTTTAAGGTAATTTTATGTTATTTTGAATAAAATAATTTTAGTTTAAGACAATTTGTTTATCAAAAAAACGTAATAGATGGGTCGTGGACATCACTGTAGCGCAGAAGAGAGAAGACTTGTGCAGGAGCTTCGCAAACAAGGGCACACTTACAAATTTATTGCCAAATCATTAGGAAGATCTGAAAACTTTGTGACAAATGCTCTAAAGCCTAAAAAAATGGCTGAGGGGCGTGGAGCATCGAAGAAAACTTCTTCAGTTGCGGATAACCGCATTGTAACTTTGGCTAAACGTGATCCTTTTATGTCGTCTAAGGCAATTGCAGCCGAAATAGGTAATATTGTCACATCCCGAACAGTACGTCGCAGATTGGTGAGTGCAAAATTACCCGGAAGGATAGCTCGAAAAGTTCCTTTGCTAAGAACGGCAAATTTAAAGAAGAGGAAAAATTTTGCTTTGGCACATAAATCCTGGAGCGGTCTTGAAGGCGTAAAGAAGTGGCGAAACATTCTTTGGAGTGATGAAACCAAAATAAATTTGTTCGGTAATGATGCTGAGAGAAATGTTCGACGACCCAAAGGCAAAGAATTCCATGTTAGATTTACAAAAAAAACAGTGAAGCATGGAGGTGGCAACATAATGGTGTGGGGCTGCTTCTCGTGGCAAGGGGTAGGTCCAATACACCGGATTGAAAGCACTATGGACAGATTCGTTTACAAGGATTTATTAGAGAGCGTCATGCTACCTTACGCTGAAGAGAACATGCCTATTTTGTGGAAATTTCAGCAGGATAATGATCCGAAACATTCATCCAACTTCGTAAGAGCATGGTTCACAGAACAAAATTTGAACGTTATGGAGTGGCCAAGTCAATCCCCTGACCTAAACCCAATTGAGAACCTTTGTGGTGAGCTTAAACGACAAATTTCTAAGCAACCTTGCAAAAACAAAGCTCAATTATGGACAAATATTGAAAAAGCCTGGTATAATATCCCAGTAGAGACTTGTCGTAAGCTGATCACCTCCATGCCCAAGAGAATCGAGGCAGTACTAAAAAATAATGGTGGACATACCGGCTACTAAGTACTAATAACATTTTCTATTAAAAACTATGCACCTCGTATATAAAGTTCCTGTATTATTTTAAAATTTTTAACTTACACCTATTTTACTGTCCAACTAAAAATTGACAAGTACCTTGAAGTAATGATTTATAAGTTATTTTTTTGTTGTTGATTGCATACTTAAGGTTTTTTCTTTTACAATAAACATTATTTTTTTATATTCTTAAGTCAAAAATATTATAAAATAACTAAAACTATGAAACTACCGTTCTTTTGTGTAAAAACATAGCATACACCTATTTTACTGTCCACATGGTATGTACTGAGTACATGAAGATGGTTCTCAGATACTGTACTCAGCACATATTTGTTGTACAAATTTTATGTAATGGGTCAATAATCTATGTCAGTGGCGTTCCTAGGGGGGGCGGGGGGGGCGGTCCGCCCCGGGTACCACCATTTTAGGGGTGACACCATTTCGATAGTTTTTTAATTTCTCAAACAGAAAGAAAAAGGTACAAATACATTACGTTAAAAAATGTGTGTCCCATTTTGTCGCTTTGCAATTATTTCGAACAATTTGTGTATCAGTAGCTTCATGCAAAAGGAGTTTTTCAAAGCTAAAATTAATGAAGACTTATTTAAGGTCTTCCATGGGACAGGCAAGGCTTTCCGATTGCTATTTTATCCATTGAAAACGAGCTTGCAAGTAATATTGATTTCGATGAGGTTATTTCAAATTTTGCAGCTCTTAAAGTAAGAAAAGCTCGTTTTTAAGACAACGCCATTAAAAAGATTACTTTATTTAACCTTATACCTACATATACAAATATACTTAGCGAAGCAGCTATATGTGCCTAACAATATATCAGATTTATCACTTGTACAATGTACACTAGTGTAGATTAAGTTTATGGTAAAATCTGAGTACGCAGAAAAATTATTTGTTGTTCTATGATTTGTTAAAATAAAACTTGTTTGGCTTTTGCTCTCTTATTGTACCGTAATCTTCAAATGTTGAATTTTGTGTTTTTCTCGCTATAAGAAATGGCTATATGTGCATTAGTTGTTAAAAACTATTTAAGTTCGTTGTGCAGTTCGTTGTAAACAACAGAGCAATAAATCAAAAATATTTAATAAAAAATATAGACGACCAGAGGTAAAATTAGAACAAAATTTTCATTAACTCTTAATATTTTTATTAATTTTTATATTTTCAAAGACAATAATGCCTCGAGGAACGTCATTTTCAGAAATCAAACAAGTCCGTTTTAAATCCTATAAAGAGGCGGGAATGGGAGTGATGGAGATAGCTGCTAAATTAAAGCGACATAGAAATTCTATCGGAATGTTTTTAAAAAACCCAGACAGTTGTCAGACAACGAAGAGACTTGGTCCCAAATCGAAAGTAAGTGAAAGATCAAAAGAGAAATTAAGCGCCTTGCGGTTACTCAAAACATTAGCGCCAAGCAAATAATGCAGCAACTCTCACTAAATATTACACAAAGAAGAGTACAACTAATTTTAAACGAAGACAGTAACATAAAGTATCAAAAAAGGATAGCCAAACCTAAGCTACTGAAACGCCATAAGAGCACAAGATTAAAGTTTGCAGAAAAATTTAAATTTTGGGAAGAAGAGTGGCAAAACATCATATTAAGTGATGAGAAAAATTCAATTTCGACGGTTCTGATGGCAGTCAAAAGTTTTGGCAAGACGTTAGAAAGCCTCACCAAACATGCTTAAGAAGAAACTTTCAAGGTGGTTCGCTTATGACTTGGGCTGCATTTGGCTACAAAGGAAAGTCTAAAATATGTTTTGTTTCAAACAAAATGACTGCTGAGCGCTATGTGGAGTTACTGGACAGTGAATTAATAGATTTTGCTGGTGATTTGTATGGTGATAACTGGACATTTCAAAGGATAATGCATCTATTCACTGCGCAAAGCACACGAAAGACTTACTAAAATCGCGATCAATACTATTATTGGAATGGCCTGCTCTCAGCCCTGACTTAAATCAGATGGAAAATCTTTGGGGTATTTTGTCAAAGAACGTTTACAAAAATGGAAGACAATACGACAATACGAACGTTTACAAAAATGGAAAATCTTTTAGACTACAATGGAATTTGTAGTCTAAAAGAGCTGAAAAACGCAATAAAAAAAGAGTGGCAAAAATTCACAATATTAGCTTACAAAACCTAGTGAGGTCAATGCCTAATCACATTTGTCAGGTCATCATAAATAATGGATGTCAAACAAATTACTAAAAAAAAAAATGTCAATATGTCAAACAATTTTATCTGTTATTTTTATTACACAAAATAATTAAAAAAAGTTTTGTGTGCATATAGCTATTTCTTTCAGTGGTCATGAGACAACGTTTATTATTTGAAAATAATGGATCCATAAGAAAGCAAAATTTAAAAAAGTGTTAAAACAACAAATAATTAAACAAAAAACAAATTTTCTGTATACTCAGATTTTACAATTACCTAAATCTACCCTAGTGGAGTTCAATTGTTTCTTAAGGCACATATAGCTGTTTCGGTGAGTATATGTACCTCAAAATGTAATGTTTTTGTTCCGTCAGTTTTTAAGACTGCGAAGTTAATAAGTTTTCTTTTTTACCTTATGCCTACATATCTAAATATGTAGACACCTGAAAATGTAATATTTTTGTTCTGTTTTTTACAAATTCTTATTGTTTGTCATATGTTGTTTGTTTTTTTTTTTGGAAAACATAAAGATAATAATAAAAACACTTAATCTCATCGAATTGGTTTCTTTATGCATTTAGAAATTTTTTATAGGGGTGACACCATGAGCATCCGCCCCGGGTGTCACCAAGCCTAGGAACGCCACTGATCTATGTATTACTTACATCGGAACTGTGCTCATTACATAAATTTATTTTCAACAATTTTGTGATGAGTACATAAAATTCTTTACTGACTACAGCACTGCTTAAAAGCATTATGTGGTCAATACAGATTTTAACAGTGTGCAGAAATTTCTGTCATGAGTACAGAAATTTATGTACTCAGTCCATAGGTTTTTCCCTCTGTGTGCCCTTCATGGTTATACTGGAAAATAAGTTATATGGGAGGTGGGCGTGCTAGTCGGTCGATTTGGTTAATTTTCACACCAACTATTTATTGCTACAAAATAACTATGTGCAGTAAATTTAAATGATCTGAGGCGATTTTTTGTGTAAATATACTTGATTACCGATTTGAGTTATAAGCGAGGTGGTCATATTAGTCAACCGATTCAGTTTATTTTCACACCAGCTGTTTATAACTCTAAACGAACTATGTGTACCAAATTTTATTGATCTATAATAATAGTTTGGGGAACTATTTCATATTACCGATTTCGGTTATATGGGAGGTAGGCGTGCAAATCAATCAATTTGAACGAAATTTTTCAAAAACAATTTTTTCATCGTAAAACTCATTTTTACAAAATTTCATGATTCTAGGATAACTGCTTCTATTCTTGTCCACTCGCTATATGGGTTCATCACACTGTGTGTCGTAGTCTGATAGATACCAAATATCAAAACTTCGTTCTATCAAAACCGAAAATAAAAATAAAAAAAATAATAAATAAATAAATAACTGGCCATTTCAGCCCTTGAAAGGACTTTGACCTAGCTTCTTATGATCAATTGTGTTGTGCGTGTTATTAAGTTTGTACACAATTGACCGAGAACCGGACCTACATGCTTAACGCCGACTCCGAACGGCGATTCCGAACGGAATGTTCTCGTTCTCAAGAAGCTTTACATGGCATTTTGATTACTCTCTGAGGGTTGTCATTGTCTGCAGAGAGGTGGCGGCCGTACAGAAAAATTATTTTAATTCAAATAATTTTCTGTCGGTGCTGGGGTTCGAACCTGGGTCTCCACAGGTTCTTTCACATAGCGGCCATGCACTTTAACCAACTACGCCACGGACGCCACAAAACCGAAAATCAAACTAAACGAAGAAGGCCCAATTTTAAAAAAAAATATTTTCTATCATATTTCATTCTTATTTTATCCTAATAATTATTTGTTGTTATATGGAATAAAGTCAAGAAAGTAACATTCAGAAACTTCATCATAGGAAATCATTTTAAAAGTGTGGTCTGCTAGACCCTACGTCAGGTATATTGTTAAATTTGGAGCACGTCAGTTGCAGAGGGTTAAGAATGATGTTATGGAATCTTTATCATGTAATGAAGACTCTTTTTGAACTCATAGAAGTAACAATAATCCGTTTAAATTGAAATATATTTTTAGATTAAAATTTATTTAAAATATTTTATAATTGAAAAATAAAAAAAAATGACAAAAGTATTGTTTTTTAAACATTTCAAAAAAATTATTTTTTTTTTTCAAATAAAAAGTATTTGAAGAATAATAAAAAGTTGCAAATTCCACTTTGCCATATTCGATTTGGTTCTGCAAGCTCCTCAACTGCACACCCAACAACTGAAAGATGAATTATGACGTATTCGAGCATTCACTTCGAAAAATATATTCACATTCTCACAAATTACCACCACATACAAATTACAGAGGATCAGCCGTGATGGTCATACATAAATATGCACCAACGTTTTTATATATTAAGAAGATAAAAATATAACTTTACAGTTTATAAAATCCTCTCAGAAACTAATTGTCGAGTTCTCATAAAACACTCGTATATAAGACTCTTTTATGAGGCCTTTTTATAATTACGGATATATTATGCAATATAAGTAAAATCCTTTTGTGAGTCTTTGTTATGAACAATCATAATACCGTCTTATTTAGGACTTTTCAATGAGTTCTTTTATGAGAACTCATAAAGCAAGCATAATATTGACTCTTTTAAGAGTCTAAGTTTTGAGCAATCATTTTACAATCATATCAAAAACTTCTTTAGGAGTCTTTTAATCGTGTACTCATAGGACATGCATAAAAAAATACTCTTTTTAGAATCTTATTTCTAAACAATCATTTTACAATCATATCAAAGACTCCTTTAGGAGTCTTTCAATTGTGTCCTCATAAGACATGCACAAAAAAATACTCTTTTTAGAATCTTATTTCTAAACAATCATTTTACAATCATATCAAAGACTCCTTTAGGATATAGGAATCATAAAATACGCATAAGAAATACTCTTTTTAGAGTAATTTTTTTTGAGACTCTCAGAAAATGTTTGCAGGGATGCTGCTAACTCATAAAATACGCATGAGATATACTCTTTTTAGAGTCTTACTTCTGAGAAATCATTTTACAATCACATCAAAGACTCCTTTAGGCTATAGGAATCATAAAATACGCATAAGAAATACTCTTTTTAGAGTAATTTTTTTTGAGACTCTCAGAAAGTCCGTTAACATAGCTTTATACAGAGGATCATTGACGGTAGAATCATTGACGGTGAATCATTGACGGTGAATGAAAAAAGAGATCATTTCTAAAAAAAAAGTTCAGATGATGCCGCCGGGCCATAAACTGCACCAAAAAAGGCAATCTTTGTGGATGAAGTGATAATTTGGTCAAAAACTTGCGGACTCTGGTCACTCCAATAATGACAATTTCACTTGTTGACATAGGCACTGAGTCAAAAATGGACCTCGTCGGAGAATATGACTTTTTGGTTAAAATCCGGATCAACGTTTCCAACGCTCAATTAGTGAACTCACGGCATTTTCTTTGGTCGTCTGGCTTCAATTCTTGCGCCAGCGCAATCTTATACGCATGTAGGCCCAAATCCAACGCAAGTCGAAACGCAATTCCGCTGATCGGCGCCGAATCGACATTTCTGAGACTTCTTCGAGACTGGCCACAACGGCGGCTTAAAAACACTAAGAAAACAGATATGAAAAAAAGGCTGACAATGTTTCTAGTTGATTTTCTTGTTCTAGATTTTTCTCAAAACAATAGAACAACATAACCAAGTAGTGCTAGTTACTTAGTTGGTTTTGATACATCACCGCTTATTTTTGTGTTAAGAACGCCTTATGAAATAGAGAAAAAAAAAACCTGAAAGAAGTGTCTTATCTTCGGCTTAGCGAAAGGTATAACACCCTCACAGTTGGCCTTTTTCTATTATATCTGAAGTTATGAAAGTTGTGAAGTTAAGAAGTTATGATCTTAAGCTTTCTCTCTGTCAGGAGAAATTCCGGGTAACTTTCTCGGCATAATTGGCAGTATAACCTAAGTAGCTTGAGTGGATCACAGTGAAAAGTCATACAAGACTACTGATGAGTTGGTGTAGCGCCAACGAAACAGTCTGTATAGTCAAGCTGTGTGATTTGCTCTATACAGAGCCGTTGTTGTTGTTGTTCTTGGTTGTTGACTTCTTTGTCTTCATGATGTCTTGTTGTCAGCATACCTGTCCTAAAGCTCAAATTTGTTTTCAATATAAATAATGAAAGGTCGTATTCAAAGTATTAAGAATAAATATTTTAACCCGTACAATATGATATCAGCAATACAATGATATTTTTACTGGAACTTTCAATTTAAACAAATATGTTATTAAATTCATATTTTATTATTATAAAAGATCAAAATACTTTCCCGATTTTCATAAACAATAATAAGAAATACACTTTTAGAGCTATTATAACAAAAATTTCGGTCTGAATACTTCACAAAATTTGCAATTTCAAGAGCTGGTCTCTTAATTTTTCATCAGTACTAAAACTTCTATGGCAATTACGTAAAACAACTTCATCTTTCTTGGCTCGAAAGGACATATTTATGTTGAAATATTGATAATGACTTCATTATTGTCCCATTTCATAAGTTATCTTCAGTATTTTTAATTACAGCCATTTTTTTCTGTTTTTTTTTTTGTTTTTTTGCTATTTTATTGTTTTATGTGAGTATATGGTAAAACTTATCAATTAAAAGCGTGTTAAAATGGCTTTAAAAGCGATTTAAAGTAACGTGATCAACATGAGCTTTAAAGCTCTTGCAACGATTTTCGTAAAAATAATATACAGTATAACCATCGCAAATAGAGCCTCAAGAGGCTGTAGCAAATCCCGTTTTGGAGCCAATACTGACAGCTGGAATGACATTTACACTTAAAAAAAAAACGATAACATTCTTAAAATAAAAATAAAAGCAAGGAGAAAAATCAAATCAAAGGCACAACTCTGACAACAGCAAAAGGGTTATTTACCTTTTGGCCAGAATCAGATGCCACCAAATGCAGCAACAGCAGCGGAAAAAAGAAAAAAACGAAAAAATTAACAACAACAGCATCAACATCAACAAGAAGAACAAAAGCAGCAACAACAAGTCAGGCAAGAACTATAAATCAAGAACGAAAAAGACGCGTTAACAGCAACAAAGGCCAAAAGACAGTTCTACGAAGGTAATAGCGACAGAAAAAACAAAAACAACAACAACAATACAACAACAGTAACAACAAAAATAACAAAAGCTCAAACAGAACAAAACCACAACTGCACAACGAATGCAGAGCACGACGCAATTTGCAACAACAACAACAACAACAACAACAACAACAACAACAACAACAACAACAACAACCACAACAACAACAACAAACCCATAACAAAAACACCATCACCAGCAGAACGAATTAGATGGGGTACCTTAACGAAAACAACAACAACAATAACAACAACATCAACGACAGCAAAGAAATTTAATTTTTTCATTTAAGCTTGATTTGAAACAGTGCAATAACACAACAACAACAACAATAAAAACCTTAACAATCTACAGACTCCCTCAAAAGGTAGAGGCAGCGATGGCAACAACGTTGCCAGATTATATGCAAACAGCAACAATAGCAACAACAAAAATAACAACACTATAAGCAACAATAATAACAACTGATGCAACAAAAATGTTGGCAATGAAAAATGTTGCCAACTAGTTAAGTGTATTTTTTTGCTTTTTGTGTTGCTGTTGTTGTTGTTGTTGTCCAGAGATACAAGCTAGATATCGCGAGCAAAACTTTTCTAAGACGGATTCTCTTCGCATTTATTTGAAATGAAATTGTTTGTTGTCGTTGTTGTTGTTGTTGTTGTTAAAGTTTTCTAGTTGTTGTTGTTGTTGTTTTTGTTATTGTTGCTGTACTAGTTGTTGTAACTGGCTGTCGCTACAATTTGAAGGTGGCGCGGGCGTGCATTGAACCTGAACCTAAGAAAGAAAAGCACTCGTTCCGCTGCTTCATTTTCCTTTTTTTTTTTAATTCTTCTTCTTACTTTTTTTATCGCCCTTGCCACGTTCTTCACTGTCATGCACTTAAAAGGTTTTGTTGTGCATGTTGTTGCTGATTTGTTTTTTTTTTTAATCTAGCATAACTCTGCACAGCAATTTTAAGCTTACATAATGTTGGCTTCATAGCCAAACTGCTATGTTGCTTTATTTATTAAATGAGCTTTTTTTCTTAGTCTTCTTCCAACTTCTTCTTTTACTGCTTCTTCTGATGCATGTTCTTCTTGTTAAATGCGAAGCAAGTCCTTATCATGTCTTACTTCATGTTTAATTGATTGATTTCTGCTGCCTTTTTGAAAACTACTACTTTTTGTTTGTTCCTGTTAATTAATTCTTTCGTTTTTTTTCTTTGTTCCTGTTGTCATTTATCTATCTTACTTGGCTTGAATTCTTATCTTTATCCACCTTTTGTTGTTTTTTACTTTTGTTTTTTTTTTTGCATTTAACTTGCATAAATTATTTCATTAATCAAGAAATCCCGCGCATACAATTTGCAATTCTTATTTCTTTCTTTACTTAACCGGAAATGACGACATTTTTTTTCTTTAGCGCTGATGTAACTCCGCAAAAGGGAGTTTTTCTTAACTTTGTGGTGTTGTTATTGTTCTTCTTCTTCTTCTTGGTGTTGTTATTGCATGGGTGAATGCACTTCGTGTCAAGATAAGCTACTTTAATTAATTATGCCAAATAGTTTTGTTTGTTTCGATATCTTTACACTTGGACGGAAAATAAGAGGGGTTTTTTAAGAGGGTATTTTTCTTACTATCAAAGAATTCCCTGCAAAATTTTTCAGATTTAAGTCAGTGAGTCATTAAAATAAAATCCCAGTCAACCAAAAAAGTTTAAAGTAAACTTATTGTAAGTTTAATTATTTATACTTTCACTTGAATGTAGTCAGATAATCAAATAAATTTTTTAGAACAAGATTAAATATTTAGGCGAAAAAGTTGATACTAATAATAAAGTGACGTTCAGTTTCAGGGGAAACTAGTTTCCTCTTCTGTCAAAAATTTTATTTTTTATATTGGACTTGACATTAACACACTTTTAGGTACTTCACCGATTACTTTACTAATCGATTATTAAATATTAATTATTTGTATTTATATTGAAAACAAATTTTTGAGTTTTAGGCCAAGCATGTTGACAACAAGACAACATGAAGAACAAAGAAGGTAACAACCAACAACAACAACAACGGCTCTGTATAGAGCAAATCACACAGCTTGACTATACAGACTGTTTCATTGGCCGCTACACCAACTCATCAGTAGCCTTTGTATGACTTTACTCTGTGATCCACTCAAGCTACTTAGGTTCTACATGTACTGCCAATATGCCGAGAAAGTTACCCGGAATTTGTTTTTGGCAGAGAACGCTGGAATTTTTGTAACTGAGTAACTTTCATAACCATAGGGACTAGCATACATTCGATGTTACATTAGCATTTAGGCGTCAGGAAGATTTTTTCCAGTTGGATACGTCATAATTTGCGGTTGCTCAGTACTAAATCATTTTTTATAAATTTTTAATCTTTATATTTGAATACGGCCTTTCATTATTTATATTCAAAACAAATTTGAGCTTTAGGCCAAGCATGTTGACAACATGAAGACAAAGAAGGCAACAGCCAAAAACAACAACAACGGTTCTGTATAGAGCAAATCATAAAGCTTGACTATACAGAGTGTTTCGTTGGCGGCTACACCAACTTATCAGTAGTCTAGTATGACTTTTCACTCTGATCCACTCAAGCTACTTAGGTTCTACTTATACTGCCAATTTTGCCGAGAAAGTTACCCGGAATTTATTTATTTGAAAAGTCATACTAGACTACTGATGAGTTGGTGTAGCGGCCAACGAGCTTGTATAGTCAAGCTGTATGATTTGCTCTATACCAAGCCGTTGTTGTTGTTGTTGGTTGTTGTCTTCTTTGTTCTTCATGTTGTCTTGTTGTCAACATGCTTGGCCTAAAGCTCAAATTTGTTTTAAATTTTTAATAAATATTAAATATTTGCCTCGAATTTGATTTTATTCTAATACATTTTTATCCATTTCGTGTTTTTTTTTTTCTTCGATTTATATCAACGCTAGAATAATACCTTTACCTCTGATCGGCTTTTTTCTGTGTGATAAGAGTCGGCGTTTATTTGTATTTGTACTTTACGAGAAGTAATGAATTTAATTTTTCTAAAGAAAGTTGTTTGCTTTTTGATTATATAATACATGAGTGCAAATGGTCTCTTTCAATAAATGATTTGACAAATATATCTTAAAGTCTATTATCGAAAAGTTATTTACAGTCTTAAGATTTCCAAGTGTTTAATATTGATAAGCTATGCATTATCAGAAAGCTATCAGCAAATATGTTGGAAACAATAATGTACGAAATATAAATAATTTGATTATTTTTTCAATCCAACGTCCAACTGAACAATAAAAAATAATCAGATATTATATATAACAATAATACTTTGCTTGAAAAATTGAGAACTAAAATAGTTCAATTACAATAAATTAAAAAAAAATAACAAAATCTATGAAAGGCAATAGTGTAAAAAATTACGAACACTTAACAAATAAATTAAATATAAATAAACAATATATGAAAATCAAATTAATTTAACCTTCAAGTAAACTTTGGAATTAGAAACACAAAAGAATTTTTGGGTCATATTGACCCAACTTGAAATTGCATAAAAAACATACTGAAAACTTCCCAAGTGAAAATTGCATAGGAAAGCTGAGGAACAAATTAAATAAAAAATGTGTTTTGGATTTATTTATTGCGAAAATTGAATTGATGTGGAGCAACTTTCACAAGCTGTGAAGCGATGATCCGGACAAACGCACTTCACGCATTTATCACATCGACTGCTGTGTTTAATTGAATTGGGTAGAGGTGGGCACATATCGTCGTTCGCAAATTATTGTGTTCTATATGACAAAAATGTTTTTTTGGTAAATCTAGTTTAAAGTTTATTAAAAAACTGAACCGAAAAATCTGCCGCGATTTTTTTACCAATGAAAGTTCAAGAGATTGTGGTTTTTTCTGTCAAAAAAAATTTTCATCTTTGGAAGCGTTTTTTTGAGTAAGATGCGTTTAAAAAAAAATAATTTGTTCTATATGCACTTATTTACGAAACTATTCTTGTTTTATAGCATATAGAACAAAATGTAATATGTATTGGAGAAATGAAAAGCAATGTGATTTCACTCAATAAAAACTTTATTTCATATATTATAATATTAACTTAATTTTAAACTTAATCTTATACATATGTGCTTATGAGTCCACTTAAATCAATACCTGTTAATTTCTTAAAAGGTAAGTTTCGACTACAAAATCAAGTAAAAAATTAACCAAATTCTTTTGACTTCGATTCCACGAAGTTCATGCTTGATTTACGGAGATTTTTTTATTGAAGCAAGTTTGTTAAAAAGACGAAGGCAAAAAATTGTACTTGTGGTGCTTGTGGGTGTTTTCAAGCATAGTTGCCATCTGGGTAAAACTTTAAAAAGGCTAAGTTTTTACGTTGATTCAAATGAGTAAAGTTACAATATTGATGTTCACGCGTTAGTGCGAAAAATATGTTGCATTTTCGCATTCTTGCAATTCGCATCAACCCGTGAATACCCCTATTGTAGTATGCCACTGCATCAAGTGATAAAAAGTTGTATAAACTTTTCACATCATTTACTTTCTCAAATGATATCTTCTTATCTATTGCTTATCCATTCTTATTCTTAGTATTAAGCTTTTTTTAAACGTTGTTGTAAAATTTAACTTCTAACCTTATGTTATTTCTGATGGGTATTTTCTTTTCTTTTTTGTTTCATTTTATTTACCAACTGCAATCTAAAGTGGGATTTTTTCTTTTTTGTTTCATTTCATTTGCCAAGTGCAATGTGAAGCTAAGAAAAAACCAGAAAAAAAACAAAAAAAAAAGCAAAATACAAAGACCTCCAAATAATAACTTTAATAACTTTATTTAGACTTGCATATAGAACAAAATAAAAAAATATTTTTTTTACTTAGTACTTTTGCTTCGTTTTTGTTCTATATGCACGATTTTTTGCATATAGAACACAATAGGTTACGAAGCCTGTCACAACAGTGTTGTATAGCACAAAGTCGATGTCTCATATTTCAAAAACTATAATAGATAAAAGCAAACTGATGACACAGATCGATAGATCTCGAAAAATTTGCCTATATACCAGTCTTATCTCAATTTTTTCAATTTTGTGATATAGAACACAATAATTTACGAACGACGATCTGTAGGGCAAGACCTTTCTATTGATACCCTTTTTATGAAAATCGCATTAACGGTATAGATTTGATGGTCATCACAAGAAAAGGGCTTGCGTAATAATAATATAGATTTTAAATATGTTTAAAGTGAAATATACATAAAATATTGCTTTCAATAGAAATAATGAAAAGGCCGTATACAAATATTAAGATTAAAAATTATTTATATTAATATAACATTATTAGTTGTTTTCTTCAAAGTCTAAAAGAGTAAAAGTTCTAAAGACCTTGTCCCATCTTATCTAAAATATTTTACACTTATAACGGCTGGTAGTATTCACTCCTTTTGCCGATAATAAAACTCAACTTACTGTTAATGGAATGACATCTCTGTACATACCACTTTGTGTGGATGTTTAAGACACCATGCTAAAAATAGCACTGGCAGTGACCGAATGGGTTGCAGGTGGTAGATGGCGCAACCATAGATTTCTTTCGTCATAGATTAAAAAATAACGAATCCTACTTTAATTTTACAAATGATTTGCCTTGAATAATTCAGCGTAGCCATTTTATCATAGCTTGTATAAAGCCTTTAATAAATATAAGTTTTATGTTGTAATTATAGTGTTGAAAATCTCTACTTTAAAAAAAAAAAAGTTTTGCGAGATATAGTTGAAACAATATCATTCTTGGCATTAAGTGGATTGGCCTTTAGAAGCGAGAATAACGAATTTGGCTCAAAACTCAATGGAAACTACCTCGGCAGCTTAGAACTTTTATCTAAGTTCGATCCATTTCTTTCCGAACATATGTATTCAAATATTCACAGAAGATGCATCATATTTATCTTCTATAATTTGTGACGAATTCATAACTTTAATGAGTTCCACCATTTTGGAACAAATCATATTTGAAATTAAAGACAAAAATATTTTTCAATGATAATAGAATCTACTCCAGACATCACAAAACGAGATCAATTTAGGAAGGAAAACCGGTCAAACGTTTCATCGGGTTCCTACCGTCTATTGCTCATAAGGGAATTGAAATGGACAAAGCTTTGATAAAGAAGTTTTCGGTTAAGAAATAAATTTTTAATATTGTAGAGAACAATCGTATGATAACGCGTCTAATATGTCAGGCATTTATAATAGGTTTCAATCTCGAATCAAAAACCACTGTTCGACAGCTTTTTTTGTGCCATCGCACTCTATTAACTGAATTGGGTCACATGCTGCAGAAGCAACTCTTTTTGAGAATATTTTCAATTTGACTCAACAACCGACTAAGAAAAGCCTTTCGTCTATTTTAATGTGACCTTATTATTAAAACTATCTGTTGATTTCGAGGTCAAGCATGTAAATGAAGAAAACAACTATCAACAACAACAACTCTGTATCAAGTAATCACAGCGCAGACTAGACAGCTGTTCGTTGGCCGCTCCACCAACTTATCTTGTGATCCACTTAGCTACTTAAGTTTGACCCATTCTGTTAATTTGCCGTGAAAAATTAATAGAAATTTTCTTTGGCCGAGAACAAATCTTTCTATTATTAGCAACATAGAGCTTTTATCTAGTTTCTGTTACATGCCATCAGAGGGCGACCCAATCGTATTATGTTACAACTATTAGGCATGGCTCTAATCGTAAGCACTTTTTTTGAAAGCAGGCCTTTGTGCCTACTCAAAATCTTAGAGCTGATAACTTTTTCTTTTGTTTGGTCAAGCCCATGTATTTTTTGGTCTCCTAAGATATGTCAATTATTTTAACCCGCCATCACTCACTCCATCAAAGAAATGTCAAAATGTTAAATTGTGACAAATGCATTAAATCACTGCAACACTGACAACATAATTGCGACCCTATCGAATGAACCCAATGCAACCAGCACCCAGCTATTCAATCAATCATTCAATTATTGACAACAATTTGAAATTGAAAATAAAAAAAAACTTATTTCACAGTGAACGATTGAATGCAAAAGCGTCACACAATCATCTGACAGCTGCAATAACTGTAAGGTAAGTATTATTATTTTTTTTTATATTGATTCTTTTGTTGTTGCTGTTGTTGTTGTTGTTGTTGTTATTGTTGTTGTTGTCATATGTTAATTCAAGGTGTGTCACAGCTAGCGTCGTGGTACTTAACATAGCATAAGAAAATTTCCTATTTTACATTGATTACAATGACAAATGCAACCGAGCTCAATTTTTTTTTTTCATATAACATTGACATATATGCAATAGGGCTGCCAGGGTTACTTTGTGAAAAATATGCTTGAGTAAAAAACATTAATTAATACTAATCAATTCTCTAAAGCTATTTATAATTTCATGAAATTTTTATAAAAATTATTTATGAAAGTGTTAAGAAATATTTTAACATGTGACAATTATTCCATGTTAATTATTATTCTATACATATAACATCCATTTTATCATATAACTTATGGAATGAATTGCTAATTGAATGCAATTTATTATAAATGCAATTACAAGATAATTGCAATAAATTGGTTTTTGCAATTCTACGAAGAGCATAGCAACAAATTTTAATAATATACAGGTTATTTTCTACATATTTTCATCTTTGAACTAAAGAATTCATCTGTGAAACCTATTCAGTCAAGTCTAATTGTAATTGTTTGTGTAAGAAATTAATCCAAGCATGCAGCTTGTTTTTCCTACAAAGGAAGAACTACGTACTATACAGTCCCAGTTGAAATGTTATTGCATTGAACTCACCACTAATCATCATATTCCACATGCAACAAATAGTTATAAAGCGACAAATAAGTCTCTCTTCTTAAGCGTGCATGGTTTTTAACTCTTTCCGGAAACTGTCGACGATAGCCACTTTTGAAGAGCAACAGTTTTCTGTGAAAGTTACAAAATTGATTACCATGATATCCATTGAGAAGAATATGCTTCAGTTAATCACCTCATTAAGGGATATGACATCTGTTCCAAACGTGTGCTCATCTGTTTATCAAGACGTCGAATATCACCAGGTTTTTCATATTTGCAGGGACATACTGGATTATATGCATGGCCTTGACATTTCGGTTCGGCCAACTGCAGCAGCCGCTTGCGTTTTGTAATGGCGCACTTGTGTTTACACTGCAACGATTGGAATTCAGCGCACATGTCATCAATAAAACTATCGATGTTGCATGTGACAATCGGTTCAACCAAACAACAGTCTGAGCGATTTACAGGTTGCCACATAATTTATTTTTAATATTTTAATTTTGTTCGCCAAAACCTTTACGCTTTAATTCATTCTTAATTATCTTAAATTTTGAAAGTTTATCGTATGTTTATTAAATTTTATAAAATTTTTTAAAATAATTTCATAGGTATGTCACTTTTTGATAACAACAAATAGTTCATTGGCTTTGTCGATGTTTACTTTTTTTTTTAAATTTGAAGCAAAATTTGAGGTGCGACACCTATTCATTCAAGTTTGTCTTGATACGAAATGAATAGATAGAAAAGTTGGAAAGTAAAGCGGAAATCAAGTGAAACAAATGTCATCGGTTATTCTATATGTGGTTAATCTACCAGATTTGTTACACGCAAAGAAAAAAATGTTTATCGCCAGTTTGACGCAAACGAACTTCGTTTGTCGTGCTTGAAATCGTTATTTGCAAACGTGTCAATAATTGTCATAATAACAGTTCAGTTGCGAGAAACGCGTCATATAGTTGCAGGAAATTAATTTCGTTTGTCTTAAACGCGAGTGATTTTTAAATTGCAGCAATTGAAAACTTAGTTTTTCCCAACTGAAAATTTTGTTTATTTTTCCCTTCGTTGTATAAACATAACGCTTATAGTTTAGACTTACTTTTTGGACAAATTTTTACTATATAAGGAAATTGGTAGTTTGCTTAATACGCGGACGGAGATAGCAACGGAGGCGCAATCCATAAGAAGACGGACGGACATAAAGAGAAAGATTATTAATATAATAATAAATAATAATGACCGAAATAGCTTGCGGTATATATACAACTGAATATTCGTTTGCGGCACATACAGCTCGCAAACGAAGTATAGTTGGTGAATTTTTCAGTTGTGGTAAACGAAAAATTTCTTTGCGTGTAGAGAAGTGGAGAAAGAGGGATGGCTATTCAGCCTAAATATAAACGAGGCAGGCAATTCAGATGTTTTGTGATGGCAATAAGGGCCGAATTTTTTTTGTAAAAAGAAGATGCGTGTGGTTTAAATTCAGAGCCTCTTTCTGCAAGGACGAAAACGAGAATCTAGTGAATGTGTATTCTAGATGAGTACACTGAAATTGTGGAAGGAATACTTCTCTAGGCTTCAATATGGCGATGCTAATAACATCTCCGTCAGTAGAAATGATAACACAGAAACCCCAATTGCCGATGACAGCAATGGATCTTCGCTCTATTCAAATTAAACAAAAATCCACTGTTTAAGCCTTTCAAACTGAGCATAACCCGACAAATATTGTCAATGGACGAAGCACATCCAAGCAAATGGTTGCCAGTTTTTTCAAAAAAACCGGTCATGTCCGGCAACTATATCACTTCAGCAAATAAGATTAACGGAAACTAACAGAGCACTTTGCACACATTACGATTCGCATAACCGTCCAATACGATGGGTCGATTTACATTTCCAATTATTCTTATGTACAATAATCATACAATACGAAAGCTGGGTCTACACGATACAACGGCTGTAGCAATATCGGTTGCTGTTTGATGGTTCTGTGCGATTATTGTACTGTTTGGATGCAAGCATGCGACGAGTTAGTTGCAATATTGCACGTTTGAATGATTGAAACTGCCAACTGCTGTACGATGAGCGACTGTACAGCCGTTGTATTGTGTAGAGCCCCTTTAATACTGTGTGTACCAAAAAAGCCATCGCCGCTGTAGAGGTAAGTGTGATCGAGGGCCCAAATTTATTAATTCGATGCCATTCTCAACAAGCAGGCCTTTGCCCGTCCACTATGTGGAAGATTTTGAGGAAAGACCTTGGCATACAGCCGTATAAAATCCAACTGGTGCAGGAATTGAAGCCATCAGACCGTACGTTCGGTGAATAGGCTTAAATGGGGTTACGTCGTACGTTCGGTGAATGGGCTGAGCATTAATCGATGGGAAGTTGCACCGCATTTTTACCGTCTAATCATCTTCAGAGATGAGGCCCATTTCTGTCTTAACCCTTTGAGTCATACATTTTTGACTGAATTTTCTTACTCGGGGCTTTTCGGGATCACTCATTACGAATCTGAAGTCACATCTTGAAAAATCTGAAAATTCAAAATGACGGATCCAATGTGGCGCACCACTAGTGCCTATTTTTTATTAGATTTTTATTATAGTGGATAATGGATCCGCCATCTTGGATTTGTATAATTTCGATTTTTTAGTTCAGAGTCGTATTCCGCGACCTAAAAAACCCCTCGAAAAGGAATACAGATCTAAAAATTTTGTTAAAGAAAACTTTAGCCAGATAGTAGTTCGCCATATTGAATCCGCCATATTGGATCTGCCACATTGGAACCGCCATCTTAGATTTGGATAATTTCAAAGTTTGCCTTTAGACTCGTAATCTACCACTTAAAAAATCCCTCAAGAATGATTACAGATCTAAAAATTGTGAAAAAAGCATACTTTAGCAGAAAAATGGGTTCATTATATGCATTCTCCATCTTGGATTTGTATACTTTCAAATTTTGACTTCAGATTCGTAATCACTGGCCCAAAAAAACCCCTAAAATGACAGTGGTAACCAAAAAATATAGTTTCAAAAGATGTCCGTCACAAAGAATAAAGGTGGGACCGTAGCGGTCCCGCTGTGACTTTGAAATTGCTGTATTTGGAGAAAAGGCAATCATGAAGAGACTCTCCAGGTTCCCTTACATCCATAAAAGTTACTTTCTGGTCAATGGTGAGCGCTACAGGCGAATGATTCGCGACTTTTCGGTTCCCCATGTCAATATCAATCGTCTTAGTGCTAAATGGTTCCAGCAGGACGGTACAACAAGCCATACAGCGCGTCCATCAACCATCACTTTATTGGGATGAACTTTTGATGACCGAATCATATCAAGAAATGGGTCAGTCAATTGGCCACCTACGTCATGTGATTTGACTCCGTAAGATTTTTTTTTTTGTGGTTGTATGTCAAGTCACTGGCCTTTGCTGATAAACCAGCTACAACTGACCCAGCAAAACAAACTTGACGACATTATCGAAATTCCGACTAATTCGTTACTATTTCGAACTGTCGTAAAGAATTCGTTACTATATCGTTACATCAAATTTCGAAACAGTTTCGATTTTGATGCGAATTTATATCGAGTTGCGATATGTGCCGGTTTGTAAGATTTATTCTTTATCATATGATATCATTGTTCAAATAAATAAAAAATAACAAAGTTGGCCAGGCAAACAACGTTCTTTTTTTTTAAATAAACGTGTAACAGTGCAACCTAAACAAGTGCGCATTGCGGTGATTGAGGTAAAATTTGTCTTAATCTTAATCACTGATTGTTGATGTTGATGTTGATGTTGATGTTGATGTTGATGTTGATGTTGATATTGATGTTGATGTTGATGTTGATGTTGATGTTGATGTTGATGTTGATGTTGATGTTGATGTTGATGTTGATGTTGATGTTGATGTTGATGTTGATGTTGATGTTGATGTTGATGTTGATGTTGATGTTGATGTTGATGTTGATGTTGATGTTGATGTTGATGTTGATGTTGATGTTGATGTTGATTTTGATGTTGATGTTGATGTTGCTGATGTTGATGTTGATGTTGATGTTGATGTTGATGTTGATATTGTTTTTGTTGGTGTTTTTGTTGTCTTTATTGTTGTTGTTGTTGTTGTTGTTGTTGTTGTTGTTGCTGTTGTTGTTGTTGTTGATGTTGATGTTGATGTTGATGTTGATGTTGATGTTGATGTTGATGTTGATGTTGATGTTGATGTTGATGTTGATGTTGACGTTGATGTTGATGTTGATGTTGATGTTGATGTTGATGTTGATGTTGATGTTGATGTTGATGTTGATGTTGATGTTGATGTTGATGTTGATGTTGATGTTGATGTTGATGTTGATGTTGATGTTGATGTTGATGTTGATGTTGATGTTGATGTTGATGTTGATGTTGATGTTGATGTTGATGTTGATGTTGATGTTGATGTTGATGTTGATGTTGATGTTGATGTTGATGTTGATGTTGATGTTGATGTTGATGTTGATGTTGATCTTGATGTTGATGTTGATGTTGATGATGTTGATGTTGATGTTGATATTGTTTTTGTTGGTGTTTTTGTTGTTGTTGTTGTTGATGTTGTTATCGTTGTTGTTGTTGGTGTTGTTGTTGTTGTTGTTGTTCTTGTTGTTGTTGCTTTTGCTTTTTTTACTTGCTTCTCCGCCTTACACCTTAGCTGCATGCAATTTATCCAGCCAAAGTGATGCATATGCGTCATATTAGGCCGTTCCCTAAGAGGCCTCACGACGCCGTGAATTTATTTTTATCATGTGCCCGAAGACCTTACCTTCATTTTCGTTCCTTAAAATTTACCGTTACGCTAGTAGTCACAGAGTTAAAATTCCATGCAACGTTTTTTCATGGTTGTATAATTTTTACTCCATTATCATCGCTCGTATGACTAACCGACGTAACTAACATTTTTTGCGAAATTGAGTTAAAGATGTCAACATATTTATTTAGTCATACTGCATTATGTCCGAAAATATTAAAACTATAAATAAAACAGTTTGACTAAAAAACGTAAATGGCTTTGAGCGTATCTGACATATTATATGTTAAAACACATAAACGAAAAAAGAAAAACTGTTCTCCTGAAAAATTAAGAAATTTCAGATACGTCAGTTAGTCATACGAGCGACGTTATGTGGTTGCCACCCTGAAATCATAACGAAAAGAACTTTTTTTATATTTTAGTTATGAGGCTTAATAGCACATCTATACTGACGTAAAATAAAATTTATCGTAGCATGTCTCCTGAGTGAGTAAAAATACCATGCAACGACATTATATTTCTGTTACATACGCTGTTATCTTCACAACCTGACGACGTCAGAATTTTTTTTTCTTTTATTTTTTTTGTAGGGCAAAGTATAAATCCTTTATTTTCCTTTTGTAACAGTTATCGTAGCTTATATACTGACCGAGGGTAATTCAATGCAACGCCGTTGCATAAATGTTGCATTATTGATTTTTGAGCGGCTCTATCTGTTTCCCCATGGCGTCAGAAATATTTTTCTTAATTTTGTTGTGAGGACTTACAACAGGTCTTTATCGGCGTATAATAATTTTTACCCAAGCACTTTTGCTTAGCGAGTAATAATTCCATGTAAGAAATTTTCAGTTGCGTTGCTTGACCAGCTCCCACCGCATTCCGATAACGTTTTGATTTTTTTTTTTTTATACTAAAGTCAAACAATATACCTCTATGGTCGTAACATTATTGAATTGATAGCAGCTGTACTCAGTGAGTAACAATTCAATGCAATTCAAACAATTTTGAAAAAATGCCTTTTTCAATTTTTTTGGAAACCTGCGCGAAAAAAACGTAACTTCGTCACGACAAAAAAAATTTATAAATTCTAAAACACTAGAAATTTTTTTTCGAAATTGCAATTTTATGGAATTTCCGAGCTAAGAAAAGCACAATTCTAAAAAAAATATTTATATGAATTTTTTCGATTTTCGTTCCATTTTTTTTTAATATTGTAAAATAGTTTGTATGGGCTCTATTATATTTAAGTCCATAAACAATACTGGTTAAGGTTCAGACTGAAGTATTCAAGTCTTTTATTAATTGCAAGACATGAAATAATGCATAACACATAATTTAAGAAAAAAAAAAACCAAATCCAAGGTAAATCAGTCAATTTATAAAAAGTCGAAGGAGGCTTAATCTAGTCGAACACTTGTTAAAGTCTACTTGTACTCATCAATTATGGAACAAAAATCAAATTCGAGGTAAAATAATTTGTTTTACTAGAGTTACAAGATAAGCTTATGACAAGACATAAAAAAAAATTATAATTTGCCAAAATTGACTTAATCAACATAAGATTACCGACAAGATTGAACCACTTCAAAATTTGTTTTCTTCATACGAGGAATGTTTTGTATAAAAATGTAAACGGAAGCGCTAGACATTGAAGCTACATCCGATGTCTATCTATGAATATTATTCCAATTAATTTATTTGTTTATTTATTTTTTTAACAAATTTTGACGTTAATGATGCTGCGAGGAACTTCAAAAGCTACGAAAATTGTTTGTTTCTCAGGCAATAAATAAATTATTTGAGGGTCAATTGAAGCTGTAGCGGCGTGTTTGGGCATATTTTGAGCAGTTGTTCAAATCGATAGACTTGAAAATTTTGATAATTTGTTGATAAATTCTAGGATGTATACAGTGATCAAGGAAGTGATATTCACACATTTTCTGAAACTTGTCACATTTAAGTTTCACACATTTAAGTGAAACCTTATTTCTTTGCAGCTGCAAGTGTTGCTTTACGTAATAACTTAATTTTCACCAGCTGTTGTGCTTAGGAGCATAGTTCATAGATAGTTTATCGTTTTGATCATAAGTAATAAGAAAATCAACATCTTGTCATTAAACAGCAATAAAAATACAATCAACAAGCATTGAAATTAAAATAAGAAACTACGTAATTGCAAATTAATCACATTGAGCTTAAAGCTTCACGTAAACTACCAAGTTCTTGGCGAGTCATGATTAGATGATGCCGATGATATTGATGATGAAGTAACTATTTTCAATAATTAACTGTGATGAAGTCAGTTTTGAAGATGAAAATTACAATAGTTGCTATAGGAAATTTATTGCTAATAATTTGAATTTCTGTTCAGGCAGCCAGCTATTTTGAGTTTTTTTTTTACACCATGCTAACTAACACTTGCCGTTTGATTAACCATGTTTTTCGCTTTTGACCTTGTACCTTGACACTGAATTCAACTGTTAAGGTTTGAATAATTATGGGGAGTTTCTAGTCAGGTGATGCCAACTATTGTTTAATGGTTTGTTTATTTAATTAATTTAATAATTTATTCCAACAATGCGTGCGTTTGATTTCACTCAGCCAACTTTAGCTATTCAGACGATCTCAAAGTCGTGTCTTCACTCAAATTTTGAAATTCAATGAAATTTGCGCCTAATTTAAATATTTTGTCGGTTGGTTTGTTTTAACTCTTAATAAGAGCACGTAAAATTTTATTGTATTCAATATAGTATCAGCTGTTTTGTTTTCTGTTTTTTTTTCTACCCATTATATTCTTCTACGTTTTATATTTTAACTCAAATTTAATTAATTATTATTCATGATGTTCTACTTCTTCTGTTTTTCCTTCTTCTTATTTTTCTTCTTCTTCTTCTAAGCTTAATCTTGTTCAAATAGTTTCATCAGAATGTAATTTCAATTTCGTTGAAACTGACTCTCCAAGGTCAATGTGTTCTTCACCAAACAGCTGACATCAGCTGATTATTTTTGATAATAAATAAAAAAAAAACACAAAAATTTTGGTTTATATAATGATCTATTATGCTTGTTCTTTTCTTACTTTATTCTATTCTTAGTGTGATACCTTTGTTATATCGAGCTATAACGTCATCATGATATATGTGTGCATTATATGAAGAATTACTTTATTAGAATATCTCAAAATCTCCAAAATAGAAGAAAGATTAGTTATCTTAGGACTAGAAAAACTTGGGTTATTTTAATAAATGCGCAATTCAAGCTATTTATAAAAAAAACTTGATAAATATATTAGACCAACATGGATCATAATGATGATGATGATGATGTTGGTAACAATAGTAATCAATATCTTTTGAATTATTTGTTGATTCCGTTTATTAATATTTTGCTTTTTGAGAGTTACTTACTTTTGCTTTACACTCTTTAAAATATTGTTCGAACATACCTGGAAATAAAAAGAAAAACAAAACTATTTAAACGGCCAAAAATGTCATTTTCCACTTAAGAATAAATTTATTATATAAATGTTAACGCTGCAGCGTTAAAAATTATTAGGGGTATTCACAATGTGGTGTATTTGTGGTTAATATGTTAAAAATTTACAACACTTAGAATAAGATTGTGAACATACCTTTTGTTAATTTGTTAATTATTTACAATCAGCTGATTTTGCTTACGTTTGTCATAAAACAAACAAGATGCCGAAAAATTTCGGGTGCCCTAAAAGAAATCGAAGGTTCATTTCGACTTCTTCGCTGGTCCGCTTCTTATTGGCTTTCTCTCTTTTTTATAATTTTCCATGTTCAATTCATTGCATAATATTGTTATAATAAGTCCAGGTAGAAAATAATTATTTTAATCAATAACTTGACTTAGAGGGCGCACAAAATTCTCTGTTTTATTGTTTTTGCCAAGCAATAACCACAAATACATCATATATACAACAATTTACAGTGTTGCACTTGTGGTAAGCATGGTATTTTTTAGTTGCGTACATTTTGTTTGTGCAATTTACTACAGAAACCATATTTACCACAAATGCAGAATACAAGACTAAACACATCACCAATGCAGAATACAATAGGACCAAGAGAACCAAGAAATTTATTCCTTTCAAAAGGGGTCTATAAGACCCCAGCATTTTAATCAAAAAATTTTGGTTTTGTTCAAAGTCCAGAAACCAAATTTCGGACTCTTAAAAATCGATTAAAACCAAAAGGAACAAATTTTGTAAAAAATATTTATACAATGATCGTTATGAAAATTGTATGGACTTAGTAATAACCAGATCTGTAAAAAATTTAATCATTTGTGATTTAAAATCATGATCATTCATCAGTATATATTCAAAATGAATGCATTCATTTTTTCAAATCGTTGAATGTGATTTAAAATTTCAAATTAATGATTGCATTAATTTTATTTCAAATCATTGATAAGAACTCAATGAATGCAATCATTTTTGTGATTTGAAATTTCAAGTCCCAATCAACGATTTTAAAAAATGAATGCAATCATGTTTTCAAATCATTGATTGGGACTTGAAATTTCAAATCACAATCGATGATTTGAAAAAATTAATGCAATCACGTTTTCAAATCATTGATTAGGACTTGAAATTTCAAATCACAATCGATGATTTGAAAAAATTATGGCAGTCATGTTTTCAAATTATTGCTTGGGAATTAAATGATTCTAAATCATTTAATGATAAAAAATTAATGCAATGATGTTTTCAAATCATTGATTGGGACTTGAAATTTGTAATCAAAATCAATGATTTAAAAAATTATTTAAATCATTGATTGAAAATTATTGACTGCTTTCACGTGATTTAATTAATGCATTCAAATCATTGAATTGTGTGAATGATTTGTTGAATTGTGTGAATGGTGAGTCAATGAAAATTGTGTAGAAGGAAGTCTATTTTTTGTTTACATATTTAATTATCAAAGGTATTGATATCTCTTTTGAACAAGTATTGGACATTCATATGAGAATATAATTAGTTGTACATTTTATCTTTGTTACTTGTTGCCGTTCGGAGAAGGGCTTAATTGTGTTAAACCTGTTTCAATTCCTCTTTGTATAATTTCTTACAATATCGTAATACGTATGCATTCATTTTTTCAAATCATTAATTGAGACTTAAAATTTCAAATGCCAATCAATGATTTGAAAATATGATTGCATTCATTTTTTCAAATCATTGATTAGGACTTGAAATTTGAAATCGTTATCAATGACTTAAAAACATGATTGCATTCATGAAGTCCCAATGAATGATTTCAAAAAATTATTGCATTCATGTTTTCAAATTATTATTTGGGAATTAAATGATTTTAAATCACAAATGAATGCATTCTTTAACAGCTCTGGTAATAACATTGAATAGGGAATTTTTTTATCAATATATATGATAAATTTCAATTATATATAAAATATAAATAATTTCAAATTAATATTGAATTGTTCCTGTACTTCGACCATCTTATTTTTGCAAATTTAACTTGACCGAAGTTAAAACTCCAACACACACGTGTTTATTATATAATTATATAATTATAATCAGCAGTTATAAAGCTATTATTATTATTTTGATGACGTCAGCTAGCATGGGAATAGGCGTGGTTATCATTCAATTTAGCCAAACTTCAAGCTCATTGTATGTTTTTAATATCAAAGCGTATGTGTAAAATATCAAGTCAATACATGAATTTTTTTAGAATTAATTAAGGTTTTGTGATGTTATGACGTCACGTTGTATGGGATGTGGGCATGTTTTTCATAAGATTTTGACAAATTTCAAACAAAAAGTGTTTATCTGATAATAAAGCGAAATGTAACCTAACAAACCATACATGCATCTACCTAAAATCGGGTTTTTTACCACAAATTTCGATTTTGATGGTATACCTAAAAAACCAAGTATGCAGTTATCTTATGTTTAACCATCTACAATCTACAAACTCTATTATGTCTCGAGTCGAGTTTGTTTTCACTGTAACACCGTGATATTTATAAAGCTTTGCGCATTTGAAATACGAAATTTTAAATTTTAGACCAATTTTTTAGAATTTTAGAGATTTTTTAGAGATTTTAGAAATTTTAGAGATTTTATCATTTTGATGACGTCATTTTGTAAAGGAGGTTCATATTTTCATCCGATTTGGCTCATTTTAGAACATGATCTTGTTTCTTTAAGATATAGGCTTATATTTTGAATTTTATTACGAAAGTCTCAAAATTTCAGCTAACCAGACAGACGGACAATGCGAAATCAGCTCAGATGGTGATGCTTGCCTAGAATATATAAACTTTTCTTTATTTACCACGCCTTTTTTAATGTTTTTTTTTATGTCTGAACCAAAGATTTCAGGTGTTACATCTTTTGAATCAAGTCTGCCATGGTTCGAAATGGGGTGGTAGATTAGTGGTAGAGAAGAGGCAATCAAGTGATACAACATTAAAAAAAAACAGAGGCAAAATTTAATACCTTTACCGTCAATTCAAGACAATCAGCTTACAGTTATAAGACAATCAAGTCCATATTCTTCTCTACCACCAACTAAAATTTTTAAGTCGTAAACACTGATGAATTTTCAATTTCAGTTGATTAGAAATGAGAAAAGATGTGTAGAAAGGTTAAAGCCTTTCACTATGGCCTGCCTGGAATATGACCTCCCGAACCCGGGACCCCTTAGGTGGTGGAAAATGACTTCCTACTCGACTACACAGGCCGCCAAATCGCAAAATTGCTTGAAGTATATAAATATTCTATATATATTTTGGAAAATATATATGGCATCGGATAGACATTATATCAAGAAATTTAAGGAAGGAGGTAATTTTCGATGTAAACCAAGGGTCATTAGCTTGATTGAAAAGAATATCAATAAATGATTGTTTAAAATAAAGTACACAAACCATGACTTATGGTTTCCTAAAACCAAAACCAGCACCGTTCCACGTTAGGAATGTCCAAATATTTATTTTCGCCTTAATCAAATTTTGAGGCTTCTGAGGTGTATTGTTAGTTTCCGAGGTGAACTGTGAGCAATTTTCCTTGTAAGCAGGTCTGTGAAAATAAATCTAAAAATGACTAGAATCAAAAATTTTACTTTGTAACCCATCAGTACAAAGAATATTGCTCTAGAATATCTAACAAATTTTACGCTTCTACATAGTATTGTGTTTATTATTGAGAACATGAATTTTTCTGGGACTTTGAATTTGTTATAGTTTAAAAGAGGGGTTTTCTTGCAGAAAAAGCACTTATACTGACATATGGGCGTTACAGAGCCATGTTAACCGATTTTTTTTTACTGAAATTGAGACATGAATTTGGACGACCTCTGGTTCATGCAGGATGACACGCCATGCCACACAGCCCATGCCACAATCGATCTTTTGCTCACCAAATTCACAAATCGCGTTAACAGTCGTCTTGGCGATGTCAATTGGCAGCTCTGAGCTACGATTTGGCCCCTTTGGACTTTTTTTTGTGGTGAACCGTGAAGGACCGTTATAGACGTTATGCCAACAATCCAGAAGTGATTCAAGCACTTAAGGCCCATATCATCCAAGCAACTCGTGAGCTACAGCCCGAAACCATCAACAAGGTCTTGGAAAATTTGAGTGAGAGAATGCGCTACTGCAAGGCCAGCCGAGGCAGCCACTTGAACGACATTGTGTTCCATAATTAATGAGGATATTTGCTCTTACTAATTAAGTCACAATACATGGAAAAAATGCAATTTTGTTCATTTTATTGCATTTAAAAAAAAAAACACTTGTATTTGGCCCACCCCGTATAGGGTTTGATTTTAGGAAGGATTCCTAAAAAGTTTGATTGATTTTCAATTATATACAAATCATGCATTATGACGCCATTTTTTTTTTTTTAATCTGTTATCTTAAGTCCTTTGCTATAATATATAGAAAGGAACATTACGGGTATTCACAATGTGGTTTATTTGGTCAGGTATTGTGTATTTGTGATAAGGTTGATAATTTTATTTAATTATTGACAATCATAAGCACAAAATGCAGTAACTTTTGAATACAAAACTTTATTTAATATACAATGAAAAACTCCTTTTGTATATATGTAAAAAAACATTTCAATACAACGTTTTTTCGAACAAGGAAATCTCCTCGACAACATGAAAATATCAAAAAGCTAAGATATCAAAAATATAACATTTTACTATGAATATAGTAACAGTTTGCTTTATATAAATATCTTGGCCGAGGCTGGTCTACCAACAATATCCGGGCGAATAAAATGGGCAACATACAATCTTATTCCAAAACTTTTTAACTGCAACAACGCTATCCTACACCAAGATGTAACCAGAGCACTAGCCCACAAAAAAACTTATAAAATAAAGTCTGCTATTAGGCACTGCATTGAAGGTTTGAAGACCATGCAATTGAACATTAAGCCCCGCATCATAAAACATAATAGAGAGCCACCTTGGCGGCTCGACCAATCATCTTTTGTACTGAAGTTAGCAGACTATCCAAAATCAACTACAAGTCCAGCGATATATCGGCAAGTTTTTACTGATCTTGAAAGCCAGTTCAAAATGAAAGGCTACACACTAGTGTATACCGACGGTTCAAAATCTGGGGATGGAATTTCGTTTGCCGTCGTGCATCAAAATGGCAACTTAATCGCTAAAGGATTACTTGCAGAACACGCCTCGGTACTTACCGCTGAAGCTCTGGCAATACAAACTGCCATCGATTTTTGTGTTAGTAACAAAGGGAAATTTGTAATCTGTTCAGACAGCAAATCCACTATTGACGCCATCTTGAACGTCAACAATAACAGTGAAATCATATCCAATATCCGGGATTCTTACATCCGACATCCAAAAACGCTTCAACTTATGTGGATTCCTGGCCACTCAGGCATACCAGGAAATGATAATGCAGATCAAGAAGCTAAAGACGCCGCAAAATCGCCATGTATAACTATAAGCACAAATGAAAACAAAGACTTGGCAAACTTTATTAAGAAGCACCTATACAAATGTCGCTTGGAAGAGTGGGCTAGCTACAACCATCGCTACCATAACTTCAATCCAGACGCACTAAAAGCAAATTATCCTGCATCATGTTCTCGGCAACAAACCAGACTTTTCGTTCGACTTCGTGTTGGGCAGACAAAATTCACTCACGGACATCTTTTAAGTGGCAACTCTCCAACAAACTGCAGATTTTGCAATGGATAACTAACTATCGAACATATCCTTAACGAATGCAGCCAACTTACTCAGCAGCGCAAAGATACTTTTAAAGATAGAATTCCTACTGAACTTCTAAAAACCATAAACTTTCACAATATCTATGCTATTGAAACCTATTTTAAAAATTGCAATCTTATTTTAGACATTTAGTATAATCAAGTATTACATTAATTCCCTATATTTTTTACCGAGTCGAAAGCCCTGGCAGCTAGTACTCGCTGTACATATTATTAGAATAATTTATTATTGTATTAATAAATATTAAATTAAATTAAATTGCTTTATATGTTTTTTTTTTTTTTCTAAATATATCACACTTCGTGAATACCACTATTAAAATCAGCCACTACTGGTTTCACTTAGAATAAAGTATCCAGTTCACCGACCACAGTTGTACTTGATTTAAGTTGTATAAAAGATCTTATCTAGTTTTTCTGATATTACTACGCAATGCATACAAATAAAATTTAATATCTATATTAACATATAAATATTTTAATTTTATGCAAAACCACGACTACTACTCACCAAACTCATTTCTGTTTCTGCTACCGAGTTCGCACCTATTTTGAAATATTTCCGAAAATGTAATTCTACCAACCGCAAACTCATTGAGTGAATTTTATGTGTCACAGTGTCACACGCAATTAAGAAATTAAATAATTTTCATACGCACACATCAGCGTTAATTGCGCGTAGCGAAAAGTGGCAACTGCGCCTAATTGTAGGCAATAGTAATAACAATTTTAATTAAGTGCGCGTAACCTTAATTCGTAAAGCGTAAATTTAAACAATTCAATTTAAACTTCAGCAGCAGCTGCAGCAGCTTGAAGTTATGACCCTGAATTACCTTTGCTAGGTTTGTAATAAAGTTGTAATAAAGATACGAGGGTTGAATTTTAAGTCTTGCGCCTAGCATGAGTGGTTGAACAGTGAAAATGCTTTAATTTTTGTTTTTCAAGGTATTCTCCAAGATGATTAATACACTTTTGCATTCGTTTGAACCAATTTTCAAAACAGTTTTGTCACTTTGAAGATGGTATCTTTGTAACCAGGGTTTTGAAGGCCTAAAAACACTCGCCACGCATTTTTTCTTAATGTAAAGGAACAAAACGAAGTCATAGGGGGCCAGTCGGGACTGTTAATACATTAATATGTACATGTTAATACATATACATACATGTACACCGTTTCGTATTATACTCCACTAGATCTAAACTATGTCACTGTAAAAGTGACAGTCACACACGGTGTAATCGTTGAATTATGATAAAATGGGATATTAGCTGCGTTTTATTCGTTCTAGTTTAATCTGATGAACGAATAGATTGCATATTGACAGTTTGGGGCAATAAGCTAACGACTCTTTTGCATCCATTTTTTTTTTATTTATTGCAAATGGCCAACTCACACGGGATTGCTTGATTGGCAATCGATGAACTTTTCTTACTCTCTTTCACATTCTGATTGTTGCTAGCTCACACGACACGCCAATCATAATTTGACATTTCCTTCAAAATTTTATTTCGCCACCTAGTAACAATATTCAGTTTGCTGATTGCCGACATGTACAGCAATCTCAAAATGAACAAATTTATCCGCTCTGGCTCTCAGAGCACATTGACAGTTTCACATTGAAAGCAACAACAAAATGACTAGATTGTTTGATTGGCAATCACCGTGTGAGGTGGGAAAAAGAAATAAGCACAAAGCCTAACCAAAAAAGACGATTTGCTCCGTAACGAGTGAAGAAAAAAATGAAACAACCGAACTTTTAGCGTCTCAACACGTCAACAACAGCTCATGGTATAGTAATACAAGATAGCATTGACCTGCTTATTTTCTCTTCTACAAGAAAACATCTCCTGTCAAAAACAGCTGTTTGTGAAAATTCATCTGCAGCTGCTTGTTTTTTTCACTACAACGTTTTCAACATTGTTTTTATTTTAAATGGTGGATCGTGAGCGCTCTCTTTTTTACTATATTTTTTGACAGGAGATGGTTTTCCAAGCAACTGTCAATGCTACCTTGTATATTATACCATGCAACAGCTGTGCAAAGTAGTCTTCTTCTTCTTGTTTCAGACGGTTCTTTCGGTTTTTTTCGTTCTCTTATTTGTACTAGTTTTGACAGTTGGTGCAAGGCGAAAGTACTGTCACTCCTACCTTGCATAAATGTATCATGGTCTGACAGCAAAGGGTGACTATAAATCAATGGAAACAAAAATAAATAACAACATCTATGGAGCCGTAGCGGAACGAAAAAAAGTTTAACAAGATGATCCAGCTATTGAGCAGATTAATTTTTTTGTTTTTGATCTGCATGTAATTTAGAACATTTTTGTTTAAACCAGTACTAATAAAACACGGCTATTAACATAGATGAAATGGGATTATAACTATTTTTTCAAATTTCTCATATAATTGAATTGATTGAATATTCTTTTAAACTTTAATTTTTAAGTATCCCTAAAGATTTTTATCAAGGAATTAGGGTTTATAAGGGCTTTTTCCTCTCCTAAAAATGTGGAGAATATCAGATTCATAACATTAATGGATGTTATGAGATCTTTTTATATATCTATCGTATAGATATTTTCTCTACCTAAAAATAATAAAAACATTTTATTGGAACGGCTTTGAAATATTGGAGTTGAAAATGGGAATATAATAAGGTGCCTATGGCGTATATGATACTATTTGATTTCATGGCGTGGATATTTAACCCTCTGCAACTGACGTGCTCCAAATTTAACAATATACCTGACGTGGGGTCTTGCAGTCCTCGCTTTTAAACTGATTTCCTATGATGAAGTTCTGACTGTAACTTTCTTGACCTTGTTCCATATAACAGTAAATAGTTATTAGTGTAGCATAAGAATAAAATTTGAAATAAAATATGTTTTTTTGAAAGATAAAAACGAATTTTTATCTTCCAATTTTACGTTTGCACGCACAAAGTTTTGATTTTCGGTGTCTGTCAGACTACGACGTCAGCTGCAGAGGGTTAAAAACTATGAAGTTTTTACTAGAAACTATCTTTTGTAGAATTCTCTGCAGGTTGTCAAATTGATGGAAAGAATATATATTTGAAAACAACAGATCAAGAACACAAGAAACTATGGTTACGTAGTTATCTAACATAAGACTCTTGTAAAAGTATTTTAATGAGTCCTTATAAGTTTTCGAAAAATTAATTATAAGCTTTATTTATGTACCCAGTGAGAATAGTATGAACCCTGAACACAACCACTGGCAAGTGTATCGTTGCCAACCTCAAGTTTCAAGCATATCGTTGCCAAATTCAAGCAAAGTATGATTGAATGACAATAGTAATGGCGGCAATGGCGTGTTGAGGTTTAGAAAGACATCTCAAAATAGTAATCAGTCAAAAATAATATTAAACTAAAATTAAAGAATAAAAGTTTTGTTAAAAAATTAAATATATTTAAACATGAACTTTAGATCTTAATATAAAAAAAAATGTTGGTGCGTATGTATGTCTGATCATCACTACGCCATATGTTCGTGTAGTACTCTGGTTCGTTTCTATGTGTGTAGCGAACCACCAACTCTAGGTGGCGCTGTACTCGTTTTTTTTCCAAAATCATTATTTATGCACCCATTTGGGTCAAATTCACAGCATGTAATATATGGGTCAATTACACAAAAAACGTACTCGAAGAGGTTTTCATGTTTTGTTTTTAAAGTTTTTTAAATTTTCCCGTTAGAGTAGTCAAATTAAGTGAAAAATAATGGAGAATTCGAAGTTGTTTGTAGGCCCTGCAAAAAATCATTTTTTCTATGGTTTTTATACGATTTTTGTATTGAACGTCACACAGCAGATATACGGGAAAAATCACTAAAAATTTGAAAAATGTTGTAAATTAAAGCTTACTGTGGTGTTTGTTAAGTTATTTAATCAGTTAAATCAGCTTTTGCAGAAATCGCCATTTCAGTTACAGAAATAATAATTTTTTACCAAAAATACCTACATATTTTACAATTTTAACGGGAAAAAATTAAAATTTTTCTCCAAAAAGACATCAACATAGAGGTTATTTTCAAAGTAGTAGACTTGCAGCAATAAATAATAAAAAACTGTTTAATAATAAGCAATTTCAGAAAAAACAACAGAGTGACGTTCAATACATTTTGTGACGTTCAATACATTATGTTGCGCTTAACCAAATAATTTAAATCAAATTGGTAGTGTAACAAAAAACAGGTTTATTCTTTTTTTAAAAAAAAAGTAAATATAAAGTATATAATTCTATATACTTCTAGCTATACCTACATCAAATTTTCATCCAATTTTTTTTTTCTTTGTTTTTTTACAAAAAATTAAAAAAGTCAATAGCTAGTTGAATTTGTATTGAAAATTTTTTAAGACTTCACGTTTTACAATATAACTTTTTAACCCTTTAAAACCACATCTTTATTTTATATCATTGGAAAGGTATAACCTAACGTAAAAACGGAAAAAAAATTAAAACTATAAAAAAGAAAAAAATGTTAGCACGTGTTGCTGACATGGTATTCAACTCAAACAAATTAAGAATGAGTCAACTTATTGCAATATTCTCAACAATTTTGTACTTTTCCTCAAAAAAAATGAAAAAACTTTTCCAATGATACTATATTACCGGTAATCGGTCTTAAGTTGAATGAGCTACGTTGTCTTCAAATAGACCCTAATTTGGCCGCGAAAAATGATTCTAAAAATTTATACCTTCGAATTTGATTTTCAAATCAATAAACCAATACAAGAAAAATATTTGAGACAAATCGACGATGAGCAGCGTAACTGATCACTTCAATGTGAAATGGGCGATATTAGTTAGTAAAAACAAAAATCTGGTCAAAGTCAAACATAGGTACCATTCTTTTTGCTTTCGTTTATATTCTTCACTTCGATCCTTATATAGCTTTTTTTCCCGGTATCTTCATGCTCTTTCAGCAGGCGTTAATTTTGCTATTTTACTCTTAAATATATAAAAACGAAATACAAAATGAATACTTCAGCCGGTGGTGTGACATATCTTAAAAGTGACGTTCAATACATTTACCACTTTTTAGTTTTTTTTCTTAGGAATCTTATTTTGCAAATATACTAAAACAACGAAATTAATCAAAACCCATGAAACAATGACTTTTTAAACTTGTATGTTCTTGATTTTCTATTTTTGCTTTTATAAAACATACTTATCATGATGAACTAAGAAAATACAAAAAATTTACTTTAATATTATTTAATCGTCTTAATTTTTAGAATTTCATGAAAACTTATCTCTGTACTTCCTTAATATAACTTACTTGTCATCTTTACCTTTCCTAAATTAAACGTAACGAAGTGTAAAAAAAAGTGACGTTCAATACAATGCTTGGGGACTAAATGTGAATCGAAAGCCAAATCCGCGATGACAATGTTTTGAGAATAACAACAAAATAAAACATAAGAAATAAATGCTATCATTACAAAACTGTTATTATTTGTTAAATTTTTGCATTGTTTTCAACTTTTTTTTACGTTTTTCATCAAAAAGTGTAACTGGGGACACATGTTTTTGTATTAAGCGAGTCCGAGAGAGCAATATAACATTCTTCAAAACAAATATGCAAACAATTTTAGGATTCTGAAAAATATATTTTGTCAATAAATATTCTTCAGTGATCACTCTCATGTTTTATTTGTTTTTTTTTTTGTTTTTACCTAAAAACAGAGTTAAAAGAGCGGGGAGAAAAAAAGAGCATTTTGTATGCAATTGACCCATATAGTTTTCTCGCAAAATTTGGACCCGATAGGTGGTGCTTGGGTGCAGATAATTATGAAAATTTAGTTTTCCCTGAATATAATTTTCATCTCAACAATATTACATTTAAATAAAATAATATAGTTTGGTATAATCACAAAAACTTTCGCCAGATGATGTTGATTATCTCACAAAACTATTTTTACATTTACAAAAATTGGATATTTCAGTACTACTCAATAGTATAGCAGCCAAAGCCGTTGATGACTTCTAGTCTATATCTATATCTATCTATCTATACTATTATATAAAATGAAAGTGAACATTTTTTGTGTCCGCAAAACTCCAACAGTACTGGTCCGATTTTTTTGAAATAAGTTTTAAAATATCACATTTATGCTAGAAAAGGTTCATTGGTTATTTTCTTTACGAAATTTCAATAATAAGAATCTTTAGTTAAAGTGTTAAGTTATTTAAAAAATCATCCACAATGCTTGATCGTTAGCTTTTCATGCGTTTGTGCTGCGAGAGCCTCAATAAACTGCATGTTCCTCTCTACTATACTCTTTTTGTTCTCAGCAAGCACAAAACAACAAAACAAACAAACAAATACGTATACATACATACTTTGCTACGCTTAAAGCTAATTGGATCGAAGTACATTGTAACATGTTCAAAGTAGTTTTGATGTGGAGAATTAATCTAACACAGTTTTGTTAAAAGGTGATTCACTGACCACCTTTAGCATGTTGAGGATTTTTTTGATGAGAATGAGATTCAATCCGACTTGATATACGAGTATGTATGTATGTATGTATGTACGTATGTTTATTTGTTTCGCTGCATGCAACTTTTCTACACATGTTTTGAGGGTGGTTTTTCTGTAATTTACTTTTAACTTAATAGAATTGACATTGTGCGATTCAATAAGTTTTTTTATAAATAAACAAGAGAACTGGGACGGGCATAGGAAAAGGGGTCATGGCTTCGACCACACAAGTCAAATTTTTGATATTGAATAGTTTTGGAACTAAACGTCGCATGATAATAAAACTCAGTATGGAGTTACTAATTGCCAAAGTCTTTCTACTGGAAAACTGGTTTGTGCATTGGAAAAGGGGGTGTGGCCCGATTCTCTATACAGAATTGCTTTGGAAGCTTAAATCACAGGACATTGAAACTCATAATGGAATTGTCACCTGGGAGTGATGTTCTGCTACTGGGAAACTGTAACGGGCAGTGGAACATGAGCATGGTGTCAGACTAAGGGACAAATAAAAGTTTTGAATTTACTTATCATTTCCAATATACTTGCTGGGTGCAGCAAAGCGCGCCGGGTATCGCTAGTTTAATATAAAAGCCATTCTTTCTGAGAGTTCTTACTATGTTAAATGTGCTTCGATTATTTTTCTTAACTCTTTCATTCCTCTTCGGTTTCGAAACAATTGTGCTTATCTATACATTTCTCATAAATAGACAGCCCTACCATTAAGAAGCCTAAAAGCACTCTACAAAAGCTCTATACAAATAAAAATTCCCCCCATTGAACTCTACTATTCTTATATAAGAGATAAAAAAAAATCACTTTTAGTTCACCCAATTTTATGACACAGATGAATTAGTGTCCAGACTTGGCCAACTCAGGCAGTGCTGCAGTCAGGCACGTACACAGAAAGGGGGAAAAAAAACAGGCGGCAGCCAACAAAATAAAATCCCTACATTTCACTTTTTGACACCTTCAACGATACAGCTAAGCAGATAATGTCAAAAAATTTGTATGAAAATAAATTTTATGCAAGACAAACAATAAAAATGCAATTTCTTGTAAACAGATGGCGTGCTAAGCTGGAGTGGAAGAAAGGGATGCCAATAAAATACGTTTGCTGGAGTGTAAACGTTATACCAATAAAAATAAAAATAAATATGAAAAAACTGCGAAAAAATAAAGCGCCTCATAAAGTGTCGGATAAAAATTTGCTAAGCTGAAAGCAGGAAAAGTGATAAATTTACAAATGTTTTTGCTGTTTTTGTTGTTGTTAGCTTAAAATTATGTCATGAATGACCCAAAAGGAGCAAAAATAAGACAAATAAAAAAAAAACCGAAACCTCACAGCGTGTAAGCAAAAGTGAAAGAAAGAGTAGAATTTAGGAAAATATGAGCGTGACAAAAGAATAAAAGTGAAATCACATGACATATTTTGTGTTGTTGTATTAATAAATTAAAGACTTAACCCAATTTCACATGATTGTCGTGAGTAGTGTGTAAGTTTGACACAGTGACCGCAAAATAATGAGCAATTTCCTTACCAAGCCAGCCAAGCTTTACAAATGCGTAGCACTTTTGTTGAACTGTTCGTGTTATTATCTGCCGGAATTGCTTAACACGTAAATTCTTAAACACTTAATTTTAACTAAGAAAAAGCTATGACAATTATGCCAAGTCAAGCAGCAAGTTTAACTGTCATTATTTTTCAAAACTTCCAAAGAAAAAAAAAAAAAAAACGAGACAATTCTCACTAAGTCAAGTTCTAATTTTGTTGATATACGACAATTAACTCCATGCGAAGCTGCTGCGGTCTAGATGTGTTGATCCAGCGCGACATCATCATAAAAACGAAATTTGAAAAAATAAAAATTAAGTTCAGCAACAAACAGTGAAAACCTCAGAAAAGTGAAATCTTAAATTACTCTCAAAAAAAAAAAAAAAAAAAAAAAAAAATGCTGTCTGCGGTTCTAAGTGATGTACGTTCAACTTTTGCTGTTGTTGTATGCTGTGGTAACACATGTGCACGAGTATGAGTGTGTTAATGCATGCGTGTGAAGATTCTCTTGTGACCCAAAGAACTTTGACTTCGATGTCATTTTTACCACATGGCATGGAGTTGATAAAATTTGTTTTGCTCAAATCTGTGGTTGCCGCAAAAATTCGCATAATATTAACAGTGGATCTGTTTGGCAGCATTACCATAAATTGAACAAAAATATATATGTATATTCTGGGTTCCACTGAGGGTCAAATTTCACTTCTTGTGAGAAGCTCGCAAAAATAAAAGTATATAGCTTGTCCCTTTGAGTTACTTCATCAGTTATAACAATAACATTATATTAGGGGTATTCACAATGTGGTGTATATGCACGCAAAGAAAAAAAACGTTTATCGCCAGTTTGCCGCAAACGAACTTCGTTTGTCGTGCTTGAAATCGTTTATTGCAAACGTTTCAACAGTTGTCATAAACGTTGAACGAAAAAAAAAACAAAATTTTCTTTTGTGAGAAACGAGTCATTTAGTTGCAGGAAATAAATTTCGTTTGTCATAAACGCGAATGATTTTTAAATTGCAGCAATTGAAAACTTCGTTTTTCCCAACTGAGAATTTTGTTTATTTTTCCCTTCGTTGTATAAACATAACGCTTATAGTTTAGAGTTACTTTTTGGACAAATTGTTACTATATAAGAAAATTGGTAGTTTGCTTAATACGCGGACGAAGATAGCAACAGAGGTGGAATCCATAAGAAGACGGACGGACATAATGAGAAAGATTATTAATATAATAAATAATAATGACCGAAATAGCTTGCGGTTTATATATATAAGATATATTTTTAAGTTGTGACAACTGAATATTCGTTTGCGGCAAATACAGCTCGCAAACGAAGTATAGTTGGTGAATTTTTCAGTTGTGGTAAACGAAAAATTTCTTTGCGTGTGGTCTTGTATTGTGTATCTATAAATTTATTTGAAAAGTTTTTTCTTGTGGGAGTCGCTGAGCGAGAACGCCTGCCTATTAAAATATAGTTGAGGTGTCAAAACATAGAAAATGTAATGTAGATGTGCCAACTATCGAGAAAATTTTCATATTTTCAAGGCCGTGGTAAGAATGGCCACATTTCTCTATAAAAATACCCAACTGACTATTTCACGAAATATTTTTGTAATATACTTATATCAAAAAAGATCTTTTGTTTTAATATTTCTTGCACAATTTTTTCAAAATTACATACAGCAGCTGTTAAAAAAACAAAACGTTTTAATTTTAAAAATTTCTAATCATAAAACAATTAAAAGAAATTGATGCAACCAATAAATAAAATATGAAAACCCCGAAGGCTTTCGTAACTAAGTGACTAATCGCGGAAATATTAAAGTCAAGGTTTAAAAATGGTCCACCACAAATTTTGAAGTTTCATTTGGAAGAAGTACACGCAAAGAAAAAAAACGTTTATCGCCAGTTTGCCGCAAACGAACTTCGTTTGTCGTGCTTGAAATCGTTATTTGCAAACGTTTCAACAGTTGTCATAATAACAGTTCAGTTGCGAGAAACGCGTCATATAGTTGCAGGAAATTAATTTCGTTTGTCATAAACGCGAGTGATTTTTAAATTGCAGCAATTAAAAACTTCGTTTTTCCCAACTGAAAATTTTGTTTATTTTCCCCTTCATTGTATAAACATAACGCTTATAGTTTAGAGTTACTTTTTGGACAAATTGTTACTATATAAGGAAATTGGTAATTTGCTTAATACGCGGACGGAGATAGCAACGGAGGTGCAATCCATAAGAAGACGGACGGACACAATGAGAAAGGTTATTAATATAATAAATAATAATGACCGAAATAGCTTGCGGTATATATATAAGATATATTTTTAAGTTGTGACAACTGAATATTCGTTTGCGGCAAATACAGCTCGCAAACGAAGTATAGTTGGTGAATTTTTCAGTTGTAGTAAACGAAAAATTTCTTTGCGTGTAGTGACAAGTTTTTTTGCCGTGTAGATAATGCTGGGTTCAAATTCCGTTCACTTCTATGGTGTATGTTTGGTCTACGATTTTACTTTACAAACAAATACGAATACATAAAATTTATAGCCAATCGATTACAGGAAGATTTGGAGTATTTTTTATAAGAAAGCAAAGGAACTTGAATGGGATGAAGTAATGGCATAACATAATACATGCATCTGTTTGAATATGATTACACAGCTGACCTCAACATATCCAACAAACATATTGTCTTGGTTTAATTTCTTCATCCCTTTTATTCAATGTAATTTTTGAACTGAGCCTAAGACCAATTATTGAACAATGGGTTAACCGAAAAGATATAAAATCTTTTTTAGTAAAGCTTATGAACAGTTTATAGAGATATTATATTTAAATTTCAATGTGTAGTCCTGCATAATGAATTCTTCAGTAAAAATTTTTAGGCTTATAAGAGAGTAGAACTATGCTTAATCGTTTAGAAAGTCAAGTACCAACGAAATTATGTATAGGTCAATTGCATACGAAATGCTCTTTTTTTGTCCCCGCTCTTTTTACTCTGTTTTTATGTAAATACAAAGAGAAAAAACAAATAAAAATGAGAAAGTGATCACTGAAGAATATTTATTGACAAAACATATTTTTCAGAATCCTAAAATTGTTTGCATATTTGTTTTGAAGAATATTATATTGCTCTCTCGTACTCGCTTAATACAAAAACATATGTCCCCAGCTACACTTTTTGATGAAAAACGTAAAAAAAAGTTGAAAACAATGCAAAAATATAACAAATAATAACTGTTTTGTAATGATAGCATTTATTTCTTATGTTTTACTTTGTTGTTATTCTAAAAACATTGTCATCGCGAATTTGGCTTTCGATTCACATTAAGTCCCCAAGCATTGTATTGAACGTCACTTTTTTTTTACACTTCGTTAGGTTTAATTTAGGAAAGGTATAGATGACAAGTAAGTTATATTGAGGAAGTGCAGAGATTAGTTCTCATGAAATTCTAAAAATTAAGACGATTAAATTATATCAAAGTAAATTTTTTTTGTGTTCTCTCAGTTCATCATGATAAGTATGTTTAAAAATGTATTGAACGTCACGCGGAGTTTTATTAAAGCAAAAAGAGTAAATCAAGAAAATGCAAGTTTAAGATCATTGTTTCATGGGTTTTGATTAATATCCTTGTTTTAGAATATTTGCAAAATGAGATTCCTAAGAAAAAAAAACTAAAAAGTGGCAAATGTATTGAACGTCCTTTTAAGATATGTCACACCACCGGCTGAAGTATTAATTTTGTATTTCGTTTTTGTATATTTAAGAGTAAAATAGCAAAATTAACGCCTGCTGAAAGAGCATGAAGATACCGGAAAAAAAAGCTATATAAGGAACGAAATGAAGAATATAAACGAAAGCAAAAAGAAATTTACCTATGTTTGACTTTGACCTGATTTTTGTTTTTACTAACTGATATCGCCTATTTCACATTAAAGTGATCACTTGCGCTGATCATCGTCGATTTGGCTCAAATATTTTTCTTGTATTGGTTTATTGATTTGAAAACCAAATTCGAAGGTATAAATTTTTAGAATAATTTTTCGCGGCCAAAATAGGGTCTATTTGAAGACAACGTAGCTCATTCAACTTAAGACCGATTACCGGTAATATAGTATCATTGGAAAAGTTATTTTATCTTTTTTGCGGAAAAGTACAAAATTGTTGAAAATATTGCAATAAGTTGACTCATTCTTAATTTGTTTAAATTCAATACCATGCCAGCAACACGTGCTATAATTTTTTCTTTTTTATAATTTTAATTTTTTTACATTTTTACGTTAGGTTATACCTTTCCAATGATATAAAATGAAGACGTGGTTTTAAAGGGTTCAGAAGTTATATTGTAAAACGTAAAGTCTTAATAAAGTTTCAATACAAATTCAGCTACCTATTGATTTTTTTCCTTTTTTTTTAAAAAAAAAAAAAAAATTTGATGAAATATAGCTGAAATATATACTTTATATTTACTTTTTGTTTTTTTTTTTTTTTTTTGTAAAAGAATAAACCTGTTTTTAGTTAAACTCTCAATTTTATTTACATTATTTGGTTAAGCGGAACAAAATGTATTGAACGTCACAAAATGTATTGAACGTCACCCTGGTGTTTTTTCTGAAATTGCTTATTATTTAACAGTTTTTTAATATTTATTGCTGCATGTCTACTACTTTGAAAATAGCCTCTATGTTGATGTCTTTTTGGAGAACAATTTTAATTTTTTCCCGTTAAAATTGTAAAATATGTAGGTATTATTGGTAAAAAATTATTATTTCTGTAACTGAAATGACGATTTTTGCAAAAGCTGATATAACTTAACAAGCATCACAGTAAGCTTAAATTTACAACATTTTACAAATTTTTAGTGATTTTTTCCGTATATCTGCTGTGTGACGTTCAATACAAAAATCGTATAAAATAGAAAAAAGTATTTTTTGCAGGGCCTAAAAACAATTTTCAATTCTCCATTATTTTTCACTTAATTTGACTACTCTAACGGGAAAATTTAAAAAACTTTAAAAACAAAACATGAAAACCTCTTTGTGTACGTTTTTTTTTGCAACTGTCCCGTATACATAATGATGATCGTTGGCTGGTAATTGTGAGATAATTCAATTTGTCAGGATGCACTTATACTCTTGGGGAGACGCTGAAGGAACGATTGAAATTGTTTAAATTTCCAATTCGAGTTAAGCCGCATACTACACGAAAATGACAAATAATTTTAATTCTCCAGAACATGAATATTTCAAAGGACACACACTTAGAAGAATAAGAGAAGTAATTTAAAAACTATTGTTCGGACAAAAATTAAATGACAAGGAATGAAATGGCTTTGGAAAAAAAGAAAACAATATTCAGGACCTACGACAATGATGTTGTGGCCTCGTTAGTACAAATGGTAGTGCGATTACCTGCCACCCTAGAGTCTTGAATTCGAGTCCCGGCCAAACCATGGTTCATTTCATTCCATATTTGCGTCTCTATGATAGTTGATGTTGGTGATCGAGAAGTTTGGAAAGAATAATAGACCACTTTTTAACATGAATTGGCCAAAGCAAAGGCATAACACTAGCCTCAGATTTAAATTCACATGTTGATGCACATTTCTACCACACATAGAACAGCCAACACATATTAAGTTTGATTTGTCTTTCATCACAACTTATTAACTGCTCCATTTCGAACAAAGTCTAGCGAACAAAGTTAAATGAATAGCTTTCTACCAAAGAACCCGAATTATTTTAGACTTTATTATTTTATATCATGAAGGCTTTATTCAATTTCTCTGTTTAAGAACTATTACTATCATAGCATTTCTTTACGTATGTTAATATAGAAAAAATGAAAGTCAATTTCGACGTGGACTACTTTAGTTGGTGATAAATTTGATATTTGTAGTACATTTTGACATTTACAAACCCATTCAAACCCAAATTAGACCTGGTTGTGCACTGTGAATAGTGTTGTCAGAAGGTGCTTATTGGCCATGGTATTCCACGATATGCATATTGAGGTTACACAACTGTACGACTATTTTCAATGTATAGGGTCACAATTTCGGCGCGTTGTTTCGGTGTAAAGTGATTCATGGTTAAAATTCTACTGAATTGACGTTTTAAAATCTATACCACGCACCCTGTATTACGAAAAAACTCCTTTGTAAATTGTCTTATCGTAGTAAATTTTGTTTTGTTTTTCCTATAAAAATTTTTATTTTAATAAAAAAGTTTCCTTGGTAAATATCAAATATACAACAATTTGCAACGAATCTTATATCAGTCTAGAAAATATATAAATATCTGGAAAAATATACCTTTAGTACCATATCGTGAATACCCCTATTGATTTTTTTTAAAACTACATACAAATTGTCGTTGAGTATATGACGTTCTTAACGTCAGATTTTCAAAGGTTACTTATTTGTGTAAAGAACATATGGCTATCAATCGATCATATGTTGCTCATTGTATTCGATAACCTTTCGGTACCTTTCAGCAAGTTTCATAGGTCCTCGTTGATAGTTGGATGTGTGTATATCAGTGAAAAATTAAACAAGGTGGCGATTAAGGGCTTCATCTGAAGAATGTCTCAATAGTAAGGAATATTCACGAGTCTTGGAGGGTTTCGGCTGTTAGATTAATTCAAACTGTCTAATTGCCGATAGTACACATTCTAGTCGATTGTTTGGTTTCTTTGGTCAAAAAGAACGGCATCTTTAAAATTGCACCAAAATAAAAGCGTAATCATCCCCTGGTGTATTGCAGCTACTTGACGCAATTTGGGAAAAATCCGTAAGTTGGAACCAAGACCGTTTGCGGTCCACATTGTTTTACACAATCCACTTTTAGTCTACAGTACACATTCGTTTTAAGGAAGGGTAATTTTCAGATATTTCAATTGCCATCGAATGAATTTTATTGAGTCTGAATTGACCAAGATACCTAGCTTTCTTATGTATCCCAGAATCGTTACTTCAGACTATCATCTGAACGTTTAAACGATAGATTTCCAATATTTTTGCAATCTCGCGTGTTTTTACGTGGATGTTAAAGGCCCATCACTGCCTTTATCAACAAACATTTGCAATTTGAATTTAGAATTTTGAACGAGTTTTTCTGAAAAAAAGTTCCATAAATGTACACCTAGACATGAATTCTGTTAAGAAATTTTGCTGTCATAATGCTGTGCTGTCAATTCCTGTATCAACCTCAATATCCGTCATTGTCAATAATTATCATTTATAACAAGCAAATTATTTATTTAAAAAAGTGACTTCATGCTTTCAATTAAGTACCCGCCATATTTTCCTGGAAAAATTTAACTGAAATTTTATTGTCATAATCCTGCTGTTCCTGTTTCTTTTACCATATCCGCCATTATCTATCATTATCTCTTACAACATGCAAATTATTTGAAAAAGTGACACGATATTTTCAGATAAATAACTAAGACATTTTTCTGCCAGAATTGTATTTCCTTGTTTTACTTTCTCTTTCATTTGCATGCAAAGAAATTCATTGCACTTATAACTGTTACGCATTTAACAGCAATTATCAGGCACTCACACAGTCACACACACATATGTACTTGCACTGACATCGCTGCAACGCACCCAACCTTACGTATTAACATTCCAACTTAAACCGGCAACAACAAGCAACAATTTTCAAATCAATAAAATACCAACAAAAACTGCATCAAAATACTTTTAATATTTTATTTATTTTATTTCTGTTAGTTTTGCATGTTGGCAGCACTGGCCTAGTTGTCGCTTGTCACACTGCTGTCGTAGCTCATATTCGGCTGATTGTCATAAATTTGTTGTCGGCAATTTATTTCTTGCTGTTGCAAATTAAAAGTTGTTCGCTGTCAGTTCGCAAAAATGTTGCATATTTTTAGGAATTTTAAAATGAAAAATAGCACAGGCTATGATATTAAATTGAGAACATTGCCTTAACAACTTCCTGCTGTGACATGAATGAACAACAAAATTGCTTTACACTTAAAAGCATTTCCGATTAACTAAACAGTTAGATGCTTGAAAATTTATGCTGCCCAACTCACAGGAAGTAAGCAACTCCAGAACAACTAAAACTGTCGGCGTAGGGAAAAAACGAGAGCGCATTAAATTGTAGAATGAAGTGAGTTAAATATTCCTGAAAAATAAGCTACAGGGAAAGTGAAAAAAGAAATGAATAAAACTATATCATATGAATTTGAATATGAATAAGAATATGGAAATATGAATATGAATATGAATATGAATATGAATAAGAATATGAATGTGAATAGGAATATGAATATGAATATGAATATGAATATGAATATGAATATGAATATGAATATGAATATGAATATGAATATGAATATGAATATGAATATGAATATGAATATGAATATGAATATGAATATGAATATGAATATGAATATGAATATGAATATAAATATGAATATGAATATGAATTTGAATATTAATATTCCCTCTCTAACTTTAACTCTAACTCTTACTCTAACTCTGACTCTAACTCTAACTCTAACTCTTACTCTAACTCTGACTCTAAATCTAACTCTAACTCTAACTCTAACTCTGACTCTAACTCTTACTCTAACTCTAACTCTAACTCTAACTCTAACTCTAACTCTAACTCTAACTCTAACTCTAACTCTTACTCTAATTCTAACTCTAACTCTAACTCTAACTCTAACTCTAACTCTAACTCTAACTCTAACTCTAACTCTAACTCTAACTCTAACTCTAACTCTAACTCTAACTCTAACTCTAACTCTAACTCTAACTCTAACTCTAACTCTAACTCTAACTCTAACTCTAACTCTAACTCTAACTCTAACTCTAACTCTAACTCTAACTCTAACTCTAACTCTAACTCTAACTCTAACTCTAACTCTAACTCTAACTCAAACTCTAACTCTAACTCTAACTCTAATTCTAACTCTAACTCTAACTCTAACTCTAACTCTAACTCTAACTCTAACTCTAACTCTAACTCTAACTCTAACTCTAACTCTAACTCTAACTCTAACTCTAACTCTAACTCTAACTCTAACTCTAACTCTAACTCTAACTCTAACTCTAACTCTAACTCTAACTCTAACTCTAACTCTAACTCTAACTCTAACTCTAACTCTAACTCTAACTCTAACTCTAACTCTAACTCTAACTCTAACTCTAACTCTAACTCTAACTCTAACTCTAACTCTAACTCTAACTCTAACTCTAACTCTAACTCTAACTCTAACTCTAACTCTAACTCTAACTCTAACTCTAACTCTAACTCTAACTCTAACTCTAACTCTAACTCTAACTCTAACTCTAACTCTAACTCTAACTCTAACTCTAACTCTAACTCTAACTCTAACTCTAACTCTAACTCTAACTCTAACTCTAACTCTAACTCTAACTCTAACTCTAACTCTAACTCTAACTCTAACTCTAACTCTAACTCTAACTCTAACTCTAACTCTAACTCTAACTCTAACTCTAACTCTAACTCTAACTCTAACTCTAACTCTAACTCTAACTCTAACTCAAACTCTAACTCTAACTCTAACTCTAACTCTAACTCTAACTCTAACTCTAACTCTAACTCTAACTCTAACTCTAACTCTAACTCTAACTCTAACTCTAACTCTAACTCTAACTCTAACTCTAACTCTAACTCTAACTCTAACTCTAACTCTAACTCTAACTCTAACTCTAACTCTAACTCTAACTCTAACTCTAACCTCTAACTCTAACTCTAACTCTAACTCTAACTCTAACTCTAACTCTAACTCTAACTCTAACTCTAACTCTAACTCTAACTCTAACTCTAACTCTAACTCTAACTCTAACTCTAACTCTAACTCTAACTCTAACTCTAACTCTAACTCTAACTCTAACTCTAACTCTAACTCTAACTCTAACTCTAACTCTAACTCTAACTCTAACTCTAACTCTAACTCTAACTCTAACTCTAACTCTAACTCTAACTCTAACTCTAACTCTAACTCTAACTCTAACTCTAACTCTAACTCTAACTCTAACTCTAACTCTAACTCTAACTCTAACTCTAACTCTAACTCTAACTCTAACTCTAACTCTAACTCTAACTCTAACTCTAACTCTAACTCTAACTCTAACTCTAACTCTAACTCTAACTCTAACTCGAACTCTAACTCTAACTCTAACTCTAACTCTAACTTTAACCCTAACTCTAACTCTAACTCTAAATCTAACTCTAACTCTAACTCTAACTCTAACTCTAACTCTGACTCTAACTCTAACTCTAACTCTAACTGTAACTCTAACTCTAACTCTAACTCTGACTCTAACTCTAACTCTAACTCTGAATCTAACTCTAACTCTAACTCTAACTCTAACTCTAACTCTAACTCTAACTCTAACTCTAACTCTAACTCTAACTCTAACTCTAACTCTAACTCTAACTCTAACTCTAACTCTAACTCTAACTCTAACTCTAACTCTAACTCTAACTCTAACTCTAACTCTAACTCTAACTCTAACTCTAACTCTAACTCTAACTCTAACTCTAACTCTAACTCTAACTCTAACTCTAACTCTAACTCTAACTCTAACTCTAACTCTAACTCTAACTCTAACTCTAACTCTAACTCTAACTCTAACTCTAACTCTAACTCTAACTCTAACTCTAACTCTAACTCTAACTCTAACTCTAACTCTATCTCTAACTCTAACTCTAACTCTAACTCTAACTCTAACTCTAACTCTAACTCTAACTCTAACTCTAACTCTAACTCTAACTCTAACTCTAACTCTAACTCTAACTCTAACTCTAACTCTAACTCTAACTCTAACTCTAACTCTAACTCTAACTCTAACTCTAACTCTAACTCTAACTCTAACTCTAACTCTAACTCTTACTCTAACTCTAACTCTAACTCTAACTCTAACTCTAACTCTAACTCTAACTCTAACTCTAACTCTAACTCTAACTCTAACTCTAACTCTAACTCTAACTCTAACTCTAACTCTTACTCTAACTCTAACTCTAACTCGAACTCTAACTCTAACTCTAACTCTAACTTTAACTCTAACTGTAACTTTTTCTTCTAAATTCTCTCTGTCATTCTAACTCTTATTTCTAACTGTTGCTCTAGTAAGTTTTTTCAACATTCAATTCATTGCCATTCTTTGTACTCCCACCTAACAACTATCCAGTTTTAGCTTTAATATTTAATTCTTGGATATTTCAAAATTGCAATTTTTACAACTGCTCGATTACTTTTTTTCTGCATTCGGCAAATGACAAGTACACTGCAGACTGTTAGGCAAAATGTCTGACTTAATAGACAGATGGAGAGACATGTTGAGATGAATGGACAGACATACCATGCTGCATGCTCAGGAAGATGTTCTTAAACTGATACAGGATGCGCATAAATTTTTAAACAGTGCGGATAGCTACAACATTGAAGTGGGTTCAACTACTCGAAGGCATTAAAAATTCATTTTAAATATTCAACAGCTACAAGCAGAAGAAGGAGGCTGTCAAGATGCAAAAAAAAAAAAAAAAAGAAAAAAAGTGGCGCAAGAAAAGAAAAACAAAAAAAAAAACGGACAACCACAAAACCAACAACAAACCATATGTTTGCGCTATTAAAGGATATAAACAAGTTGCTCCATGCCAGGCAGCAGGCGTTGCCATAAGAACAGAAATTGTAAAAAAAGGCGAAAAAGCATACAATGAGTGAGGAAAGGCATGCCAGCAACATGTTGAAAAAGGACTTGAAAATGCAACATGTCAGGAATTAAAGATGAACATGGCTTCAAACTGTAGGATATAATTTCTTGAATTTTTAGGCTTAAAATAAATGGCAGTTGTTATGGTGAGCTGAAAGGAAATTATTAAAAAAATAAAACGATTTAAACCATTATCCGTACAGGCAACATTGATTGATTGTTTTGCTGTTGAAGGTGCTTTGAAAATTTTTTGATTGACTTTCATTTTCTAAGCTCAAAAAAATTCCTTAATCCTCAACCGAAAATTAAGTAAAAACCTTATCGAACCCTTGCATAAGCTTGTCTAACAGTATCAATGATTCAATAAAACTGTCAAACCGTTAGACGACGACATGTCAATAAAATTGACCGCATGCTGAATTTTTTTTTGTTTTTTCGAACTTATAAGCTGACAATGTGTGCCCATTCTTTGGGTTTCCGAGTTTCGTTGTACCTTAAAGTTAAAAGTTGAGTAATCGACAAAGTATGCCCAGGTGTGCGACATTGTAGTCAGCAGCAACAGCAACAGCAACAGCAACAACAGCAGCAATAACAACAAAAACAGCAATAATAGCAACAGCAATAATTCCACTGTCATGGATTAAGCTACGACGTAATAAAGTAAAAACAATTTGCTGTTAAGAAGCGGAGAAAACATGAAGGCGCGGTATTTGAAGCGGTTCACAGTGAATTGTTCCAAACATTAAAATTCTAAAATGTTCAGTCCGAAAACACAAAAATATATAAAGCCGAAGAAAAAAGTTGTGGAACTTTAATCAATTTTAAATTATCCGAAAAGTTGAGATATATTTCATCTGAAATATTTGAAAAAATTTTGATAAAAACTGGAAATAATCTTTTCCGTTTCAAAAAAATATTTATATAATAAATTGTTAAAATTCTTAACAGTTCTTCCTTACACAAAGCTCATTTATAAAATTTTACCTAAAAAAAATTGAGTCTAAAATAAGCCAAATTGGATCCCGTACAAACTTGTCTAATTGTTAAAAACCTCAAAATTCTATATATACTCCCATACAAAGTGACTTTTCAAGAAATAATGCGGTACAATCGTGGAAAGTTCGACAAAAATTCTAGGACATGATATTTTGCATGAATGTAACTGTTCTCTCTGTGTCCCCATGACGTCATAAATTTGTTTTCTAACTTTGTTGTGAATGCACCAAGACTCAGCGAGTAATAATTCTATGTAACAAATTTGCAGTTTCGTTGCTTAAGCATTTCCCACCACGTTTCGATGACCTTTTTTTTTAAATGATGTTAAAGAATTAACCTTAATGGTCGTAATATTATTTTAATCTTAGCAGCTTTACTCAGCGAGTAACAATTCAATGCAACGCCGATGCATTTTGAAAAATTAAGTAGATTACTAAGTTCATTCAAAATATTATGCGAATATCAAACAGAAACATAAAATTTTGGGTTTATGTTTCATGTTATTGTATAAAATTTATATAAGCTAGAGTGTTCTAACAGTATTTTTCTTCCAGTGAGTATCCAGAAACAGAAACAGACCAACAAGTGCTTAAATCAACATTCTACAATCAGTACTTTATGTACACCAAAGGCTCAAAGTGTGACATAAACATCATTTGCTGACAGTGTTGCCAGATTTTTTTTTTTTTAAAAACTGCTAAATCTGAAGAAAAAAACTACATTTTGAACATAAAAACTGCCATTCGAAAAAACGATTTGTTAAGCATTTTCTTTAATTTTGTATTAAAAACTGAAATGAAACAAATTAATTTGTATATAAAATTGTTGTTGTATTTAATATATAAAAAACTTTTGGTATTTTATTCACATTTCAGATTATTTTAAGATAAGTAATTCAGGTATATTTAATGTTTGTTTTCGTACATATATTAATATATATATTTTCATAAGTTATACATATCACTGTTAAATTTTTGTATTATAGTTTTTGATACATCAAAGCGTTGTTGATTGATGTTGTTGAATTGTTTTTTTTTTCTTTTTTTTTTGAGAGGGTTGGAATTTCTAGTTGTCGCACTAATCTTGTCGCTTTTGCCAATCTAAACTTTCAAGTACTTATTTTCCTCCTAGGATCTACAAGGCTTGCAGCCTTGTGGCTTGAAAAGAAAACACGCAAATTGACGCAAATGAAGAAGGGAAGTTTAAAGCAGGTTTGCTTTAAAAAAGTAATTGAAACATAATGATGTTTTGATAAAGAGAATTTATGAAAACTACATAAGATTTTATATTTTCATAAAAACTGCATTTTACCCTGGAAAACTGTATTAATAATGGAAAAACTGTAATTTTTAAAAAAAAACTGCCAACCTGCTCAGAGTTAAAAAAACTGCCTTTTGCAGGCAACATTCTGGCAACACTGTTTGCTGATCGCAATCCACCCTACCACCCTACTAATCTCCGCGAAAGACGTAACTCCACGTCAAAAACGAGAGCAGCTGATATGTATGTATACCTACATGTAAATTTTACATATATATTAACAACAACACCAACACCAACAACAACAACAACAACAACAACAACAACAACAACAACAACAACAACAACAACAACAACAACAACAACAACAACAACAACAACAACAACAACAACAACAACAACAACAACAACAACAACAACAACAACAACAACAACAACAACAACAACAACAACAACAACAACAACAACAACAACAACAACAACAACAACAACAACAACAACAACAACAACAACAACAACAACAACAACAACAACAACAACAACAACAACAACAACAACAACAACAACAACAACAACAACAACAACAACAACAACAACAACAACAACAACAACAACAACAACAACAACAACAACAACAACAACAACAACAACAACAACAACAACAACAACAACAACAACAACAACAACAACAACAACAACAACAACAACAACAACAACAACAACAACAACAACAACAACAACAACAACAACAACAACAACAACAACAACAACAACAACAACAACAACAACAACAACAACAACAACAACAACAACAACAACAACAACAACAACAACAACAACAACAACAACAACAACAACAACAACAACAACAACAACAACAACAACAACAACAACAACAACAACAACAACAACAACAACAACAACAACAACAACAACAACAACAACAACAACAACAACAACAACAACAACAACAACAACAACAACAACAACAACAACAACAACAACAACAACAACAACAACAACAACAACAACAACAACAACAACAACAACAACAACAACAACAACAACAACAACAACAACAACAACAACAACAACAACAACAACAACAACAACAACAGCAACAACAACAACAACAACAACAACAACAACAACAACAACGACAACACAATCAGTTATCTAGAAATATTCGTAAAACGATTCGCTTCGACAAACGGCACGATGCTGCATTCGTGGCTTCGGCACAAACAAACGCAACAACCATAACAATATATATAGCCTTTTATGTATTCATTTTCATACGAAAATGAGAGATTTATCTACTTAGATTTTGTCATTTTGTAAGTTTATTAAAGACTAGCAGGACCACAGTGGTACATGGCTTCTCCACGGACTTTTAAAAAAAAAAAAAAATAAATAACTGGCCATTTCAGCCCTTGAAAGGACTTTGACCTAGCTTCCTATGATCAATTGTGTTGTGCGTGTTATTAAGTTTGTACACAATTGACCGAGAAATGGACCTACATGTTTAACGCCGACTTCGAACGGCGATGAACAGAATGTTCTCGTTCTCAAGAAGCTTTACATGGCATTTTGATTACTCTCTGAGGTTTGCCATTGTCTGCAGAGAGGTGGCGTCCGTACAGAAAAAGTATTTTAATTCAAATAATTTTCTGTCGCTGCTGGGGTTCGAACCTGGGTCTCCAAAGTTCTTTGACATAGCGGCCACGGACTTTTTATATTTATCAATTTATGAAAAAATTTATTGAATCACACAATGCCACTTCTATAAAAGTAAAAAGTTAGCCGTTTGTTTTTCTTGCTCATCAGGAAAATCACAGTCAAAACATGTGTAGAAAAGTTGCATGCCGCGAAACAAACATACATTTATACATAACATATATACTATACATCAAGTCGGATTGAGTCTCATTGAAAGTATAGAGAGATAGAGCGGAAAAACTCCATATAAAAAAAAAAAAATTCCTAAACATGCTGAAGGTGGTCAGTGAATCCCCATATCACAAAACTGTGTTGGATTAATTCACCACATCAAAACTAATTTCAATATATTAGTATTTACTTCGATCCAATTGGCAATTGGTGTGATGAAGTCATTTGTTCTTTTGTTTTTAGCGCAGCAAAGTATGTTAAGGGTGGTTAAATTTTAATGGCCGATCTTGATTTTGAATAAATTACAAATTATTAAGGAACTTATTGTTATTTCTTTTTATTATGATAATATTGGTATGGTTCAATTATGTATTGAACAAAATATCGGCCAAAATAGCGGCACACCTCCATCCGATGATCCAAATTTTCAATGAAGCTGAGGCATAAGTGAGGTTCTATGCCGTTAATGTGCTGAATTATCTCATCCTTTAGCTCTTGAATTGTTGCTGGCTTATCCACGTACACCTTTTCTTTCAAATAACCCCAAAGAAAGAAGTCCAACGGTGTCAAATCACATGATCTTGGCGGCCAATTGACATCGCCACCATGTAAGATAACACGGCCATTGAATTTGTTACGCAAAAGAGCCATTGTTTCGTTAGCTGTGTGGCAAGTGGCACCGTCCTGTTGAAACCACATATCGTCCACATCCATATCTTCCAATTCGGGCCATAAAAAGTTCGTTATCATCTCACGATAGCGAACACCATTCACAGTAACTGCCTGACTGGCCTCATTTTGAAAAAAATACGGCCCGATCATGTCGCCAGCCCATAAACCCTACCAAACAGTCACTCTTTGTGGGTGGTCTTTGTGGGTGCAATCACTCTTGGATTATCATTCGACGAAAGCGGCAATTCTGCTTATTGACGAATCCACTGAGGTGAAAATGTGCCTCATCACTGAAAATTTTCTGAATTTTTCTTGATCGAATTGATCATCGACTGTTGCCATTTCTTGCCACCATTCTGACCATTGACGACGCTTGAAATGGTCAAGAGGCTTTAGTTCTTGAGTCAATTGCACCTTGTAAGCGTGTAAATGCAAGTCTTTATGCATAATGTTTATCAACGACGAGCATGAGAGGTGCAATTGTTGGGTACGACGACGAGTTGAGGTGGACGGCTCTTCAGCCACACTATCGCGAACAGCAGCAATATTTTCTGCAGTACGAGCTGTACGAGCATGCACTGGTGTTTTCACATCTCGTACAGACCCGGTTTGCTCAATTTTTTGCACGATTTTTCCGATTGTACGCACATTTGGACGATTAAATTGACCGAAAAAATCACGAAGTGCACGATATGCATTTTGATTTCATAATAAGCCTGAATAACTTTGACGCTTTGCTCGATTGTGTATCTTTCCATGATTCAAATTGAGTTAGTCTGAAATTGAGAAATGTCAAATGAAATGCAGGAAAAAAACTTGACGTTTTGGTGTGGTTCACATTCAACATCGGCACTTAAAATTTAACCACCCTTTATGCATATGTATTTGTTTGTTTATTTAGTTGTGTTGTGCTTGCTGAGAACAAAGAGAGAATACAGTCGAGAACAACATGGAATTTATTGAAGCTCTCGCAGTACAAACGCAAGAAAAGCTAACAATCAAGCATTGCATGTCATTGTGGATGATTTTTTTGAAAACTTTACAGTTAAATTTAAGATACTTATTATGAAAATTTCGTAAAGAAAATACGCCTATATCCTTTTGCAGCACGAATGTGATGTTTTAAAACTTATTTCATAAATATCGGAACAGTACTTTTGGAGTTTAGTGGCAACAAGAAATGTTCTCTTTAATTTTATGTAATACATAGTATAGAAGTGACAAAATCCAAAGTAAGATATTCATTTCATTCGCCATATAAGTGATATTTTGTCATATATTTTATATTTGAACGATGAATAATAAAGGTTGTATGTACACCAAGTTGGAAGTAACTCCTTGGACTTGTGAAAAAAATTGTGAAAATGACCCCACACAAAGAAAGTCAAAATATAATAAAAAAAAAGAAAAAAAGTCATGTTTAATATATATACTATCCGAAGTCATGATAGTTTGAAGATTGATGACATCAAAATTTAAAAGGAATAAAAAAAAAAAAATAAATAACTGGCCATTTCAGCCCTTGAAAGGACTTTGACCAAGCTTCTTATGATCAATTGTGTCGTGCGTGTTATTAAGATCAATTGTATTAACACAATTGACCGAGAATCGGACCTACAGGTTTAACGCCGACTCCGAACGGCGATGAACGGAATGCTCTTGTTCTCAAGAAGCTTTACATGGCATTTTGATTACTCTCTCAGGTTTGCCATTGCCTGCAGAGAGGTGGCGGTCGTACAGAAAAATAATTTTAATTCAAATAATTTTCTGTCGCTGCTGGGGTTCGAACCCAGGTCACCAACTACGCCACGGACGCCACCGAGGGATAGGCGTAGATTTTTCGTTTAGAGGGATAGGCGTAGATTTTATTCAATGTATTCAAATTTCAAACTCAATTCACGTTTTGAATATCAAAGCTCATGAGGTGATCATGAAAACACCAACATTTTTGTGGAATGAAGGTTTTGTTATTTTCATGACGTCACCAACATTTTTGTGGAATGAAGGTTTTGTTATTTTGATGACGTCACTTTGTGTGGGAATCATTGGAGTTTTAATTTGATTTTGTCAAATTTCATACTAAGACTGCGTAAGTATTTAGAAAATAAGATAATGTTTAAAATTTCCATTTTTTTGCATAATTCTTATGAAATAATTTTTATAATGATACGATCCGATCTAGGTTAACCTTAGTACAGTATGCATCAAAAATTAGATAAAAGCTCAGTTACAAAAATTCAAGCGTTCTCTGCCAAAAATAAATTCCGGGTAACTTTCTCGGCATATTGGCAGTATATGCAGAACCTAAGTAGCTTGAGTGGATCACAGTGTAAAGTCATACAAAGGCTACTGATGAGTTGGTGTAGCGACCAATGAAACAGTCTGTATAGTCAAGCTGTGTGATTTCCTCTATACAGAGCCGTTGTTGTTGTTGTTGGTTGTTGCCTTCTTTGTTCTTCATGTTGTCTTGTTGTCAACATGCTTGGCCTAGAGCTCGAAAAATTTGTTTTCAATTATTTTTAATTTTCTAATTTTATTTAGTTACAATTTATGTGAGGTAGCCATGGTTTTCATCCGATTTTGACAAATTTAAAACTTTGAGTTTGTATTTGAGATCAAAGATTATGTGCGAAATCTCAAGTCATTAGATAATGATTTTTGGAATTTTGATAGAATCAGTTTGAAGCACCATGGTTTTCATTCGATTTGACTCATTTTCTTGAGTTTCTCATTTTCTCATTAGACTTCAACTTATCTTTTTTTTTTTTTAAATAAATGTTCGTTTATTTTATGTGTACAACTGCCACAAAAAGTTTTCAACAAATCAAAATATTATTTCTCGATAAATTGTCTTATTTGTAAAATAAGTCCAAAACACACAGAACTAATAAAATTTGCATTAAAAACCCAATTTCACAAAAAAACAGGTATTTCATCAGATATTTCTGAACTTACCGATTTTTTAATAGTTTATATAACTCATTTCATTGATATCAAAAAAATTATATTTTCCCCGTTGTTTATATGGAGACATTTCACTGTGCGGCTATCGAATTAAGTGTGACTCAAGTTAATGGCCAGTCAAAGGTTTCTGGGGTCCAAGTGTAGACGCTAGCCCATGATTATTAATATCAAGTGTAGACGCTAGCCCATGATTATTAATAAAAAATATTCAATTTTATTTAATTAACTTGATCGTGCAGTTTATGTACGAGATCAAATAAAACCTTGACAGAAGTTGAAGATACAATGTCTAACACGCTTAGCAGCTTGGAGGAGCTATACATACATACATATATTGTCTAACAGCTTTTGCAATTTTTTTCTTTTTTCAAATAGTTATTAGAGCATAACGGCATGTTAACTATTCTATAAAAATGCGGCCAATAAATTTTACCAATTTTTTATAGAACAAGAAAACTGCGTGTGTCGCCACTTCAAAAAATCAGACAAAACCCAAACAAAATTTCGAACTAAGTTGTTGAATTATAAAAAAAAAAGAAAATACAAAAAAATAGAGACCGAAAAAATCACACATATGAAAGGCACGCGCACTCCTTAGGTACAAATTGAAGGACATTAGCACGCATGTTATTTTTTCTTGTGTGTCTCTCATTTTTTTATTTAATTTTTTTGTATAGAGCGGCTGGGTTCAACATTGATGTTGGCAGGATATCCAGCTGCGCCTTATTTGCTTAACAGCGGCAGCGTGTTGAGTGGAAAATTTATTAAGAAAGAACGCGCTTGACGCTTGAAATTAGCAGACAGTGTAGCAAATTGTAAAATTCTATAACTAAAACGTGATTTCCATTTACAACAACATTCGAACACAAGCCTAGCATATTCGTTCCACTCCATTGTGCTCCATTATGACGAAGCATGCTTTGTGCGTGTTGGCTTTTAATTAATTATATTTGTTGCCATTTCTTTTTTATTTTCTTCTCTCTATTTATTTTTTTTTTGTGTTTTTTTCCTTTGCGCATTCATTTACAAATAACAATAAAGTTAAAAACAGCAAAAAGGTGTGTAAAAATTGTTTCACATGTTCTGTCTGCAGCAAACACACAAACAAACAAACTATGACTTCACAAATGATGCGTTCGAGTGTTAAAAGGATTTTGCTATTTTTAGCTATTGGTTTTTATGATGAGAACATGGCTAAAATTAAAATTTATGCCACTCCTTTAGAGTGATATAATTATAAATAATACGAGCAACTCATGCAAGACCTTGAATAGTTTGGCATAAATAGAGGAGTAACGTAAGCAAATTGTTGTTGATTTTTATTGCCCCCATTAAATGCTTGATGGCTGTTATATCCTTAATTGACGCACTATAGTTTTGCGTATTTGCATGTGATAAGTCAATATATGAGCTCATGCCTCTGTTTTTCTCTCACTTTTTTTATTTTATCTTTGAACCTTTAACACAAACAATTTTTAATTTGGTCAATATTTTTAAACATGTGCCTAGATCCTTTAAAATTTTCCGAATATGTTTCAAGAACAAATATGTTTCAATCTGTAATATTTATGCAAGTCGGTTAGAAGAATTGTTTAATTTTGTGTACTGTGCTTCGTGGGGCCTTTAGATTTATAAAGATTTAGAGATTCTTCTGACGGATCATTGCAGCTATGACAATTTTTAGACGTTGTTATACCTCACTTATTGGCCATTAAACTAATGGTGATGTTTGGAATGGGTAATTCGACCCTGTTTTTTATCAAAATTTTGAAATTAATTTTGATTTCTGAAGGAGTTTTCTGGGTTTACTGATTTCGACTTTATGGCAAAATTTCGCCGAGACTATAAGGTTTGACGCCTCTAGAGTTTGTTGATGTTGATGTTGATGGTAAAACGTAACTTCGACACGTCAAAAAGCATGTTTTCAAAACGCATGGGCGTTGCATAGAATTGTTTGTTAATCGATCAGTGTATATGCTATGAAAAAAATAATGACACGGCAGTAAAGATTAATTCTTTGATTTTCTGACAAAAATAAAATAAAAATTATAGACGTCTTCGGAATCCGGAGTAAGCTGCTTAAGCAACCAAACTGAAAATTTGTTACTTGGAATTATAACACGCTATATATAGGAGTTATGGTATAAATCATGGTACTTCAGTAAAGGCTGATTCTTAGCCGATATCAAACAATTAAAAAAATTATGACGTCATTAGAATGCGCAGAGGCTTCAAGATTGAAGTGCTTCAAGATTGAAGTGCTACGAAAAATTTTATTTTATGAAAGCAGGAATAGTTCTTCAACCTCGTCGCGTAGGTAGCAGCTTATGCAACAAAATTGAACTTTTGTAGCATGACATTATTACTCATTGAGTAGAAGTGCTACGAAAAATTTTATTTTATGGAAGCAAATATAATAGTTCTTAACCTCATAAAGAAAATAAAAAAAAACTGCGGAAGCAACCGCTAAATGCACGAAAAATGCAACAAAAATTAAAAAACCTTGCATTCAATTATACCTCCGTGACTATTGCCGCTACGGTAAATTTTATGGAACCATTGTAAAGCTGAGGTTTTAGGTCACATGATAAAAATTAAATAAAAAAATAATAGCGTCATGAGACCTCTCAGAGCACTCCTTAAAGTTATGTTAATGCAATAGCAAAAGCAAAAATAAATATAAAAATAATAAGAATAAAAATAAAAATAAAAATAAAAATAAAAATGAAAATAAAAATAAAAATAAAAAATAAAAATAAAAATAGAGATAAAAATAAAAATAAAAACTAAAATTAAAATAAAAATTAAAATAATGAAAATAAAAAATAAACTAAACTTAAAATCAGGACAAGAATCAGTCCTTGGATAAGTAATTAGTACAAGGAAAATTAAAATAAGAATAAAAATAAAAATAAAAATAACAATAAAAATAAAAATAAAAATATATATAAAAATAAAAATAAAAATAATAAATAAAAATAAAACTAAAATTAAAAATAAAAGTAAAAACAAAAATAAAAATAACAATAAAAATAAAAATAAAAAAAAACAAAAATTAAAATAAAAATTAAAATAATGAAAATAAAAAAAAAAACTAAACTTAAAACAAGGACAAGTATAGGTCCTTGGATAAGTTATTAGTACAAGGAAAATTAAAATTAGAATAAAAATAAAAATAAAAATAAAAAAACAATAAAAATAAAAATAAAAATAAAAATAAATATAAAAATAAAAATAAAAACAAAGCTATAATAAAAATAAAAATAAAAATAAAAAATAAAAAATAAAAATAAAAAATAAAAATAAAGATAAAAATAAGAATAAAAACAAAAATTAAAATAAAAATTAAAATAATGAAAATAAAAAAAAAACTAAACTTAAAATAATGTCCTTATTTATAATGTCCTTACTTATAAAATAAGTCCTTGGATATGTAATTAGTACAAGGAAAATTAAAATAAGAATAAAAATAAAAATAAAAATAAAAATAAATATAAAAATAAAAATTAAACTAAAAATAAAAATAAAAATAAAAATAAAAATAAAAATAAAAATAAAAATAAAAATAAAGATAAAAATAAAAACAAAAATAAAAACAAAAATAAAAATTAGAATAAAAATAAAAATAAAAGTAAAAATAAAAACAAAACTAAAAATAAAAATTAAACATAAAAATAAAAATAAAGATAAAAATTAAAATAATGAAAATAATAAATAAACTAAACTTAAAATAAGGACAAGTATATGTCCTTGGATAAGGATAAGTACAAGGATATGAAAAAGGAGGAGGGTAAGGATTTGTACAAAGATTAGGACCAAAAATAAGACAAGGAGTAGGACAAAGACTTGAACGTTTAGAGCATGAAATTGGACAAGAATTAGGACAAGAATTCAGACATAGATTGGGAAAAGGATTATGACAAGAATAAAAACATAGATCTGGACATAACTAAAACAATATTTAGGGAAAAGGATAAGGACGAGAAATGGGACACAGGATAAAACCAGATTTTGAACATACTAAACGAAAGATTTAGGGTAAAGGTTTGGAAGTGTAAGTGTAAGATCAGAAATGGATGAGGACAAGTTAAAGATCAAAGAAAAGGAAAGAGACAAGAATATGGACAGGGATTTACATGCGCTGTCACATCAAAACCTACGGGTGTGTCTACGATACAGTCAACATCATTTTTGTGGGTTTTGGAAAAATGAAGAGTTTTATTTACGATATTGTTTTAAGATGAAGCGTTAACAAAAACTTGAAGAATCATATTCAGACATTTGAATAAATAAATATTTCAATAAAACTGTATGAAATCAGACAAACAAAAATAAGATGTGGTCTAAGTCTTGAGATAAGCAGACTTAATCTCTTCTCAGGTATTAATTAAAAACTTAAGACCTATGTAATCCTCCGACAAACAAACTAAGAGCTCTTTGCTCCACTGTGCTGTCTTACTTACCATTGAACCACAAACCACAAGAAATATAAATTTTATCTCATTGACATTGATATTCAGCCAAATAACATAAAATATTTAAACCAAAGACTTAAAAAAAAGCTTACCCACAGTTAAAAATAGAGGAAAGTCCTGCGGCTACGGATGACATTAACAGCGTACAAAATAACAAATGTACAAGACTATGCAGAACATTATTAATCTAGTTTCTAAAATGGCTGAGGGCAATTATAAAAAAAAATAAAAAAAAAAAGAAAATGAAAAATGGCCAATATTATTAAAACATAACCTCAATAAAAACGCAGAAACAAAAACTGATGAAAAATTATAAACGGACCAGCATGTTGCGATTAAACTTGTCGCCGATATAGGCACAACAATAACAACACCGAGTATAACAGAAAAAATAATAAAAATCAAAACCTAATCAAATCAAGTCAAAGAAATCCACTCTAAAAGTCAAGTTAAACGCACTGCTCGGAGCAACTGTTAAGATCAAGAAACTGGATTTGTAGTCATTTTTCAAAAACGCGACTAGCTGACAAGCGGAACCCATGTGCAGAGCAACGAATCATGCGGCTTAGTTAGACAGACCAAACTGTGCTGAATCAGGCATTTGGCGGGCACTGATAGTTAGTTGGAAGGCTATCAAGAAGAGTGAGTGCATGAGTGAGTGAATGATTCAGAGCTATGGTCAAAATCATAGATAAACTTATTTAATTGACATAAATTTGCATGCGCACAACTGGGGAATGATTTGAAATCGAACTGGAATTGGAACTGGAAGGGGTCAGTGATAGTGAGTCGGTAAAGCAGTTTACACTACATGATCCATGACTAACTTTGAAGCAGAGCGGCCGCTGTCAACGACTGGCTCGACTTGGTTTCTTAAGAGTTGGAATTTTTTAATGAGTGACAGTGGCAGCGGCGTCGGTGGCGATGGCGGTTGGCGGCGGTTTTGCAGCCTGATGACGATTGAGTGTGAACAACATGTGGTACCTATGCATTTTTTCATTATTTTATCTGTATCTTTGTCTTTGCCACAATGCTCGCGTTGGTATGAAATTGAATACCATTGTTTTTGTTGTTGTTGTTGGAACAATAAAAAAATTAACTTTTGTCCTTGATTTCATGTTGCTTGGTACACGTATCTTTAATTTTTTTTTTGGTCTTAAAAACTTACGTTTTTATACAGTTTTGTTGGGTTTGTGGTTACAGAATTGTTGTTGTTTTTTTTTTTTTATTGTTGTAAAACACAAATTTTGTTTTTTTTTTGTTTTTCATATTAATATGCTTGGGTTTGGTTTAATTTGTGTTTTTTGGGCACATTAATCATGCGTTGCGCTCGAACTGTCACCACAAGGCGGCTTGTATGGCTTTTCGTCGTCATTATACTCGATGTTGTCGAAATATTGTTCTCAATGGTACTGTTATTGAGTGTGTTGTGGTTGTAGTTGTTGTTGTTTTTGTTGTTGTTGTTTTTGTTGTTGTTGTTTTTGTTGTTGTTGTTGTTGTTGTTGTTGTTGTTGTTGTTGTTGTTGTTGTTGTTGTCGATTCTTGCATTTATTTAGTCACCTTCGGCGCTTTAAGGGTGTGACTCTTTTCTGATTGTACTTCAGATACATTTGATTATTACAAATACAACAATTATTCACTAATTCATTCATTCATTGTTCATTCACTCAATTCATTCTTTTATTTCGCTTGTCTTGTGTGGCGTAGGAATTAATATGAATTATTGTATTGCATTCAAATTAAGTTATAATTTCCATAATTTGCCAGAATTACCTGAATTGTTTTTTTTATTGTTTTATTGGTGATGCAAGCCAATGATTGCAAGACACTGAGATCAAAATGTTTGTGTGTGTGTGTGTGTGTGTGCTAAATTACCTGAAATGAGAATAAAAAAAATTCAAATTAGCATTAAATTAAATATGTAACAATTAGAATGAATGAATGACAATAAATATATTCTGAGAACTCTTTTACTGTGAAATCGTCTATGAATCTTTGACGATCTTTTATCAATGACAAGACATCTGAATAATTTTGATAGGAATGTCAAAATTGTTTAACAATTGTTATTGTACAAATTCATAAATTTAATCGACCCACATATTTGTCTCAGTTATGAGAGCTACAATTTAACACCAACCATTTTTCAAGACAATTTTTGCAATTTTATGTCGCCCCTTGATCACTGATGTACGTTAAGTTTCAATTTCTTGAAATTGTGTCACGTTATTTGGTTCAAATACTCACACCAACCATCCGATATTTGCATTCAACATATCATCATTCTTGCCCTTATTCTTATCCAAATTTTTTCTCTACTCTCTTAAACTTGTCCTCATTCACATCATTATTTTTAAATTTATCCTTATAAAGGGCCATCAACAAGAGATGTAGGGTTACAAGGGTATATTTTTTAAAAGCACTTCACTTGATAGTTTTTTTTTTAGATTTGAGCCAAGGATTTCAGGTATAATACCTATTTAGTCAAGTTTACCTCGAACCAAAATGGGGTGAAAGATTAGTGGCAAGGTGAGGGAAATCAAGCGAAACATGTGTAGAATGTTCAAGGCATGGTGAATTGTCGTAGAAACATATGAATTTGAATCTGAGTGTGTTTCTTACCTCGTGTAGTGTTATGACCTTATCTTAGTAAATTGAAGTTATAAAGCAGTCCCATCTGCAAGCCTCCCTACCAACAACTCCTTATCACTTCAAGTCATAAATATTGATGTGTTTTTAATTTCAGTTGATTATAAATGAGCAAAGAAATCTAGAAAGGTTGGCTGGGACTCGAACCTGGGACTAGTGCGACCGAAAATATTGACGCAGTTAAAGAAAGTGTTGAAAATGACCTAGGCACCTCAACTCGTCACTGTGTTTAAGAACTCGACCTCTCCACGTTCACATTGCAGCAAATATTGAGCACGTTCACATTGCAGAAATAATTGCACGAGTACAAGCTCAAATAGACTCAATAGACCTTTATAAAACTGCTTATTTGAAATAAACAAAAAAAAAAAGGTTTTGACTGTAATTTTTATTATAACGATCCAACCGATTACTTACAAATTTGGAACATCTCCTATAAGCTTTATTTGGAAAAAAAATAAAAATAACACGGTGTTACAAATTGAAAATAAATCAAAAAACTTGCCTCGAGACATAGAAGAGGTAGTAGGCCTGGTTGAACATAAGATAACTGCATACTTAGTTTTTTGAATATACCCTCAAAATCGGGATTTGTGGTCAAAAAACCGATTTTTGGTAGGTGCATGTATAGTTTGTTATGTAACTCCGTTATATCTAGCTCAATTTTAAAAATTTAAACATTGATAAAAAGAAGAAAAATATACCCTTAATATAAAATATAGACCGTTTTTTTACAAAAAGAATTGACAAAGTTACAGGTCAAATCATTTGAAAATTTCTCATTTTTTTTTAATTTTTTCAACTTCAACAACGTTTTGTTAACAAATTTTGTTTTGTGGCACTATTAGTTTTAGCAGGATTCTGAAAGCCTGTTAAATTTTGCGTTCAACAAGCTATCATTTACTTCAATTGGCTAAAATACAAAAACACTATCGAATTTTTAGTATTCGTAATAAAATACAAAAAATTTTTTTTTTTTTCTAAAAATGTTTTTTTGACCTTTTTCGTTTATATATATTATCATAAAGCTGGTGTATTGCCCGGATGTGACGGAACTGTTTGCAGTTTTCAACCACAAATACGCTCCGAATGAATGGCGTTTGTTTATTGAGGGATCTTGCAAGAGTATGATTTATTTAAAAACTTTTTGTGTGATTCTTGATATGTTAAATTCTGATATATGTATGTCGCCGACTTAAAGGCTCTAACAATACTGTTTGGAATGCAAGGTGGATATACCAAGTATCCTTGCATTATTTGCGAATGGGATAGTCGACTAATAAATATAAGCAAAAGGAGTAGCCAAATATAAGCAAAGGAGTGCTTCATTTCAAGTTGGCAAAAAATAGGTTTTGAATACTCCACTGGTGCGACCTGAAAATGTAATCCTACCGCAGCCTCGGTAGTCGAGTTGGTAGCGTGCTCGACTGCCACCCCAGAGGTCCAGGGTTCGATTCCTGGCCAGGCCATTGTCCTTCGCTTTTAACCTTTCTTAATTTTCTATCCTCATTTCTAATTAACTGAAATTAAAAATTCATCAATATTTACGACATGAAGTTGTTGCTGATGGTAGAGAAGTTTGTGGATGAGATTGACTTATAACTTGAATTGACTGAGGTAAAGGCATAACACTTGCGTCTGATTCAAATTCATATGTTTCTTTCTCCTTCCACCACGCTTAGAACATCCTACGCGTGTTTCACTTGATTGCCCTTCCCATTTTCGAACCAAGGCAGACTTGACTGAATAGGTATTCCACCTCGAACCAAGGCAGACTTGACTGAATAGGTATTCCACCTGAAATCCTTGGTTCAAAGCTAACAAAAAAAAAAAAAGTCTGATTGCAGCGTTTCCTAGGTTAAGTGAGGCCAAAATCAAAGAAAGTATCCTGCACGTTCAAATCTTTTATAAAAGTTATTTATTCATTTCGGTTATTCTAAGGTTTATTTGTGGGCCCACAAATTCGGAAAATTTTCTTGGACACTGATTTCGTTTCTAAATTAAATCCAGTTGAAAAAAAGAGCTTGGAATAGTTTTATTTCGTTATGCATTTATTTCCTCGGCAACAAGAAGAGTCGAAATTACTTAGATGTTGTAAATGAATTTTTAAGTGCCTACGAAGAAATGGGCTGCAATATGTCAATTAAAATACATTTTTGCACTCCCATATAAACTTTTTCCCGAATAGCCTTGGGCAGTTTAGTGATGAACAAGTAGAAAGGTTCCACCAGGAGATGGAAGCTATAGAAACCGGCTTTCAGGGAAAAAAATTCCATAAACATGCTGGCAGACTTCTGCTGGTCCCTAAAACGTGAAATCGATTATAATAGATATAAACGAAAAAGGTCAAATAAACATTTTTAGAAAAAAAAAAAAAAAATTGAAATTTTTTGTATTTTATTACAAATACTAAAAATTCGATGGTGCATTTGTATTTGAGCCAATTGAAGTAAATGATAGCTTGTTGAACGCAAAATTTAACAGGCTTTCAGAATCCTACTAAAACTAATAGTGCCAAAAAACAAAATTTGTTAACAAAACGTTGTTAAAGTTGAAAAACTTAAAAAGAAATGAGAAATTTTCAAATGATTTGACCTGTAACTTTGTCAATTCTTTTTGTAAAAAAACGGTCTGTATATTTTATTAAAGGTATATTTTTCTTCTTTTTACCAATGTTTAAATTTTTAAAATTGAGCTAGATATAACGGAGTTACATAACAGACTATACATGCGCCTACCTAAAATCGGTTTTTTGACCACAAATCCCGATTTTGAGGGTATATTCAAAAAACTAAGTATGCAGTTATCTTATGTTGAACTAGACCTACAACCTCTGCTATGTCTCGAGCCGAGTTTATTTTCACTGTTACACCGTGTAATTTTTCTGTCGATTTGTCTTTGAATTGTTTTGGTACAACATTAAAAGTGATAAGGTCGATTTTTATAATTTGTCAAAAAAAAAAAAAAAAAAAAATCATAATAACTAGACGTCATGGAAAAAGTTATCTCTTCTTTTGACGTGACGAAGTTACGTTGTACTGCTCTAGTTTCCAAAAAAGTTGAAAAATTAATTTTTTAAAAATTCATCTGCGTTTCATTGAATTGTTACTCGCGGGGTATAAGAGCTATGATTAAAAAAATAGTATGACCATAAAGGTTAATTCTTTGACTATATTAAAAAAAACAAAAAAAAATTTAATACGGCAAAGGGACGTAGTGGGAGCTGCGTAAGCAACGCAACTGAAAATTTGTTACATGGAATTATTACTCGCTGAGTATTAGTGCTAGGATTAAAAATACGATACGCCAATAAAGGCCTACTGGAAGCCCTCACAACAAAATTAGACAAAAAATTTCTGACGTCATGGGGACGCTGAGAGAGCCGCTCAAAGATCGATAACGCATCATTCATGCAGCGGCGTTGCATTGAATTTTTAATCAATGAGTATATAACCTACGCTAAAAGTTTGAAAAGGAAAACAAAGTTTTTATACATGGCTTTACGATAAAAATAAAAAATAAAATTCCGGCGTCGTCAGGTCGTGACTATAGCAGCTTATGCAACAGAAATGTAATATCGTTGCAAGGAATTATTACTCACTAAGGAGGAGCGCTACGGTAAATTTTGTTTTACGACAGCATGGATGTGTTATTACGCTTTACAAGTAGATTAAAAAAAAAATCTTGTTGCCATGATTTCAGGGATGCAATCACATAATGCAGTAAAAATGCTACAGCCATAAAAAAATTTGCATGAATTTTTTACTCTTTGATTACTAGTGCAACGGTAAATTTTAAGGAACGAAAACGAAGGTGAGGTCTTCGGGCATATGACAAAAATAAAAAAAACAAATTAACGACGTGTCAAAGACCCGCAGGGAACCGCCTTATGTGACGCATATGCATCACTTTTGCTGGATTAATTGAAATGAGAGCACAACCCATGCGGAAGCAAAAAAAAAAACTAAAAGCAAAGCACCAACTCCAAATCCAACAACAACTCCAACTCCAAAACCAACATCAACACCAACACCAACACAAACACAAACACAAACACAAACACCAACACAAACACCAACACCAACACCAACACCAACACCAACACCAACACCAACACCAACACCAACACCAACACCAACACCAGCACCAACACCAACACCAACACCAACACCAACACCAACACCAACACCAACACCAACACCAACACCAACACCAACACCAACACCAACACCAACACCAACACCAACACCAACACCAACACCAACACCAACACCAACACCAACACCAACACCAACACCAACACCAACACCAACACCAACACCAACACCAACACCAACACCAACACCAACACCAACACCAACACCAACACCAACACCAACACCAACACCAACACCAACACCAACACCAACACCAACACCAACACCAACACCAACACCAACACCAACACCAACACCAACACCAACACCAACACCAACACCAACACCAACACCAACACCAACACCAACACCAACACCAACACCAATACCAATACCAACACCAACACCAACATCAACATGAACATCAACATTAACATCAACATCAACATCAACATCAACATCAACATCAACATCAACATCAACATCAACATCAACATCAACATCAACATCAACATCAACATCAACATCAACATCAACATCAACATCAACATCAACATCAACATCAACATCAACATCAACATCAACATCAACATCAACATCAACATCAACATCAACATCAACATCAACATCAACATCAACATCAACATCAACATCAACATCAACATCAACATTAACATCAACATCAACATCAACATCAACATCAACATCAACATCAACATCAACATCAACATCAACATTAACATCAACATCAACATCAACATCAACATCAACATCAACATCAACATCAACATCAACATCAACATCAACATCAACATCACCATCAACATCAACATCAACATCAATATCAACATCAACATCAACATCAACATCAACATCAACATCAACATCAACATCAACATCAACATCAACATCAACATCAACATCAACATCAACATCAACATCAACATCAACATCAACATCAACATCAACATCAACATCAACATCAACATCAACATCAACATCAACATCAACATCAACATCAACATCAACATCAAAACAAACATCAACATCAACATTAACAACAACAACAAGAAACTTCGTCACGTCAAAACGTACGGGTGTGTCCACGGCACAGCCAACTCTTTTTTTTTATACCCCGACGTTTAAAAACGTAAAATAGATATACTAATTTTATTATTGCGTTTGTATCGCCCGTCAAAAGTCTATAAATGTCAAAATGTTTTTTTTAATTTTTACTTATATTTTGACTTCTTATTTTGAAACTTTTTGTTTCATAAAATTTTTCAAAAAGTGTCTTATTTTTTAATAACAAATCATTTAAGTTTGAACATTAAATATTTTTTGGACGCACTTTTGCTGATAAGGGTTAACTTTTTAGATTAACATTTACCTAATATTTTTATTTTTAGGTAATTAACAAGATTCTATCATTAAATTAAAGCCAATTTTTTTAACGTTTTCTTTTTTGCGTAGTCGTTTTTGTCCAAAAAAGTGGCCAAAACACCTCTATATTAAAAAAAAATTTCAAGAGTAAAAAAAAAGATAGACTTCAAGGAAAATTTTTATCTAAAAAATTCAGACGTTTAAGGGGAGGGGGGGATAGTTCGATAAAGAACGCCCCATATATATAATATATATCCCTTTCGGAATTTGAAAAGTGCAGCCCTGATATTTGGCATCTGTCAAATTTTCATGTCATCCAAATAGGTTTTTTTGTAGATAAAGATTGTCATTTTACAATATGGAACGTTTTAGTACCAAATAACTCGTTAAAAAAAAAAAATAAATAACTGGCCATTTCAGCCCTTGAAAGGACTTTGACCTAGCTTCTTAGGATCAATTGTGTTGTGCGTGTTATTAAGTTTGTACACAATTGACCGAGAAATGGACCTACAGGCTTAACGCCGACTCCGAACGGCGATGAACGAAATGTTCTTATTCTCAAGAAGCTTTACATGGCATTTTGATTACTCTCTGAGGTTTGCCATTGTCTGCAGAGAGGTGGCGGCCGTACAGAAAAATTATTTTAATTCAAATAATTTTCTGTCGCTGCTGGGGTTCGAACCTGGGGCTCCAGGTTCGTTGACATAGCGGCCACGCACTTTAACCAACTACGCCACGGACGCCACCAAATAACTCGTTAAAATTGTTTAATTGATAAAAAACATCTGATTTTTCGAAACAAATTGTCTTCAGCGATAATGGCCCTCATGGCGCTATGTAGACACGTGAATAAGCACTTGCCGCATATTGGGCTCTGAAAATCCCCAAGCAATTTTGAAAACGCCATTGCATCCGCAAAAAGTGACTGTCTGATGTTCATTATGGCCTTGTGGTATTATTCCGTATTTTTTTGAAAACGATCAAGGAACAACCGTTACAGTCAATTCTGAGAGCTACGGCCGTATGTTAACCGATTTTTTGTTTGACTTGAAATTGAAGATAAGGATCTGGATGATATGTGGTTTTAACAAGATGGGACCATAAGCTACACAAAGGCTTTGTTGGAGCCAAATAGGGCTTTGTTGGAGCAGAAATTTCTAGAACGGCTTATTTCGAGATTTGATGATGTCAATTGGCCTCCGAGATCGTGCGATTTGAAAACTCTGAAGTTGTTTTTGTGGGGCTACGTAAAATATCGTGTTTATGTGAATAAACCTCAAACTCTTGAGCAATTAAAAACCAATATCCGTCAAGTCATGGCCGAGCTAGTGCCCGAGTTGTGCATAAAAATCATCGTTAATTACTTCAAATGGATTGAGTCCTGTAAAAACTCCCGTGGAGGACATTTGGATGATATTGTATTGGCAGAAAAGTCCAAATATTACAACGAAATAAACATTTTATCGAAATCTGCATTTTTGTGTTATTCAGTGTGTTTTTTTAACTTTACTTTTTTATTTTAAAATAACCCTTTAACATTTAAATTAAAGGTATCATAGAGAATATATTTATATTATATTATTTCTCAGAAGTTCAACGGTAAAAAGAAGTCATCTATCACTGAGGAATAAAATTAGCTGTAAAATCAAAATAATAAAAACAAACATTCGGAAATAAAATGCGACATAGGGGCTCAGAAAACAAAAACAATAACAACAAAAATGCATCAAAAAAGCAAATGGCACTGTGTCAGTGTGGTATTGGGAATATTATGGTGGTGGTGGTTTGGCTACTCATCACTTGGCGCACCCACCAAGACAACAATAAACGGTTTAAAACAAAAAAAAAAAAAACAAAAAAAAATTATTGATGGTATCAAAAAGCTAAAATATTGGTCACTAACATCAAAATCAACTTCCATAAAGAGCGCGCGGCACACTGGAGTGTTTTGAAGAGCTGAAATTTGTAACAATTGAATTGAATAATAATCATAATAACGGCAATCGAACTCGGCTCACTTAAGGTGTTGACCGATGAGGAACAACACACAGAGATAGGTGTGAAATGTTTCGTTGCTGGTAGAGCAGGCACAAGGGTCAGCGAAAATTATGAAATAAGAAATAAAAGTAAAGAAAAATTTTGATGTTGCCAAAGAAGCTGTAAGTTTAAAGAAGATATTTTAAGATTATCTAAAAGATAGCTTTTTACTTTGTTTAAAATCAGAAGTGTTCGCAGTAAGAAATAAATGAATAACAAAAAATAATAACAAAAATAATAATAAAAAAAAACAAAAAAAAAAAAATAAAAAAAAATCCAAATTCTCGAGTCTCAATTGATTCTCAAGGTAAATTTTTTAGTGCTTACTTTTACTGGATCTAACAGCCTTCCTAATAACGAGCCGCACATTTTCTCTTAAAATTGGTTTTACTTGAAACTGACTACTTTTTTAAAGCTTCACACTTTTTGTTTGCTACCAATAAAAAATGAGTTAAACATTATAAAGTTAAAATAGGAATATTTTAAAAACATGACAATACTGTCAATTGTGACAGAATTACAAATAATTTTGAAATTGAGAAAAAAATCGATTTAGATGCAAAAATATGAACAAACAACTAAAAAAAAGGCAAGCAAAGAAACTAATTTTCGTAATTTGACAGCAAAACACAAATTTTTATTTATTATGAATTTCAGCACGACCGTCTTAACAATTGGAAGGAGGAGCACAAGACGGTCCTCAAGGAATTATAGACCAATAAGGCAGAAGGATAAGACGTAAAGCGAAGTTTCTGGCCTGTTGGCTGCTGATTGATTTTCCGTTCCTGGAAATATTTATTGTGTACATAGTTATTTTTAATTCCATTTTACTTAAAATAAACCACGTTTTTTGGTAATTATCATCACAAAGATTTCTTGGATAATATGCTCGAAATGGGGTCAGCGATATCCTTGCATTGGCGTATCCTCTATCTCCTAAGATAACTCCATCTCGTACATCAGATTCTTTAAATTTCTTTATTATTAGGCATTCATTCCATATCCGTAAATCATGCTCTGAACTCCTCCATCTACATTCCACGTCCAATATTTTAAAATTGTCGTCACAAAGGACCTAAAAATATAACGAAAAAACCCTTTTCTGTTTCGGTGGGCGTATCCAGTTTACCCAAATGGCTTTTTGCTTTATATGTGTGTGCTTTTTATCAATCAAAGCAATGACTTGGTGAAAGCTGCACTTTTTCATAGAAATGCTGCTTTGTTTGCGTTAAAGCTTGGCGTGATAAATTAAAATTAACACACTGGGGACGTAAGCTAGCCAACGCACTGCTCACTTGCCGTATAATACTTGAGGCAAATCCATATTCCAGTGCTGTAATATTAAAGAAAAAAGGTATTGTCTACCTAAATCTTCTTGATACAAACCCTACGCGACAAATCTTTAATATGCACATAGCTTTGTTTTAGGATCTATGTATAGCGGCTCCGTGATTTGCTTGAGATTTAAGTTTTGTATAAATCTTATCCAAAATATAAAGCGATATTTCCTTGCCAAACCTACAAGATTTTACATTAATATCATTGAAAAATTATATCAAGGGTTGACCAATGCGACAGCCAGAAAACGGTGCAATTCTGAAATATATCAGTAAAAAGTGCCTTGCTGGCTGTTGAAAAACATTGTCTACTGCTTTCTGTAAAGATATCTGTGCAACTTTATGAACTCACTATCAGTATGTTTGTTGAAAAAAATCCTTTCGTTCCCGATACGATTTTGGTTTTCTTATAGCACGGTTTTCTTCCGTCAGGATTTTTCAGTCCATAAATAAACTTTCATCGTCCATGTTAAGCTTAATTTTTCATTTATTTGTCAAAATAAAAGCTGACTGATAAATAGTAGCCAGCTTTTATATAAAATACATGAAAGCTTGGTCGAAGCCCTTTCCAGGTCTGACATGGCCATTTTATTATTATTATTAAGGTAGTTCTCATGTCAGTTCTTAAAAATATATCGAACAATTTTGATAGTTCTTTGGCGTTTGAAGGTATTGCCACACGAAATAGCCTTTATCAGCAAATTATTTATACCCACACTTAAAAAAAAAAAAACAAAGGGGCGTGTCACTATGAGAAAAACACTGTATTTCTGTTAATATTGACACTAGGGTAATGAAATTTACAGAAAAAATACAGGGGTAGGCACAATTATTATAAACTACGGTCTTTAAAGTGGGTGTTATTTGACAAAGGGGTGCGGCAATATTAGAAACACACTGTATATCAAATAATGTTGATACTAGGGTATTGAAATTTAGTACATGGGAAGGCAGAGTTATTAAAAATTACGGTCAAGAAAGTGGGCGTTACTCGCCAATGGGGTGTGCAATATTAGAAAAACTCTATATATCAAATAATATTGACACTAGGGTGCTGAAATTTAGTATATGGGTTGGCACAGTTACCACAAATTACGGTAAAAAAAAGTGAGCGTCATTCAACAAAGGGGTGTGGCAATATAATAAAAGTACTATATCTCAGTTAATATTGACACTAGCGCACTAATATTTTGTATGCAGGTAAGTGAGTAGATAGAATCATTACAAAAGTGGGCGGGATTGTACATAGGGTGTGGCACTTTAAGGAAAGTAGTATATATCGGTTAATATTGATACTTGGAAACTGAAATTTGGCACAGGTATATGTAGAATCATTATAAAGTACGACTAATAAAGTGGGCGGGATTATAAAGAGGGCGTGGCACTTTAATAAAAATTGTAAAGAGACAAAAATGGAAAATATCCAACAAACTTTTAGGAATTAATAACAAATTTTTTATGAACAAAGTTTCATGTTTGAAATTTTCCTCAAAAATACTATGACATAAATATTCTCTAAAATGGAAGAAATAAAAACTAATTAATAAAAAAAACTGACTTCAAAATTAGAAAAAATTAAAATAAAAGATTTCGACTTATTAAGATTAGCGCCGACTTTTATGTTCATAAAGCTTTTATGTTCATAAAGCAATTAATATATTGATGATAATAAAACAAATTAGAAAAAAGGGAAATGATAAAGTTTCTAATTGTATAATACATATAAATAACTTTTAAAATTGGACCAAGAAATAAATGGGAAAAGTTATTTAAAATTATGTTTTACTTTGTAGTGATCTTGAAGTCGGTTTTATTTTTTATTAAAAAGTTTTTATTTAAGCTTAAAATGTAAAGCGAAAACCACAAGAGTAGGAACAAATCTTCAGAAGAGTGAAAAAATTAAATTGCATAAAACCAAGTAATGACAGGTACGACCACTTCAACTTCGGAAAAAAAAGTTGACACTTTTAAGTTCATCAGCGCTTGTCTCATTATGTGTGACTCGAGTCATTACACAACAAGGAAAATTTAAACCGTTTAAAGCAATTGCTTAAAGTCAGCGTAGGAAGCTCCAACTACTTGAGTTAAATAGCAAAACCCATAAAACTTTTCAAGTGCTTCGAGTGTAGCAGCTACCAAGTTTTTAAGTTGGCCACACTTTCTTTTATAAGCAACTTCAAATCAATCATGACATTTAACAAAGGCTTCTTTGAAGAGCTCAAAATTGCCAAAAAAAAAAAAAAAAAAAACTTCAAAATCGGGGTTTGCTCTTTGTTGTTGCTATATAACAATTATAAAATTTTCAAACAATTTCATATTTGGCACTCCAGCTGCTTTCAAAGCTTGTCAAATTTTACTTTATTTAAGTCCATCAATTTTAGGCGTTGCTTCTGAGATGCTTAGCTCCGGGCTATCTCTTTTTTCGTTTTTTTTTTTTTTTTTTTTTTGTAACTGATGGGTCATCATCTATAGCATAAATTTGCGGTTGTTAATTTTGTTGGTTTGTTTTGATGATTTTTGAAGAGAAAAAAAATGATGTTATGGAAAATAATTTGAAGATTTTTTACATCTTTGGGCGTAGGTTTGATGCAAAACTATTTTATGAAGACTCAGCATTTTTTTTTTTTTTGAGTGCTCGTTTTCTCGCTTTCAATGTTTATTTAGCTTAACCCAGTTTTTAATTAATTTTTAATTTCAACAGCACTGTACAACTTCTTTTCTGGGTTGATTGATTTACAAGCAATGTTTGGCCTCAAGCGAGCTTTTATTAAGGCGACTATTAAAGGTGACCGAAAGATGTTATTAAAAATTATTGCTATTCGATGTAAGCGGAAATGATCAACAGCACCGGTGAATGGCTGAATTTTTCTCAACCGATCGTTAAGCTATAACAATGCATATCATATTCTTTTCGTAGAACTATAATTATAAACACCGTTTTATAATAGCTGTTAAAAGCTTTCATAGCCTCTAATGGAAGGGGCGTGGATTAAGTTTTTATTTTACGATCAAATCATATGGTACCAACTTAATTTTGGGAGCAAAAACTTCACTAAATTTTATTTAAGTCACTTTTAATAAAAAAAAAAACAATATTATTTAGCATATCTTTGAACCATCTATAAAATCTTAAAATCTATTCACACGAATTTAAGCAAAGTCCAGGAAACGTTAACGCCTCGAACACAAAACTTGTCATCATAAATCTTAGCGGCAACAATAAATACAACCAAAACAATAACCAAACAGCTGGTTTATCTCTAAACTTTTCTTGCCTAAGAACACGAAAATATCTAGAACAAGAAAATTATCGTCCTTAGAGATCAATTCAATGGAAAACAAGATAAACCATAAACTATCCGATATGTGAGTCAGCAAAAAAAAAAAAAAAACAAAAAAAAAACTATTGATGAAAGAAAACTAGTACAAGTACAAAACTTGTATAAAGAATATTTATAATAGCAACAAAATAAAGATGGCGCAGATGCGATAAGTGTTGAAAACGATGCACGCTGCGTCCTCGATGGACGGGCAAGGCGAGCCCCTTGACGTGGTGTGCATAAAATGCAATGAAGCAACATAAATCATGGCAAACAAGAGCAAAGGACAAATAGACAAAGACTTTGAGTGTCAGTGAGCGTAAACAGGGTGGCTCAGGGTGGTGGTGTCGATGGAGATATGAAAAATAACGCAGCGAAGAGAAAGCAAAAATGTTACACAAATAAAGCAAAGCATCTTAACAACAAAGGTCAAAAATTGATGATGACAAAAGGAAAGAGAAAGAAAAAAAAAACACAAATAAAACAGTTTCAAGTTTCTATTGTGCGCCAAAAACTATGCTGTAGTTATTGAGCAAATAAATGTCAACAGCTCAAGTGACAAAACGTGACTTTGTCATTGTATAGAAAGAAGGTAATTGGCGCAGGGAAAAATTGTAATAAGGCAATGAAAGATTCGATAATAAGCTCAAAATATGCTTGAGAGTGATAAAAATGCAAGATAAAATAAGGACGACATTATAAGTTAAAATATGTGAAAAGAGATAACAAGAACTGGAGCTAGGTTGTGACGCAAGAAAATTATTAGAGAAAAATTAAGAATAAATGTTCAGGGTTTTCCAATAGGGACTTGACAACTTTAAATTAAATTTCTAAATGCACCCTTTAACTAATCATCAAACTGTCACTGTCAATTTATTGAGTAAACTCAACATTTTCATCCTGGTAAAGTACACGAACGAACAACGTCTGCAAATTATAAAAATTTACTACCGAAATTCGGGATCGGTGATCGCAACTTTAAGAGTGTTAACAGCAATTTTCGGTCGTAATTCTGGCCCCAGTAGACAAACAATAACAAGTTTAGTGCAAAAATTTGAGACTACAAATTCGTTGTGTCATATTGCCGTGCCAGTGACACAACGGTTTGGTCGCAGTGTCCGTAGCAAACGATACAAAACAGTCAATTCCACGGCGTTCTCAAGAATTGGGCATCGCCTAGACCACTTTATGGCGAATTTTGCATAAGGATCTTGGTTTACATCCATATAAGATCAAGCTGACTCAAAAATTGAAGCCGATGGACCATTTGATGCGAAGTACGTTCTCCGATTGGGCTCTGGAAAAGATGCGCCAAGATAATGAATTTCATCGCAAAATCATCTTCAGTGACGAAGCTCATTTTTGGCTCAATGGGTTCGTCAATAAGCAAAATATGCGTTATTGGTCGGGTGAAAATCCACATGTGCTTCATGAAACACCACTTCATCCACAAAAAATAACTGTTTAGTGCGGTTTGCATGCCGGCGGCGTCATTGAACCATATTTTTCCGTCGACGATAACGATCGTAACATTACTGTGAATGGCCATCGTTATCGCGCCATGATTACCGGCTATTTTTGGCCAAAATTGAAAGTTTTTAGCATTTGAGTTTTAAGCAATTGTTTCTTGAATTAAACATTTTTTTTTTCTGCATATCATGTGTTTTAAACTGTCACAACTAACTTCATACATAACATAACATAACATAACGTAACATAACATATCATAACATAACGTAACATAACATAACATAAAATAACATAACATATCATAAGATAACGTAACATAACATAAAATAACACAACATATCATAAGATTACATAACATAACATAATATAACATAACATAACATAACATAACATAACATAACATAACATAACATAAAATAACATAACATAACATAACATAAAATTATATAAGATAACATAACATAACGTAACATAACATAACATAACATAACATAAAAAACATAACATAACATAACATAACATAACATAAAATATCATAAGATAACATAACATAACATAACATAACATAACATAACATAACATAACATAACATAACATAACATAACATAACATAACATAACATAACATAACATAACATAACATAACATAACATAACATAACATAACATAACATAACATAACATAACATAACATAAAATTATATAAGATATCATAACATAACATAACATAAAAACATAACATATCATAAGATAACATAACATAACATAACATACCATAACATAACATAACATAACATAAAATAACAACATATCATAACATAACATAACATAACATAGCATAGCATAACATAACAGAACATACAAAACATAACATAATATAATATAACAAACCATAAAAAACATAACATACATAGGTTATATAAATAACTTAGCATAACATAACATAACATAACATAACATAAAATAACATAACATAACATGACATAAAATAGCATAACATAACATAACATAATATAACATAACATAAAATAACATAAGATAGCATAACGTAACGTAACATAACATAACATAACATAAAATGATATAACATAACATAAAATAACATAACATAACACACAAAAAACAACATTACAAAGCATATTATAACATAGCATAGCAAAAGATACGAAACATAACATAACATAAGTAGTAGTAGTAGCAGTAAGTTTATTTATATTTTTCAATTTTTACAAATTATGACTTAATTAGAAAAATATTAAGAGTAATTTATAAAGAAATACAAACTGAAGGTTTAAAATTAAATTAAAATTGAAAAAGATCTGTTCTCAACAGTTATAACAGTTACAATAGAACAAATTATAAAAATAAAAATGAATATATAATTCGAGTACGGTGGGGTTAAAAATAGAAAATTAAGCAAGGAAATCAAAAGATGTGATGAAGAGATTTTTGAAATGTGGAATAAAAAATTATAAAAATAAATGAATACATAAAATAACATAACATATCATAAGATAACGTAACATAACATAAAATAACATAACATATCATAAGATAACATAACCAATGGGTAGACAATTGTAGAGTCTAGGGGCAACTGAAGTATAAAACTGCAAAAACAACTGAAGTGAATGCTGAGGCACGGAGGCGAGGTTCTGAGCGTTAATTCTTAAATTATAGTTTATATAGTATCTGTTTAGTAAATAACCAGATTTAAGAAAGAATATTCTTAAGACTTTGAAAACAAACAGGTGCTTTAAAGGTTAAATCTTTGGGTTTTTAAAAAGAATCAGACTACTATCAAGGGGTGGTCTATTGAAAATAAACCAGATAGCATGTTTCTATGAAATCAAAAGAGGATTTAATTTATTATATCCTCTATAACATAACATAACATAACATCACATTACAAAGCATATTAAAACAGAGCATAGCAAAAGATACCATAACATAAAGTAAAATAACATAATATAAGACAACACAACACAAGATAACATAAGATGACATAACATCATATAACATAACACTACATAATGTAACATAAGGCAATACAACTTAACATAACTTAAATAGCATGAGGTAAAATGAAACATTATGGAGACATTTCTCCATTTTAACATATTCTTTTAATTAATATTTATGACCGCTGTGGTGTCCTTGGATAAATGCGTTAATGTAAGGTGATACCAGACACAGAATAGAATAGAACTACTGACACAGAATATTTCTTCAATTGAAATTAATTTTTCTGATCGGCCGGCACGTCTCTGCAGACTTTTCTGTAGGCCTAAGAGAGAAAATAATGATATGTAAAGCTTTATGAGCACATGAACATTAGCCGTGTAGATACGACCTAAAACAATTAGATCCAATACTTGACCATTTATGCCCAAACAATTAATGGCACGTACAACACAATTTAATCTCAAGTAGCTCAGTCGTAGTTCTTTATAGAACTGAACCGGCCAGTTCGTTTTTTTTTTCTTTTATTTATGAAAAAACTCTTGTAATTCATAATTTTATTTAGAAGTGATTAAAATTTATTAAAGTGTGTAGTTAAAATTAACAGTTAATATTAACCAATTTTAAAACCAATAAAATATTTAAAAATACTTAAAAAATCCGCTTGCTTTTAATGGCCAAACATAAAACATAAGATTAATATTTTTATAAACGTTGCTCGTTTATGACTATCGCAAGTTGTCATCGTTTAATGTCAGCCATTTTTCAAGCCATTATATATCATTGAATGTGATGTATGCGCTTTTGATGTTGTTGCATTATTTTGGTTTTTAATATGCCGCAAAGCTATGCAAATGTATCTCATAAATGCATCTGCAGTCTTTTTTACCGCAGCAGTTAGAAGGAAACTAAACAAATATTTCAAGTGACATAATTTATGGCTCTATGGCATAACATCAAGACACTACAACAGCAACAAATAAAAAAAAACTGAACTGCTATAGCCATGCATATATTTAAAAAACACACACGTACAACACACCCAGTCTCACACACACACACTAACACAACAAAACTGCAACCAAACTGAAAAAAATAAAACTAAAATATTCAGCGTTGCACAGAGAAGTATTGCGTTCAAAGAATTTTTTCCCGCCACAGTAACGGTTTCCTGGTGACGAAATAGGAAAAAGCATCGGAAGTGATAAAGTGCTGCTCAAAGGATTGCCATGAGCTTAGGGTTGTGCTTGATTTGCAGCACTGAAGTTATAAAAGTAATAAAATCGCTAAGATTAGGAGTAAAAAAATTTAATTTTAATATTTTTTTTTTTTTTTTTTTGAGATGATAAATTTAAATAGATGAGGGAGTTTAGACGGCTGAAGACTATAATTTAATTAAAAATTCTCAAACTTTTTCAGATTCAACTCAAGGTAATAAATCATAATTTTCATAAATTTGGTATGATTTCAAATTTATTAAAAATATCAAAGCCCATTTCTAGGAAGTGTTCTTCACTATAAATCAATTATTTACTCTAATGAAAATACTTAGTTTTTTTAATGTTTTTTAAAATGCTAATTTTAGGCTTATATTTACAATTTTACAAATTATTTAAATCTCTAAAATTGAACAGAATATGAGTAAAATCCTTGTAATTATTTACAGTAATTTTTATTTTTAAATTACAGAAAAATAAAAATAATGTCAAATTATATTAGTGAAATTTTAAGAAAACTTCAATTAGCAGATAATCTTGAGTAAACTCGGGTATTTCATAGCTTATCTCTTTGCCCACTTTTACTTATTTACACTGAAAAATAGTTCAACTTTCGACTCTTGAAGTGATATCTTTGATTGAACGTTATTTTTTTTTTTTTTCAAAAATAACTTTCTTGTTGTGCTGAGCAGTTTTTGAGTGAGAGTCACCAACATAAGAAAAAAAAAAAAAAAAATACGAAAAATCACTTAATCTAAACACCTTTTCCGTGAGCTCATCATTCACTACAAAATATCTTTTAATTTGATCTTTAAAGAAAAAAAAAAAACAAACAACTTCCTCAACTGTTCAATTTTGGGTTTATAGGTGAGGCAACGGTTTAAAGCAAATGCGGAACCGCGCAACCGCAGCTACTTTAAAAAAGCTAACAATAGCAACAAATCAATCCGCAGGGATTAAAGAACAGCTACAAAACCCTAAAAGGCAGACAAAAGCACACAAACACACTTACAAGAAAATATATATAAATGACAACTACCAGCAGTGAAGCATATTGACCAAAAAAGTAAAACAAGTGTTCAAAACAAAAGGAGCTCTATGTGTACAGAAAGATATAAAATTGTATTTAAATTTATTTTATAAATATATTTGTCCGTATCCTCACTCATCATATATTTGCATTGCAGCATTACTGTGTTGCTGTTGTTGTTGTTGTTGTTGTTGTTTGTGCAAATAGATGTTGAAGTTGATGCTGTTGAATAATGTAAAGGCAGCCTTTGTTGCCAACGACAGCAAATATAATGAAGTATGTAAAGACGATTATGATGATGATGATGACGACTATGATGTATAGGACGAGAAGCTTCATGATGTCTTCTTTAAATGCTGTCTAGGTGTTTTTTTTTTTCTATATTATTTGCTGCATAAATCAGTCAATCACGAACAAGTGTTTATTTAAATAAAGCAGACAAGAATAATTCTTAAAGCACAGGTATTCTTAACTACACGGTACAAAATAAACAACAAAAGCATGATTCTTATAAATATTCATTCAATTAAAAATATCTTCTTGCTTTTTAGTAAAACTTATACCTACATCATTCATCTAAAATTGAGTGAAAACATACAAATTAAAAAAAAAAATTCAACTCACAAATTAACAAAATTGATATGATATTAAAATCATAATTACTAGGAGTTTTCAGAATATGTTGCAAAGAAAATATGACACATATTTACATATATTAGCAAAGTTTTTATATATATAAAAAAAAACGGAAAAATTTTCCAAAACAGAAACTCAAGCAAGAATATGTTGAGCCTAATTACATTTATAAACAAAAGACTTAAGTAACGAACTCGCATCTTATATAAATTTGTTACAAGTAGAGTGCAGTCGGGTGAAGCTTTTCGCTTTACTTTGAGTCTCACAGCACTCCCAAAATTATAATTTTTTAATGGTTTTTGACTTAAATCGTAAGAATAGATATTTTTCTTAATTTATATGCGCTCGGATCTGAAAATTTTCGATTTCTGCAAAAAGTTATGGGTATCCTTCGAAAATGTTCGTTTTTCAATTTTTGAAAAATGGTGGGGTGCAGCGTTTCACTAAAATAACTTTCCGCTTTCATATATTAACATTAACATAAATCGGTTTAATGGCCTCGGGCAGGCTTCTAAGTCAGCAAGAAACTAAAATACCGAATAAAAGTCATTGAATCCGATACAAAATTCTTTTATTTGCGGCTCAAAAATTAATAAAAAACATGAAATAAAAAATTAGCAAAAACAAAAAAACCAAAAAAGGACTGAACATTTATTATTAATTTTTAATCTTAATATTTGAATACGGCCTTTCATGTTTTATATTGAAAACAAATTATGTGAGCTCTAGTATGATATGATCTAGGTTAACCTTGGTACAGTTTGCATCAAAAGTAGATAAGAACTCAGTTACAAAAATTCAAGCGTTCTCTGCCAAAAATAAATTCCGGGTAACTTTCGCGGCATAATTCGCAGTATAAGTAGAACCTAAGTAGCTTGAGTGGATCACAGTGTAAAGTCATACAAAGCCTACTGATGAGTTGGTGTAGCAGCCAATGAAACAGTCTGTATAGTCAAGCTGTGTGATTTGCTCAATACAGAGCCGTTGCTGTTGTTGTTGGTTGTTGCCTTCTTTGTTCTTCATGTCGTCTTGTTGTCAACATGATTGGCCTAGAGCTAAAAAAATTTGTTTTCAATTGATTACACAGCTCGACAGACATTTTGGTGCCGGAGATTTTTCAGCTGATTATAGACTTATTTGATTTCTTGATTTCAAATATGGACTCCGTTTTTCTCCATCAGCTCGAGTTTTTGAGTTGTAGGCAAAAACATGAAAATCAGTTCTTTTTTTGATAATTTTGCTATATCTATTACATTGATCTACCGATTTGTATTACGATGACAAATTTCAATGAAGAAATATTAGACCTTTCAATTTTTGCACACAAAATTACAATATCTTTGACAGTTTTGAAGATATCGACGTTCAAAGTGGAAAAAATTTCACAATTTTACGTAGGCTGCGCTTTTGAAACTCGCATATATTTTAATATATCTTTAATATTTTTCAACGGATTTGCAAAAACTTTTTTTTACGTGATAGAAAATCTTTCGAGTTTCAATAAACATTTTAGTTTTTTTTTATTATCTACATTTTTTCAAAGAAATTAAAAAAAAAGAAAAATTTTTTAAAATTAAGTTTGTTAAAATTCAAGTACAGTTGATAAGGTTTTTTGATAAGCAATTGATAAAGAAGGACCATGTTTTGCTTACATAAGTAGAAAAATGCCGGGAATAAGTTTAGAAAAGTTTAAAGCTGGTGTAATGGATGGTCCGCAGATAAGGCATCTAATGAAAGACCCTAATTTTAAAACCTCAATGACAAATTATAAACTAAATAATTATAGTATGCAAAAGTTGACAAATTCTTCATGAACTATGGCAGCGTGCTAACATTCCGACTGTGGTAAAGTCTTATTTGTTAAAAAGAACGCATAAAAATCTGAGCTTTCCAAAAGCTTTCCAAAAAAGCTTTCCAGTTTGGAAAAAATATGACCCAGTCACTTCTCATCCGTGACCGCAAGTGCAGACTCACTCACAACGAAACAACGGGAAACTTAAATAAATAGTCACGATTCGTGGGCAATTTTGTTTGAATAACGTTATTACCTCGTTTTTATGCGTAAATATCTTAAGAATAATATTTTATTTTAATTTCATTGCTTAATTTTTAAAAAATAATTCAGTCAATTCTCAATTTTGTTTGAATTAAAAAAAAAGTAATTCATACTTAATGAAAAAAGCATTCTACCAAATATTTGAATCCTTATAACTTGTTTTTAAAGTTATTGAATAATTTTTTTGGACAAAATGTAAAAGAATTCTTAGGACTTTATTTAATATTATGAGAAAAACAAAAAAATTTGATGGGGGGTAAATCGGGCTAACGAGGTTTACTAGTCAAATATGACCGTGAAAGTAAAAATGTTCTGAAGAGAAAATGTGAAACTCGCAAAGCACTTTCAAACGACATATTTTTTTTAAGATCGGATATGTTATGCTCAAGTTATAGAAAAAATACCATTTTGGCTGTTTTTCCGATGGTCCAAAAAAGTTTTTTTTTTTAATTTTGGAATCCATTCGAAGTCAGCTTTGAAATAGGGGGCGGTTTTTTCAAATTTTTTTGTTTTTTGTATGGAGGCCGACCCATTCTAATATACAGTGTCAAATTGTAAAAAGAAAAATTTCTTCATATTTTCAAGTCAACTTTTAAAGAGTGGCATATCCGTAATTGAAAAGATATCGCAAAGTCCTTTTACATTATTAATACTAATACTTTTAGCTATGATTCTGCATATTTAGATTTATGACTTTTTTTCTTAATCTATTTTTGTCCGCACTCGCTACACTGTGCGGCGTGGAGTTGCGCTTAACAACCGGGTGGCAATGCCACACATTGTCAGAGATATAGGATGTGTCTCGATTTCCACCAATAAATGTGGATGGTAACCCAACTAATCATTTATAATTGGTACTGTTGCGTTCCGCCATTGGTTACTATCCATATAGTATATTTATTAATTTGAATATACACTTAAGTATGGTCTGTAACCGGTGTTGAAACTACTATGACAGGGCGTTGGTCGCGTCTGGAGTTATGGAAGTGACGCCCAGGAGCGATATGATGGACGTCATATATTCTATTAGCATGGCACATACGTCCTGAAGATTTATAAGCTGGGCATCAATTCCATGAACGTCGACACCATTACCATGAAGCAACGTGAAATTAAGCCTATGCGGCCCATGTTAGTGCCCAATGCAAAATAGCTCGATTCTTTCGCAACTTGTATGGCACTTAGTACCACATAACACCTGTTGAAAGACAGGATCTATGCAACAGATCTCTGATCACAAAAATTGTTTATCATGTCTCTGTAGCACTTCATTGATTGAAATAGCTCTTCCGTCGTCATTTTGCCGTCGTTATTTTTGCTCGAGAGTTTGAGTTGCAATCGTCGCGGTGTCTTCACATCTTGCACTGAGCCAGTCTCTTGGAATGTTTTGTTAAAGTTGCGTTCACAAGTGTCAGAAGGCTAATTGTTACGAGAAAAATTTGTTCGATTTTAGCGCATTATAACTGCGATTCAACGAAAATTTTGCAAGCCCAACTCATCCTCTTGGAACACCTTTCATTATTTGTAGAAAATCTGTTAAAATTATTTATTATAGCAATAGGGTATTCACAATGTGATGTAAATATTTGTGATATATTTAATGAAAACTAGTAAGAAATATATTATTTGGTGTGGTTGTAGTTAAAATACCCCAACACTTGTGTCTAAAATACATAAGATCCGAAGTTGTGAAGGTTTTATTATTTTGATGACGTCAATTTGTATGGAGGACAGACGTGTCTTATTCAATTCAATTTATCAAAATCTATACTTCATTGTTCATTTCAAATATCAAAGCGTATTTGTAAGTATCAAGTCATTATAATTATTTTTGTGGAATTTATGAAGATATTGCTACTTTGATGACGTCACTTAGTATGAAAAGTAGTTGTGGTTTTCATACGATTTTGACAAATTGCAAACTAAAATTATTTATTTGAGATCAAAACGTACATTTGTGCTTATGTAGATTAATTTTTGTGTAATTTTTAGAACTTTTATCATTTTAGTGACGTCACTTTGTAAGAGAGATGGGCATGGTTTTCAACCGCTTTTGCCAAATTTCAAACTTAGAGTTGTGTTTATAATCAAAGCTTATATTCAAAAGTGTTTAGATTGAGTTTTATGGAATTTTCAGAGATTTTACTATTGGGATATAATCTATTTTTATGGGAGATATGCGTGGCTCATCTGATTTGATTTGTTTTTGTACTTGGTATTCGTTTCTTAAAAATCTCTCGTTTCTCAAAATAAATATGGAATTTAGATATTTCCTACATACTTATATGAAATTTATCACAAATACACAATTTAAAACAAATTGCATCATATCGTGAATACCCTCTTTCAATTTTAAAATTAAAATTTTAAGTTGTAACAGTTTTTTGCGAAATGAGAAACATAATTTTTAACAGATTTTTAAATTTATTTCCAACATCACAATGCAACTTGCTCAAAACTAACCAATACATATTAAAGTGCCTTGCAGCTGTGGCATCGAGTCCTTAGCGGAAAAACTCGTTCATAATGACAGAAATGCGTTTGTTGGCCATATTTGTGGCGAACAAATGCAACAACGCAAAGTGCAGGCAAACATGCGTTATGGCTATGTTGGCAACTCTATTTAATTTTTCTATTTTATTTTGAGTACTAAATACAAAAAAATATTTTTTTAAAGCCTTTTCAATGCTTTCTAACGCATTGTCACAAAAAAGCGCACGATGATTTGTTGGCAGACCATATTTGTTTGTTTTATTGTTGTTCTTGTTGTTTTTCTTGTTGTTGTTGTTGTTTTTCTTGTTTTTGTTCTTGTTGTTGTTGTATGTTTGTTGCTGTTTGTTTATATCAAGAAATTCCAATGCCAACGGTGAGCAGTTAACTAACGCAGCTGATTATTTGCTGCATTGTCAACAAGAACTGCTGCACCGCCTCATGATGAGCAACATGTTGCTCATGAACGAGTAGTTGCTATTGCTGTTGTTGTAGTTGTTTCTGTTTTTGTTATTACTGTCATTGTTTTTGTTGCTGTTGTTGATAATAATAATGATTATGCGGCCAATGCTGATGATAATAAGCATGGCTTGGTCTGTCAAAGCCGCTGACAGACAACATGCTTGTTTGTTTGTTTGTTTGTTTTTTTCTATATTTTTATTATTTATTTTATTATAACATTTTTGTTGTTATTTTTCTAATTTTGTTCAGCATAAAAATAATTCAACTTTAGCTGTTCATGTCTGTAGCTAAAATATTTAAAATACCTTTTTTTCAAATACCGTTGCATGCAGCAGCAAATTCTTTTATGTTGTTTTGTTGTTATTTTTGTGTTTTTTTACAATTACCTGTTTGGTTGTTTTATTTTTTATTAGATTTTATTTTTATATTTTTGTTTTAGTCTCATGCATCTGCAATCGCATCATTGCCATCAACATCATCACCCAACGTGGTCGTCGTGTTTGTGGTTTGTCCACCTTGGTTTTTCTCATCGGCTTCATCGTTATCAACTTGCTGCTTGTTCTTGTCATGTTTCGTTGCAATGGAGAACATAACTGTTTTGTGTTATGTCACATTTCGTATATTATTTCCTCTTTATTTCAATAGTTTTTTGGAGTTTGCCACATGTTCGTTTGTCTGTATGTCTGGCCATTTGTATGTTTGAGTTGTTTTTATTTAATATGCTGTATTATATTGGCGGCCTGTGCATAAGTGGAGAACATATGTTAGTGTGATTTTGATGTGGCATGCTTTTAGGTAGTGTCTGTCTCTTTTGAGAAGCTATAGTCGTGTTGGAGTAGCAGTGTTTGTGAGGTGTTGTGAGCTGTTTTGGGTTTACTTTATTGAGCATCGATTCGAGCTTGGATATAAGTTGTAAGATCTAATGCTTGGTTTGAAGTTAAAGCTTAAAATAAATATTTTAAATTTTAGCAAAATGTATTTATTATTTAAATTAAACTTAACGTTTTAAATTACTTTTGTCATTATAATTTTAGACTTAGACATTAAAGATAATTTTTATGGCAGTTCAACTTTATTGGGAATATCCCGTAAAAAATAAAAATGTTTGAACCTTTTAATATATGTGGCAAATATGTATGTATAAAAATTTCATAATATTATTTAATAATCACGAGATATTTTGTCCAAACGAAGTTGTTTCAAAATTTGCAAAGGTGATATATCTCGTCAAGACATTTTCTTTTGTAACTATAAATGTATTTATATAATTTTATTCTATTTACGACACTCCAGCTCTGCATATGAAAGATAATTGATGTTGCTTGTCCAAAAAATTAAACTGTAATATAACTTGATTGATTTTTTTCCCAACTCCCAGCTGAAATTGAATGAAAATAAAAAAATTTCATAGAAGTACTGGAATCGAATGAATGGCCTGGAAATAAATGATCCAAAAACTTATCAAATTTACTCAAACATCCTTTGTCGGGAGTTTTTGACTTTGTCGTTCTTAAATCGAAAGTTCATATTTATAAATTCCGATATCGAAGATGGCAGATCTTGTGTAGCGGAAGTGAAAACCGTAAAATATATGGAAGTAGTCTATAAAATTTTGATATTCCGACTGCATACCCGAACTCAGTGACCGAAAGACTTCAAGTCCCTCATATATTTTGTGGAATTTATAAAATTGGTGCATAAACAAACAAAAAAGTTAATTTTGGCAAGTACGCAGGGTGGTGAAATTAGTCATTAATTGACTAATTATGTAATGATTATGAAAATTTTTTTGATTTTTATAACAGGATTTATTCTAACTGAACTTGATCTAAAAAATTTATCTGTTTCAAAGAAAATTTAAATTATAACAAAATTTTTTATTTACAGGATTTATTCTTACTGACCATGATCTGACAAATTTATCTTTATCAAAGAAATCCTAAATCCCAAGTGCTATAAAAACTCTCTGCCATCCAGCAAAATTCTTTTATGAGTATTCTTTTATGAGTACTCTTTTCTGAGTACATTTTTGTAGGTTGTGGGCCTCAAAATGTGATTAATAATAATGACTGTTTATGCCTCATTTAACACTCAAAATAAAGACTCTTTTAAGACTCATATTTAATACTCTTTTAAGACTCATAATAAAGACACTTTAAAGACTCATAATAAAGACTTTTTTAGAACTTTTTTCATATAAATTAGTCTTTTTGGACACAAAATTAGGACTCTTTGAAGAGTCATATTTAATATTCTTTTCAAGAAACATGCAATGGAATCTTTAAAGACTCCTATGAAGACTCTTTCAGAAGTCATAGAAGTTATTATTTTAAGAGTCAAAAGGCTCATGTTAAAAGCTCTTTAATGGTTTAAAAACTCGTTGTAAACACTAATTTCTGACATTGATATGATGTTAATAAAACCTCACAAAATGCTTTTCGTCACTCTGGTGTACAATAAAAGACTTCGTCTTGCTGTAAAACATTATTTAAATAAATTCAAAAAACCCTTTTTGCGCGAAATTATCGTATGTGCCATTTTTTCCATTTATTTTATAATATTAAAATAAAAATAAAAATATTTCCATATTTTGCCATTCATCTTACTCATAAAACACGCATAAAAAATAATTTTTTTTTGAGTCTTATTTCTGAGCAATCATTTTAGAATCATATCAAAGACTCCTTTAGGATTCTTTTTATTGCATACTCATAAAACACGCATAAGAAATACTCTTTTTGGAGTCTTATTTTTGAGCAATCATTTTACAATCTTATAAAATACTCCTTTATGAGTCTTTTTATTGCGTACTCATAAAACACGCACAAAAAATACTCTTTTTAGAGTCTTATTTCCGATCAATCATTTTACAATCATATCAAAGACTCCGTTATTTGTCTTTTTATTGCGTACTCATAAAACACGCATAAAAAATACTCTTTTTGGAGTCTTATTTTTGAGCAATCATTTTACAATCATATCAAATACTCCTTTATGAGTCTTTTTATTCTCTACTCATAAAACACGCACAAAAAAATACTTTTTTTGCAGTTTTATTTTTGAGCAATCATTTTAGAATCTTATCAAATACTCCTTTATGAGTCTTTTTATTGCGTCTTTTTATTGCATAAAGAATACTCTTTTTGGAGTCTTATTTTTGAGCAATCATTTTACAATCTTATAAAATACTCCTTTATGAGTCTTTTTATTGCGTACTCATAAAACACGCATAAAAAAATACTCTCTTTAGAGTCTTATTTCCGATCAATCATTTTACAATCATATCAAAGACTCCTTTATTAGTCTTTTTATTGCGTACTCATTAAAAACGCACAAAAAATACTTTTTTTGGAGTCTTATTTTTGAGCAATCATTTTACAATCTTATCAAATACTCCTTTATGAGTCTTTTTATTGCGTACTCATAAAACACGCATAAAAAATACTCTTTTTGGAGTCTTATTTTTGAGCAATCATTTTACAATCATATTAAATACTCTTTTATGAGTCTTTTTATTGCGTACTCATAAACACTCATACGAAATACTCTTTTTAGAGTTATTTTTTGAGGCAAAGGTATGAGCAGATTTAAAAACACGCACAGAACAATTTGATCATTAGAAAATCAGTCTCTTCAAGGGATGAAATGTCTGCTTCCTTTTTGTTTTTGTCTTAGTCCAGTCCTACTGAATATACGAAATTTAAATAAATATTTAATTTGACTGCTAAAATTTTATTAAATTTCCAAGGTTCTCTTTTTCACGCCTTAAATCCTATTTCAGAGTTCATTTATAAGATCATTCGGTTTATTTATTTTTTTTTCAATAGCTCCTTAGCTCGCATAGAAATGCAATAAATGAACTTTATATGCATTGTCATTTTTTAATTTGCTGCATGATTTTTTCTTTTAGCAAAATTATCTAGTGCGGCATCTTGCTCTTATATTATTAAATTATCTTATTAGCTGCTAATCAAGCAGCTATTAAACGAACCTTGACTTTATAGGTCAGACTCCACCCCAAGGAACTCCATGTAACTAATTACTGATCATAGCTTCATTCAATATCTTTTTTTATAAATTGAATGAAATTTGAAGCAAATTATCTAATAATTGCAGCTTCAAAATATAGCAACAAACAATTGAGTTGCAAAAGAGTGTATAAAACAAAAGACTTAAGCAACGAACTTGAAATATTTTGAAAATAATTTACATTTGAATTGATTGTTACAGTTAAATGTTGCACTATAGTTAGCTAAGAGGAAATTAGTTTTGGCACGATAAACAAAAGACTCAAACAACGAACTTGCATTAAGCAGAAAAACCAAACCAAGAGTTTCTATGGCGCCATGAATTTTTTTAAAAAAATATTTAAATTTTTAAGTAGAGTAGAGGAATGTTTTTTATTTATTTATCTATTTTTATTTTTTTATTTTTTTAAATATGAATGAATGAATTTTTGTGAATATCTCAATAATTTTTTGTTTTTTTTATTTTAAATGAGTTTTATCAATTTTGCTTACAGAATTGTATAAAATATATTTTTATTATTAAACAGTAATTTTAAAATATAAGTGAACGTTTTTAGAAACTTGAAATGCATAAAATTTTTTTATATTAAAAATTTTTTTAATTAATTTTTTTTTTTAATAGTAAAAAAATTTTTGTTTTGTTGATCTTGAAAAATCTACTTATTGCTACTTAAATTAAGCTTGTAGTCTAAATATTATAAGCTTAGTTATTTTTCTGAAAAATCTAGAATTAATGACATTTGTCAGACAACTGGCTCGCTCCTAGGCACTCACATCAAAAACACGCATTCAATATTATTAATTATTAAAGTCTGCACCTTAATAAATAGCATTGAACATGCAAATTCATTCAATGCTTTGGCCAAAATCAAAAAGGCGTTGTAGTCACGCAACTATACGCATAAGCATACACACAAACATACATACAAGAAAATGCAATTACTCAAGAAATGGTTACCTACAAATTATATAACGCACCTTAAGACAAGTCGATTAATACCAAACGACATGTGGTGCTCAATGTCAACCATATATTTTTTGGCTTTAAGAAAACTTCTTTATTTTTTATTTTTTTTTTTTATTTTTCTACTTTAATGAGCATGGATAGTTTTGTTGATGAGTTGTCTTTTAATGATAAAGTGTCATCAATATAGATAGATGACTGCTGCAGCTTTAGCACAAGGCCTTGTGTAGAACATCAAATAAATGAAAAAAAAAACTACTAATTATTTTGGTTTTTTTATATTTCTTTTTAAATACTGGGTACTTTAGAGAAAATTTCTTAGCATTAAACGCTTGGTGTCAAGGCTGTGTAGCGAGGTGTGTGTTAAGTAGTTAGAGTTTTTTATTTTTTTTTTCTATGTTAGTAATTCATGTCATCGAATTCCATTTGGACATCTTCGGTTTTATTGAGATTTTGTCGAAATCAAAATGTTGCAAGGCTTGGCATTGAAGGTTGCATATCAAATTTTTTTTCAGTATTTTGAAGAGGTAAAAATTGGTTGCAGAATATGCATGACACATTTTGTGCAATCAAGGCAAAGCCTGTTTTTGTTTTTTGAGCAAAATGATTCGAATTAATTTTTAAATCTTCAGAAGAATTCCTAACTTATCTGTCATCAAGAAGTTAAGCAAGGAATATTAAGTTTTATGACATTATTTATTTGAATACCTTTAAGCTTTGGCACCAACATTTTTCAATAATATTTTGTATACATTACTGGACATTAGACCGTACCATCTCCTATGCAAAAAAAAAAGTTCGCCGGATACCAGTGAATATGACGCATTTTTGCAAGACAATTACGAAAAAAAAATTTTTTTTTGACCGAACGTACGGGTCGCGCATTGACATATTTCTTCATATCTCTAGTGCTTATAGTCGGATTTCAAAGTTTGGTATATCAATGTCTTTGTCTCAAGGAGACCAATATGACCTCTACAGAGGTCATTGACCTCAGGTGTACCGTTCTAGTACTTACCCTCCAGATCTAAATAATAAATAAATAATAAATAAATAATAATAATCTCAGTTCCTACCATCCTAATGTGTCACACTAATTTAAAAAAAATAAAAAATATCATTAATCTATTGCTAAGAAACTATGACGATATTTCCAGCAGAACTATTTTTAAAAAATTTTTGAAAATTTTTTGCCGAACGTAGGGTTCCCTTCTTTAATTTTCATCATATCATCGGTATTAAAAGTCTGATCATATTGAATGACATATCGATGTTTTTGTCTGAAAGAGACCATTTTTTTTTCTCCAAAAAAAAAAAAAATATTCCTACAAGTCCTTGAAAGGTCTTAAATTGATTTTGAGGAATTTTAAAGCTCGTAAAAGAATGAAAAATCTGTAACGCCAATGCTAAAAGAGGTATCAACACTATTTTTGTTGTGATTTATTAAATATACAATGTACTATTATTTTATTTTTTCACATTCTTGCAATAACTCCTCCTTTGCAGCCGGTGTTGGTAGGTGTTCCGTCGCAATTAATTGTAATTAAATGATCTATGCTATAATTTTCTTTATTCAAATATTCCACGATGCTCCTCTGGACACCTACTGCAGTGCTGTCAGCGGGCGTAACATAGCCGATGATGTTTGAATTGAAATAAATTTGAAATCAAGCTACTAACCGGTTTCCCCATTGGAGCAAAAAAAAAAAAAGATTTGTAAAAGGCTCATCATTTTGGCGTCAGTAGTACCACTTTACGACGCATTTTGGAGGATGATTTCCATTTGTTCCCGTATAAAGTGTATGCTGTATAATATTGCCGACAGACCATCTACATCGCATAGAATATGGTGAAACAGTCGCTCGAGTGGTGCTTTTTCTGAAGCAAATGCTTATGACCGACAAAGCCCATTTCACTCTCTCTGGCGCTATTAACAGACAAAATTGTCACTTTTGGGAACCGAAGAATCTATTCGAGATCCATGAAATACAGTCTGTTAAGAAAGAGCGTGAATGTCATTATTCGCAGTCGGTAAATAGTGCAACCCTGAAATTTTGTCAACAAGTAGACATAACCTCTGCCCTTGACGCACTAGTAAAAAAAGTAAAATTGGTGGTCGAAACTTTATTAGAAAAGTGTGTTAGGCACAATGAGTGCTGCATTCTCAAAAGGTTTCAATGCAGTTTTCCTCTGCAGCCATCCAAAAGGACCAAAAATGTCCTATGGAGCGGTGGCAAAGTATTTGAAAAAGTCAAAGGGTTTTGTCGAGAAGTGAGTGCAATGCTTTTAGGAATCTAAAAACGTCGATGACCTTCCCAATCGTTGTGCAACAGGAAATGTGACTAAGAAGGATGAAAAGTTATGGTGAGTTTGTTTTCGCGGAATCCTGGCTTAAGCTTGCTTCAAGAGCAAGCAAAATTGAGGCAAAATGATCTAAATATATTGCATGTAACTTTTCGTAACCATTTACGTGCAAATAATTTGAAATACCGAAGAACAATGAAAAAACCACTATTGTCCGAAAAACACGTGACTAAAAGAATGACTTGGGCAACAGAAAACATTGATCGCGAATGGAGTAACGTACTCTTCTGCGACGAATCTTCTGTTTGGGGTTATTCGATCATACCGCGGGCTTGGTCTTCGTCGTCAAGTAGTTTTGTCCAGTGCACCGTTAAACTCATTAAAATTCATCTTTGGGGATGCTTCCCAAAAAAGGGTTTCCGCACTTTGCACCTCTTTACCGAGAACCTTAATTCTGCCAGAATGGTCAAAATTAATGAGATGGATTTATTACCGACTCTCAAATGCCAATTCATAATAAAAAACGAAGACTGTATTCTGTAGGAGTACAATGACCCCAAACACCACAGCTGCCTCTGCATCGACATCGTTACATTAGATTGTGCTGCACAATCGCCTGATGCTGATCCCATCGAAAATGTCTGGGACTACATTAAGCACAAGCTTCGAGAGAGACCCACCTATACTTTAATACAGCTTTCCCGAGAAATTTGACGCCTTTGGAGAGCCTTCCTGTCGAATATGTCGAAAATTTAGTGGAAAGTATGCCGCGGAGATGTCAAGCGATTATTACCGCTAGTGGTGATTGGACATCTTATTAATATGATTGCGTCATGCTTCGGAACATGTATAATGATGCTCTTACTTAACAGACTGTACCATTGTATGACCAAAAAGTAACTGTTTGGGCCAGCGTTTGTGCCAAAACCATCATTTGGCCATTTTTTTTCAGAGAAGGCGATGGGAATCGATATCGGTGGATGTTGGCACATTATGTCTGTCCACAAATGTGTGAAAAGATCTGGACAGTTACTGATTTCAGCAAGATGGTGCGCCATGTCACACTGTAAATCGAACAATACAGTTTCTGCAACGAAAACTGCCTGGACGTGTGATGTCAAAAAATGGCGACATTGACTGACCACCCGGATTTCCAGGTTTGATTCCTCCAAACTTATTTTTGTTGAGTTATTTGAAAAGCAAAGAAAACGCCACCAAGCCTCAAACCATTGACGAGTTCAAGGTAAACATTCGTGCCAAAATCATTGCTTTACCGCCCGTTATCCTCGAAAAAGTGATGGAAAACGTAACAAAAAAGGGCCCAGTTTGCTTTGGCCCACAGATAAATTGTCGAAGACCAAATTAAATAAAAATACCTCATATGTGGATATCGACTGTTTTGTTTTAAGGTATTTAATATTCACATACTGACATAAAAGATGGTGCACCCTGTACATATAAGTATTCTAAATTGAAATAGATCTTTACCATTAAAACTTATGCTTTATTTATATATCTTTGGATTGGTTAATAAATTCCTTATTTTAAATGCTATGTATTGAAATAGAGTTTACCATAGGAGTCCGCAGGAATTGTTCGCGGGGGGAGCGGGCAAAGGTATGCATTGTTGTGCATGTATATGAAAATGATGATATGAGACATATACATATGTACACATAGGAAATTAAAATATATAGAATTTTTCTAGTCCAGGGGGCAAATGCCCTCTCTCCTAATGCCCCTGTGGACGCGCTTGGAGTTTGATACAACACTTTATTGTAGTAACAAAACCTCAGAAATATTTTGCAAATGCCCTTTGTTCGACAGTTTAACTGATTTAAATTGGTCCTTGTTCAACTTTCGGCCTAATTTAACCCATCACCCGCACCCATCTTACTAAATAAATAAAAAAAAGCTTTAGCTCTTTTATATCTAAATTATTATGCAAAATGGAAAACAACGAGTCACCGAGTTGATATCTTTGTGGCTTCAACTATCTCCCACGCTTTCACTTTCGGACTGTCTAATATGATATCATGGATACCGTGATAATTTACAAAGCCGAATACAAAGCTTCATAAATAGCTCCAACTGGTTCAGATAGAGTGAAAATAATTAACCCCTGGTATCACAACGGGCCAAACTGGCCTAAGTGTGTCTCATAGGAGACAGCCACGTCAACATAACCTATCATTTTGTGCAGTGGCTAATTCTTTTGGATTCAAAGATTTGTATTTGGAGATCAAAGATTTAAAGAATACTCAGAAGACGTGTAAGCTTTCCTAATCTCTAAGCACCTAATTTCATCCATTTGAATGTACTGAAACATTTCGATTAATACAATTAAAGGATGAAGTTCCATTGCCAGCCCATTTAGCCTCAAAAAGTTTTTGTGACACAATCTAGAACTCACCTTAAAGGTCAAAATACAGGGTTTTCCAATAGGGACTTCACAACTTTGAATTAAATTTCTGAACGAACTTTTTCACTAATCATCGAACTGTCACTGTCAATTTATTTAGTAAACTTAAAATATTCATAATGGTAAAGTACATGAACGAACAACATCTGCAAATTGGGCTCTGGAAAAGATGCGTCAAGATGATGAATTTCATCGCAAAATCATCTTCAGTGACGAAGCTCATTTTTGGCTCAATGGGCTCGTCAATAAGCAAAATATGCGTTATTGGTCGGGTGAAAATCCACATGTGCTTCATGAATCACCACTTCATCCATAAAAAATAACTGTTTGGTGCGATTTGCATGCCGGCGGCGTCATTGAACCATATTTTTTCGTCGACGATAACAATCGTAACGTTATTGTGAATGGCCATCGTTATCGCGCCATGATTACTGATTATTTTTGGAAGATATGGACTCCCCGAAGATACCCCGAATTGGAAGATATGGACTTTGACGACATGTGGTTCTAACAGGACCACCAGGTGCCACAAGCCACACAGCACAAGTTACAATCGATTTATTGAAGAGTGAGTTTGATGAGCGTGTTATCTCAAGAAATGGGCCAGTCAATTGGTCGTCTCTTTCCTGCGATTTAACGCCTCTAGACTATTTTCTTTGGGGTTTAGTCAAGTCATTGGTCTATGCCAACAAGCCGACGACGTTGGAACAGCTCAGAGCCAACATTGAACGCGAAATAGCGGACACTTTCATAGGAAATGTGTGGCCGAGTCATCGAAAATTGGGTCCAACGAATCGACCGCTGCATACGTACCCGCGGTGGCCATATGAACGAAGTTGGATTTCATTCATAAATGTTTTGATTGTATTTCAAGCTTATAATAAAGTTTTTGAAATACCTCAAATAATTTGCGTTTTATTAAAAAAAAAAGTTGTTAAGTCCTTAATGGAAAACCCTTTAGTTCTAATGACACTTAAAATCTATAGGAATTAATTCGCATGAAAGTTCTGAAAACTTGAAAACATAAAATTTAAATCTTATTAAAATGTTTATAAAATAATAATTTTAGCATTATTTAGCAGTTCGTGCAGAATATTGCAGCGTTTTCTTGAAGCATGCCAACATAGTTTGTCGAGTTTGTTGCTTAAGTCTTTTGTTTGGAGTTGCAATAAGAAGCAGGCTAGTCACGGTTACATAAAAATGAATTAAAAACTCAACGAATTTAAAAGCAAATGAAGTCAAATTCATGAATTAATTAATTTCAGCACTCAGCACAAAAATAGCTTACTTGAATTTTTTAAAAATTTTTAATAGAAAAACTATATATTTTTCGCAATTCATTTGCATAAATCGGCAGACAAAAAAAATATATATAAATAATTTATAAGAAAATAAAACAAATGAAAAAAAATCAGACAACTAATTTGACTAAAGCAGCTCCAGCCACTGGTATTGAAATGAACTAATAGAATAAGAAAAAAAAACTTTAACTCAAAGGCGAGCACGTAGCAATGCGCAGCAGCAAAAAACTTAACAAAAAAAAAGTTGGCAATAAAAATTTTTGCATTGATCTCTTGATTTGTGGAAGCCAGTCATGTTGGTTTCGTTGTTGTTCTTGTTACTTTTGCTATATTTGTTGTTGGTAATAGGAGCTGCGACAGCGCCTGATTAAGCCAACTTATGCACCTAATTGATGTTGTTGCCGCTGTGCTTGTTGTTGCTATAGCATTTATTGGCTTGTGCTTGCTCTAGTTTTTTGTTTTTACGTTTTTGTTGTGTTGATTTTTGGACAAAACTTAAGCTGCGTTTATGAGCTATACCAGTGGCCAAGTTTACAGGCTATTTGATTTAGTACCAAGTGCAACAAGTTGTTGTATATGCTGCTAATGCTGCTCTAAGCTGTGCATTAGTTATGGCTCAATGAAGTAAGAGTTTTGTTTTTGTTTTTACTTAACCGATTACGAGCATGCTTGTTAGGCTAGGTGTGCAATATTTTATTGCTTCAGTTTTGGCTTTAAGCAAATTCCTTCGACTATATTTTAAACAATTTAGCTTTTGAGTGTAGCACGAATTTTTTTTGAGTGCCAAAATATGTTATATTTTGCTATAAAGCAATCCATGAAGAAAAAGACTTTATTTGCTAAAAAACTGAAAATGTAAATTTAAGTTTCTTGTTTTAATAATGACTTAAATGAATTGTATTATTTAATTAAAAAAAAAAATAAAATTGCAAATTCAATTTCTGTGGTGGCGAAAAAATGTGCTTGAGAAGTTTTTTTTTATTTTAGTTCAATTATTTTTTTTTTCAAAATGTTGTTATATAATCACGTAGAGTAAATGACGTAAAATATTAGCAAATAACTTAAATAAATTAACTAAATTTTTATTTGAAATCAAATAATCAACTCATACTCAGTTAATAAGTCAATAGCTAAGCACATTCATTAAAAAACACTACAAATCCGCAACTTGCAATCATCACAAATTAATGCCACTTCATCAGAATCATTATAACCATTAAATAGCACTCATCAATATGCTAAAAAACAAATTCTAAGCACATTCTTGATATTAATAATCATTCTGCTTCTTAAATGCCTCAATCGCAGCAAGTCAAACAAAAGACTTAAGCAACGAACTTGTGTTGCCAAGTGTATGCAACAGCAGCAGCAGCACTAAACAGTAAAGCATCTGCTAATTTTTCGTAAGATTTAACTAATAAAATAAATGTTATTTTTATGCTTAAGTCGCTGCTTCAATGCAACGGGGGGACACGGACAGGAAAAGCAACCAAAAAACCTTGAAAAACTAACGCGTGCGCTGAAAGCTCAGTTGGACAACTATGCTGCAATATAAGCAGCGGTTGTTGTTGTTGTTGTTGTTGTTATTGTTGTCAGTGTTAATGCTTTTGTTGTTGCTTTTGTGTTTAATATTAGCAACTTTTGTTTTTGTTGTTACTGTTTTAGCCACCTCACTGCAGAAGTGTGCCGTCAGCTAGCGTGGCGCTGCCAAGTGAGCAAAATTGATTTTGTGAATTTTATAATTATTTTTTTTTTGTAATAGCTCTAAATGCTAAAATAAAATAAAAAAATAAATTAAAAAACACTCCTTTTGTATGTGTGCTTAAACTAAAGTTTAACTGTTTGAATGTGTGTAAAATTGAAATGCATGCTTTACCGCAATAATACAACTTATACATTATATAACCTAAGCCGAAAAGCGCACGACTTAGCTTCTCGGATCAAGCAAAATATGTTTGTCGTTTTTAGGAGCTTTGCATTATTGTAAGAAGGAGAAATTCTTTCGATTAATTGCAAACAATAACTTCATTTAAATAGCTGCTTTAGTTAGCTCTACACAAGCTCATCTTGACAACCCAATTTTGCAGCAGATTTTCGATGGTTTCGGCTCCTATTTATTTTTTTTTTTTGGATTCGCCCGGAGGTAAGAAATCTTCATAGATACGTATGACCCGCGCCATACGCATGCACGATTTACATTCTAAGAAGTTCCCGGATCAGCCGGACTGATAGAATGCACCTACGTGCTAAAACTTACCACCTGTTGGCAAATAATAGCCTCCACTAAGCACAATTGCTTGGCCTTTCAGCGGAAATTAAAATTAAATAAAATTTGAGAATTTTTTGTGCTTATGTAAACTTCATAAACATCATCGAATTAAAGCACATTCTTCATAATACGAAGCAATACAAGACAACATCCAAAGTTATTTATTAGACCATATATAACCGCATTTATAATTGTTGTCGTTCGGCTTGGGGCCACTGTCCAACCCAAGATCCTACGTGGAAAAGAGATGCAACTCTCAAACACCAAACCAATACCAAACATAGCACAGATATACAAGTATATATTGTGCAGGCACAATATATTTATATATTCGGGTCACTAAAATAAGGGAACACCGAGCTAAAGTTATTATTTGGATATGCATTTGGGCCAACGCAGGTACAAACTTGTATGGAAAAGAGATAAACTCTGACACACCAAGCCAAGAGACACGGTATACATGGTCAAATAAGGAAGAACTAAAGATCTAAAATAATTTCATGAAAAAATAAAGCAACGAAACTGAATAAAACGAAAACTTAAAGTATCTATCATATTCGAAGATGCTTATTTGTTAAATCGTAAAATCTACACAATTATCGCGAGTTATATTTGTTATCACAAGGAATGCGTTAAGTATTCAAATGTAATATCATTTTGCGTTTTAACCCGAATTGTCCCAGCGGCTCCATATGGAGCCACAAAAGATGCTCGTAAACTTTGTATTGTTTAAAGTTTGGAGAATGTTATTTTATTACTTTAAAGACGTCAATATCTTACTAAAATATCTATTATTTAGATTTAGTAACTTTTTTCTTCCTAGGTTGCATAACTTTTTCACCACACTCGTACTAAAAACCATTAAAAAAAAAAATTGCTGAAAATTGCTGTTTTTGCAAACATGGTAATGAAAAATGATTTTTTTTATTTATTACGAAAGTTTTTTCCCATATATATTTATATATTTCGAATCAGAAAAAATGACATATTCTGCCAAAATAAACTTTTTTATATTTTTTTTCTTTTAGTTTAAAAAATCCAAAGATTTTCTTAGCTGGTCCCATATGGAGCCGCTGGGCACAACTGCGTATTTGACTTTGAAAAATGAAATATGCAGTTGTGCCCAGCGGCTCCATATGGTACCGCAATAGCAGAGTGCATATTTTTAAAAAATAATTTTAAAAAAACTGTAATTAAATATTTAAACTGAAATTAAAAAATTATTCATATTAAATAGTTATTTTTACTTTTTTTACTGAATTTTAATAAAAAATATAAAAATACCCAAACCTTATTATGTTTTGCTCTTGAAAAGTAAAATGCACAGTTGTGCCCAGCGGTCCCATATGGGACCATGCTTTTCCAAAAAAACTGAGAACAGAATATTGAAAAACAAAACAAATTTATTCTTTCTAAGGCCAATTGACCTGAATTTATGCAAAAAAATCGAAAAAATCCACAAAAATAATTGTGGGACAAATAGGGTTAAGACATCCACCGAGTCAGAAAAATTTATCAAGTTCAAGTTGCCATTAAAATCACTACACATACATCGCAAAGGGTCGTGAAGGGCATAATTAGAAGTGCAGTGACTCAACTTAAAAAGCTGGAAATGTCTGGCTCCGCTCCTGGGGATGTTGAAGTTTAATGAAGAAAGGAGGTATTGTGAGTCTATATCACCACTGAGTAATTTGTATAAAAAAGAGACATTGAGCATAATTCTTCTGCTTCTTAAGGAAGGCAGGGAAATAATTTTGAGGCGTGTTTCATAAGGGGGAAGAATAATATTGGGGTTCCAACGATAATGTAAAGCAAAAAGTAAAAATTGTTTTTGAACCGATTCTAATGCATCGATGTGGACATTGTATTGAGGGTTCCATATTACGGATGCATATTCAAGAATTGGTCTAACAAGAGAGGTATAAAGTATTTTAGTAGTGAAAGGATCGTTGAATTCTTTAGCCCATCTTTTAATGAAACCAAGGACACCTCTAGCCTTATTTACCACCAAATTAACTTGAAGATTGAAACGAAGTTTAGGATCCATAATTACACCTAAATCAAGAAAACTGTGTACAATTTCTAAATTAGTATTATTTATAGTGTAATTTATACTATTAGCAATTCGACGTGAGAATGTCATTTGCTTACATTTTTTTAAGTTTAATTTTAAAAGGTTAAAATTACACCACTCAACTAGACTGTTAAAATCCGATTGTAAGAGTTGTTGATCTTCAGGCGATTTGTAAGTTAGGAAAAGTTTCACGTCATCGGCGTACATTAAGACGTTAGAGTGTTTTATTACAGAAGGAAGGTCATTTATAAACAGTAAAAATAAAACCGGACCAAGATGACTTCCCTGCGGAACACCAGATGTGACCAAAATATTTTTTGACAAAGAATTCTTATATAAAACTTTTTGAGAACGATTCGACAAGTACGAGTTAATCCAGTGTAATAGTTTGACGGGAAACCCAATTAGATGAAGCTTTTTCAGAAGAAGATAATGATTGACACAATCGAAAGCTTTGCTAAAGTCTGTATAAATAACGTCAGTCTGTCGTCCTAAAGTAAAACCTTTGATGACACGCGAAGTAAACTCCAAGAGGTTAGTTGATGTAGATTTTCCCTTTAAGAAACCATGTTGAGAGGTGGAAATGGAGGAAGATACAACGTGTGTTATTTGATCAGTTATAATTTTCTCAAATAACTTAGGGATTGCGCTTAGTTTTGCGATACCTCGGTAATTGGAAACATCAATTTTTGAGCCGGATTTATGAAGAGGTATTATATAAGATTTTCTCCATATATAGGGAAAATGACCACTGTGCAAGGATGTGTTAAATATTTTTGATAGGGGAGAACACAAACTAATAGAACAATGTTTTAAAATGCAGCTCGGGATTTCGTCAGGACCAGTCGTAAAAGAAGATTTAACTTGTCGAAGGTAATGCATAACTATATTAGAATCTATTACGGGGGTTTCAAAAGAGTTAACTGGTGGTAGGTAAGGATATTCAAGACTCATGCTCAATGGTATATCGGAGTAGGTTGTTTTAAAGAAGTTTGCAAACATGTTGGAAACTTCGATGTCGCAAGATGCTTCTTCATGATTGAATTTCATAAGAGGTGGGAAGCTGGAGGTTTTTCGTTTTGAGTTGACAAAAGTGTAGAAAAGTTTCGGATTATCTTTGAATTGAATTTTTATTTTGGCTATATAGGCAGAGTAGCACTGTTTATTTAATAGTTGATATCTGTAACGACAAGAGGAATAGCAAGCGAAGTCTAAATTAGAGCCTGACTTTTTATATTTTTTAAATAAGCGATTTTTGGAATTTTTTAAAGACTTAAGTTCATTAGTTAACCAAGGGGGGCTTAAAGGTTTGAAATCACTATTTTTTTTTGGCACAGATAATGAGAAACATTTTTGCAATGTATCATTAAGAAACTGTACTGAAGATTCGACATCATAAAAAGAGTACGAAGACCTATTATTTAAAATTGGGGACCAGTCAATCCGCGCGAGAAGAGCGTTAACTTTACCATAGTCTGTTTTTTTAAAGTTACAAATTTTATTATTTCGCGTATCTGGAGCTAATTTATTTTCATTTAAGTTGGCAAGTAATATTGTTATTTCAAGAGTTGGATGATAATCGTCTTCAGGTAAGGAAACTGGGTTCGAACGACGGAGATTTACGGAAGTGCATCTATCTACAAATACAAGGTCAAGAGATCTATAATTTTTATTAAGAATATTATTAACCTGCTGAAGACACAGATCGGACAACTTATCTAAGAAATCATTTATCCAATCAGAGGCAGAAATAGGAGTAAGAAATGCGGAATCATCGGAAATACTCCAGGATACAGAAGGTAAGTTGAAATCACCTAATGCAATGATAGTATCCATATTTTTAAGCATATTATGGACTGTTTCGATGGCACTAATATGGTTTAAGTAAATTGTTAAATCACTTTTAGGTGGAATGTAAGAGCAAGTAAGAAAAATCGTATTATTATTAACTTTAACTGTAACACAAATAAACTCCAGGTCGTTGGTACCAGGAATTGTTAATTCCTCCGAAGCAAGCGAGTTATGGACAGCTATCAGAACGCCACCACCGATCTTATCATAGCGATCTTTACGAAAAATTTGATACTTATTGCACATTATTTCAGAGTTTAAAACGTTAGAGTTTCAGTAAAAACTATAAAGTTATATTCAAAATCAAAACTGTTCATGAAAATATCGGAAAGTTTAGAATTGAGACCTCTAACGTTTTGATACACAAGCTCTAATTTAGACTTGTGATTTTTTAATCGTTTTTTGTATGGTACTGAGGACTATTAGAAGGACGAGGCAAGTGTACAACATTTGCAACACGCGGTTTGTTTTTGAATTCAAATTCATGAACAATTGTATTACGGGGCCAAAAGTTTACATCCACAAGAGTATTAAATAAATTTTCCGGAACAGTCAATCTAAAAGACGTAGTCAGTCTCGCATTTAAATATTTGAATTTTTGGATCGAAAGAGGCATACCACTATTTAACTTTGAATTAATAAAAAATTTTATGTCATCTTCAGTTGTATCAGCAGCTAAGCGCGAGACAAAGATTGCTTTAGTTGGTGGAATTGCAATTAATGGCTTAGGAGAAATAGTAGCAGTAGTAATAGGAATCCGTTGAGCGTTAACAACTGAAGTTGCAAAAATAGGAGTTTGAACAGTAGGCGGAGCAACTGAAACAGCTTGAGCATAAGTAAGAACAGGCTGGTTAACAGGTATGGATGGTGCTAACATTGGCAAGGAAACGGTCTCTGGTACATTTGGAGCAGATATAGAGGCAATCGTATCAGTACAAATGTCCATATCGTCTGCAATGTCACGTTCAACAGGTGGTGGTATTGGTGGTGTCGAGTTAGTTTTCTGTTTATTGCGCAGGTTCATGTATTTCTTTTTACGCTTGGGCGAAGGAATTGGCTCATCAATATATTTACACTCATCGAAAAGTGTTTGGTACTTTAAAAATTTTGCAGAAAGCAAAGAAAGTTCCCTACTTATCTCAGAGAAACCCTGCTTTGTCTGCTTAAAAAGCTTATAAAAATTGACATCAGTCAATCTGCACTTCTCACAACACCAACGCAACCCTTTACCTTCTTCAATAAGGTCTGCAACTCTACCCATTATGCCCACACATTTGGTGTGAACGATATCATCACATAGCCAACATGATAAAAATCGCTCAGTTTCACCCTTAGTGGAACAGCCAGGCTTAGAGCAGAGCATTTTAATTAATAAATAAAAAAAAGACCAAAAAAGTAGTAAAAATAAATAAAAGTAGTAAATGTAGTAAAAATATTAGTAGAAATTAATAAATAAAAATAAAACCAAAAAAGTAGTAAAAATAAATAAAAGTAGTAAAAGTAGTAATAATAATAGTACTAAGCAAAAGTAACAACCTGAAGTGATGGCAACCCTTAGTATGTATAATAATAATACGTATTCAATAGCTTAGCTAGACAGAGCTAGACAGATGTCTTAAACGCAATTAGCAATAGAACAAAAAGAAAGCAAACAACTTAAAGTGCGAAGAATATAATAAAGAAAATGTAAAGAAACTTGTTCAGCACTTTAAAGAAATTTTAATAATAATAATAACACTTATGTTAACAATAGTAAAACAAATGCAAAACTTATCCGCTGCAATCATTAGACTTCACATAAGCACAAAATTTTTTAATTATTTTCAAAAAACCACTGTATTTAAATTTAAACTTTGCAGAAATTAACAAACACAACTTAAAGAAATTTTAGCGCGTTGCCAACTGATTCGTGCCTGATTCTTTTTTGGGTTGTCGTTTTGTTGTTTTATAGCCATACAATATGTTCGACAGCGACGACGGTATAAATCGATTTTCAATGGTTTTGTTCAAAACTCAAACGTTATTAAAATGTTTACAGTGGAATGTGAATATCTGGATGCGATGTTTGAAGAGGAAGCTGCAACTGACGCAGTATATATAATTCACATTGGTAGCAAACATGAGGAGGTAATAGCATAATAAATTGAGACTTTTGTGTTATTAAAATATTAACCATTATTTTATTAGAACAATCACCAAGACAAGCCTTCTACTAGCCGAAAACAACATGCCTGGGAAACTTGGAAACCATCAAGCTTGCAGCAGCCAAAATCAAAACGGTTATGTATAAGTGTTAAGTATTATGTGTAAGTGTAAGTGTTAATCGAAATTCGATGTCGTTGTATTTTCGAAAGTGGTCCTTACGCTTTTGAAATATTCTTGGTCTAGTATTCTGCACTTCCGTATCTTCGAACATGGCTTCTATGGCATTGATTTGAAACACGTGCCTATTATTCATTACGAATATTTATTTTGTTTATTTATTGGAATATTATTGAATTTATTTTGAAGTTGGCAAACAGCTGTTTTGTGTTTACAAAATGGGCAGCACTTAAAATTTTATCTGTGTTATAAAATTTACAACCAGCTTGAATCTCCCATTAAATTTATCATATGGGTGACACTGAAGGCAACACGAGAAAACGAAAAACAGCTAAAGTTAACTTTAAAGTGAACTTTATAGGTAAGATGAGAAAACGGCCCTTAATATTTAAAAATTTTCGAGGCTGATCATCATTTACCTTCAATTTCTGAGCTTATCGTCTTTATACAAAGTTCTTCTCAGGCTAGTGCGGCTAATATTAACTAGGCGAGATCTACTGCGGATTGATATTATCAGGTTCTTGTGCACTATATCGATAACAGAAGCTGCAATATTTTCGTTTAAAAGTATCTTTTGAACACGAGGATAGCTTCTATTATCAGTTTAAATACCAATATCATTAAATTTTTCCACAAATTTAAGTCACTTGTGAAATCACTGAATTAAGAAATCACTTTTCTGTCGTAAAGCGATCGATTTCGTACCACGAAGATATGATTCCTATCAATTTTTGCCTGATATATGTTCCTGCAAAATTTCAAAGTTACAAATTACAAAGTATCAAAATAACATGTGAATTTGAATTTTCAATCTGAGCAACTATGTGTTTAATTTGAGTAAATGATTAGTGTGTTTTTCACAAAAAAACCACAAAGTTTTTCATAACAAAATGGTCCCCCACACCATCTTAGGTGTACCATCCGTTAAACTAACTGAACCCTAAAAATGGAAGTGTGGAAAAAGGGAGGAGCTAAAAACATAATAACACAACCTCAACATGCTCTGATAGCGGTAAACCACTGTGATCGAATTTCGAAGATGCACATGAGTTAAGGCTATGCCTAATAGTATGATACGATCTAGGTTAACCTTGATTCATGGTGCATTGAAGTAGATAAGAACTCAGTCAGTATTAAGCGTTCTCTCTGTCAAATAAATTCCGGGTAACTTTCTCGGCATATGGCAGTATAAGTAGAACCTAAGTAGCTTAAGTGGATCGCAGTGTAAAGTCATGCAAAGACTACTGATGAGTTGGTGTAGCGGCCATCGAAACAGTCTGTATATTGAATATGTGTGATTTGCTCTATTCAGAGCCGTTGTTGTTGTTGTTGGTTGATGCTTTTTTTGTCTTCATGTTGTCTTGTTGTCAACATACTTGGCCTGAAGCTCTAATTTGTTTTCAATATAAATAAAGAAATGTCATATTCAAATATTAAGGTTATAGACAATTATTATAAAAGCCTCAAGCATAAACTAGTTCAGTAAGGTCGATTGTAAAGCATTCTCTCCTGTCATGTGTTTGATCCAGACGATGCGTTATACAAGCTTGTGTTTTTATTTGAAATATTGAAGAATATAAGAAAAAACAAAAAATGCTCGCAGTATGAGCCTCCACTTGGCTATCCAGCTCGTCCATTCCTACACCCGTCTCTTTAAGCAAACTGTATAATTTCGTTACCGAAACTTTATGGAAGTGTTACCGAAACTTTTCGTTAAGCCAAAAGTATAATATCTATATCCAATTGGCTGTCTAATTCGTCCATTCCTACACCAGTCTCTTTTCGCAAATTGTATAATTTTGTTACCGAAAATTTATGGAAGTGTTACCGAAACTTTTGGTTATAGAAGCCAAAAGCATAAGCTAATTCAGTTTCAATTCACTAGTGCACTAAGGGCGATTGTAGGGTAGACTGGGTACGGTTGAAACGGTGGTTGGTTGAAACAAAGCGAATATCTTACCATCGTACGTGATGAGGTTGAGGGGTACAAGGGAAGAACGAAGCAGGTGGCAAATCGAAACACGAATTATTACGTTGATTCGCTCTTCGCGCACTGTGGTTGTGTATAAGAGGCTCTTTTGTGTTTTTAACGGAAAAGTAAGAATTTTTTGTTCGTACATTTTTAAAATTATTAAAGTTTTATGAATAGAGTATTGAGAGTTCTATATATTTTTCATTGCTTATAGATTAGTTTTAATTGAAATTTATTATCCTTCTTACTGTTTTCTAACAATTTTATACCTGGTTGGATGTTGGGGACAGTTGACACAGTTAAAAGAAAATCGAGAATTTTGTGAAATATAATAGCAAGTAGTACACAAACACCGTCAAACACCGTAGTGGCGTCCGTAGCGTAATTGTTTAAAGTGCGTGGCCTCTATGTCAACGAACCTGGAGACCCGGGTTCGAACCCCAGCAGCGACAGAAAATTATTTAAATTAAAATGATTTTTCTGTACGGCCGCCACCTCTCTGCAGGCAATGGCAAACCTCAGAGAGTAATCAAAATGCCATGTAAAGCTTCTTGAGAACGAGAACATTCCGTTCATCGCCTTTCGGATTCGGCGTTAAGCATGTAGGTCCGGTTCTCGGTCAATTGTGTACAAACTTAATAACACGCACAACACAATTGATCATAAGAAGCTAGGTCAAAGTCCTTTCAAGGGCTAAAATGGCCAGTTATTTATTTATTTTTTTTTAATAAGAACTTTTGAAAGCTTATTAAAAATAATGTAAGATTATAAGTATCGTGAAAGACTTGAATATTAATAAAAAATATTTTTTGATATTCGACTGTGCATAGCGAGTCGTAAAGTGTTAATAGACGATGAATAAAACATGTTTATTTATTGTATTTTGTATAATTTGCAAGTGTTTCAATTGACCCCAGGCACTGTTTCAACCGACACATTTAGACGGTTGAAACAAATTGAATTTTTTTAAAAATCTGATTATAAACATAAAATACAATTCAAATGGCATTGCCTATTAGAAGATCAATATATTGTATATTATTAAAAATATTTCCGTCATCGCCCGCTTAACTGATTCCGATGCAATGGACGATAAACGCTAAACTGTATGCTAAATGTTTAAACCGTACCCAGTCTACCCAATAGCATTTTTACTTATCGTGTATTTGATCCGGACGTTGAGTTATACAAGCTTGTGTTTTTATTTGAAATATTGAGTTGTATGTCAAGTTTCCATTTAAAATTTAGGAAAAGCTTTGCATATGTTGTTTTCCAAAGAAGGTCTATAACAACAGAACAGTCTCTATAAACAAAAAGTACAGGGTGACTGATGACAGGTGCTATAAAAAAAAACGTAATAACTTTTTTTCCGTGTAAGTAATCTATTCCATTTTTTCATTTCTTTTATAGAGTGATCTTTAATTTTAACATAAATGGAAAATTGGGACAATGAGACCAGAATTTGAATTGTGCGCCGCTTTCATGCATTGGAGTCCGTAGTTTCCGTCCAAAGAGAATATAGGCAAACATTTGGTGGCACTCCTCCTAGCAGATAAACCATTATGAAGCTCGTGAATAATTTTGCCGAACATGGAACAATCGCAAGAAAGCCTTATAATCGAGAACCCTCAATTCGGACGCGGGAAACTATCGCTGCTGTTGGTGCTGCCACACAAGCGAATCCTAGTGTTTCGACAAGGAGCTTATCTGTTCAAATGGGTATCAGCCGACAGTCTCTGCAGACAATTATGCATAAAGATTTAAGCTTATTCCTATATAATATACAACTTACAAGCAAACTGAATGCAGCAGACTCGCTTGGAATTTTGCGAGTGGATCATTCAAATGGCGGAAGAGGACGAAAACATGTTGAACTGCATTTTTATGTCTGACGAGGCCCATTTCGATTTAAACGGCAATGTTAATAAACAAAATTGTCGAATGGAGTGCTTCTAGCCCACAAGTACTGCAAGAGATGCAATTGCATCCACTTCGCTTCAGAGTGTGTTGTGCAGTTTCATCAAAGTTCATTGTCAGCCCTTACTTCTTCGAAGAAAACGGTCATACTGTTACGGTCAATGGAGACCGTTACTTAAAGATGCTGAAAGAGTTTTTCTTTCCAGAACTACGCCGAAAGAGAATCCCATTCAAATCTGTATGGTTTCAACAAGATGGTGCAACTTGCCACATAGCCAGGCTTGTTATGACAGAATTGCAGCGAAAATTCCCCAATAAGCTGATTTTCAGAAACTCCACATTCCGTTGGCCCCCAAGATCTCCTGATCTTACTGCGCCTGACTTTTTCTTGTGTGGTTATTGCAAACAAGAAGTTTACAAAGCAAAACCAACAAATTTAAATAATTTAAAGCAATCCTCAAAGAATGATAATTGAGGCAATTCCGGCTGCAACCCTCCAGGCAATAATGAATAACTTTTTGATAAGATGTCGCCTGTGCATCAATGAGCGTGGAGGCCATTTAAATTCAATTATTTTTAAAACACATTAAATTAATTTTATTAAAATATCTTATTTTTGAAATGAATAAATAAGAAATAAGTTACATGAATTAAGCGAAAAGTTATTTAAATTTTTTTATGTAACAATATTCATCAGCCACCCTGTGTTCAATTTTTGGCTCTTATAGCAGTCACAATGCAAGCACTGATAAAACTAACATATCTTCTATAACAAGCTTTGTAACGAACCTCCGCTGGTTCTTTTGTTTGCTGGGGTAAGCTCAGCGGGTTTCCAGGGTTCTTACAAGAAATTACACTTTGGTTTTATTTAACAATTGATCTTTATTAAATATGTTTGGCCTTTATCTTTAATTACACGTTAAAATATCTGAATTTATATTTTTGTATTGTTGAATTTGATGGGCCTTATTCCTCCAGGTCTTCACGTCTGCGTCTCGGCTTAACAGGCGGGCCTACAAGCCGCAGCACTGTTACTCGATGAAAAAAGCGAACACGCGGGCTTACAAGCCGCGGACAATGTTCTGGTTTGAGCAGGCGGGCATACAAGCCACGGACGCTGCTAACAAAAAGGTGAAGACAGGTGGGCCTACAAGCCACCGACTCTGTCTACCGCTACTGCAGGGGGCCTACAAGCCACTGACGCTGCTCTTGCCGTTGGATAAACAAGTGGGCCTACAAGCCACCGAAATGTTTATCTTTTACTTTTGCAGGTGGGCCTACAAGCCAACGACTCTGCTTTCTCCGTTGGATAGACAAGTGGGCCTACAAGCCACCGAAATGTCTATCTATTGTCTTTGCAGGTGGGCCTACAAGCCAACGACTCTGCTTTCTCCGTTGGATAGACAAGTGGGCCTACAAGCCACCGAAATGTCTATCTATTGTCTTTGCAGGTGGGCCTACAAGCCAACGACTCTGCTCTTAATAAAAAAAAATATTTCACTTCTCACAATTTCTCACCACCTCTGTTTTTGCCACTTTCCAGTCTTTTCTTCGGTCGGCGTATTTTACTCAAACGCTTTTCGGTCCAATCGCACTCTCTTCAATTGCACTCGCTTCACTGTTTTATTTTTTTGTTTCCAATAGCACTCGCTTCACTGTTTATATAATCTCGATCACTTGCACTCTGCACACTTTTAATGTATAACACATTCTGTCCTCTGCTCTTCGATTGCGGCCTATTTATACCATCGTCTTCTTGTTGTTTGTGACAAACAAGGTACCGCAATCGAAAGTTCTGGGCTGATTTTCCCGTAACCGAGGTCCCGTACGGTGCAGCCTTGTTGTTGTCTTTCATCAGCATTTGTTTCCACATTTTGCCCAGCAATTTGCCTTCTATTATTTTCTTATGTGATCCGCTACTTGCATCTGAGCAAGATCACGCCAGCTTTGCGCATGTGTTTGCGCACGTTTTTCATGTTTTCAACTTTTGTTTACATGATTTCCCCTTTCTCTCTCTTTTCTTATATAAAAGTGCATGGGTGTTATTTTGTATTCATGTGTTTTTATTCACTATATTAGTTCAGTGTTTATGTGTGTGTGTGTAAAAAAATAAAGTGAAGCATAAATATCAACTGGCGGTGTTCAACCAGGTGTCTTTCTCGCACCTTGGCCGTTGTGCGGCTAAAAAATCGCCAGCGATATTTTAGTCGTCACACTCCCCTCCTACTTCGGGCAGGCATCGAATCCGCACCTTCCCTCTCCTTCCGATCTTTATCCTTTATCTACTCAATTGATTGTACATGTCTGTATGTCCATTTTTTTTTTCCAAGTTTATATATTTAGTTTCCCAAAGATTTTCCATTTGCACGCATGATCACCGATCAATGATCTCATGGTAACCTGTCACCTGTAAGTTGTGACCATCCTCGTATCCTTTAGTCTTTATTTCTTTATCTTCTACGCTTTTCCCTCTTATCTTTCATGTTTACCATAATCAAAAATGAACATACCTATTTCGACATAATTCCTTAGGTTGTACCTTGTGTGTTGGCCCTTTTCCTTTGAGCGGACTTGGTAGCACTGGGTTTTTGACGTTTAATTCTTTGTTTATTTTGTGGTTTCGCCATATTATTTCGAAGCTCATGGACCAGCACATCAACATGTAAGTATTTATTAATTTATTTATTATTTGTAAATTTGTTTATTATTTATAAAATATTTATCATTTAAATTATATGATATTTTGTAGGTTGTGCTACTTTTCATTTTACCAACTCACTTGGACATGGTGCTGGTTGCAGTCCCTTCTGTTCGAGTACCATCATGTAAGTATTTATTGTTCTTTTAATCTTTATCATTTAAACAACGATATTTCCTAATTTAGGTCAATATCTTCAATTATTCTGGACCTGGCGCCGACTCTCGAGGAACCAGAGGCCCCGCAAGAGCCATCAAAGCTACGGAGTTGTTTTATACATACAATCTGTAAGTTTTGGTTTTCCTTTTGTTTAATAAAATACAAGGCGTTGTATTGTGAGTGCTGTGCTGGCGCTCGTCTAGTTTTTTTTTTCTTATTTTCGCGGTCCGTCCGTCTAGGTTCGCGGCGTGGCGGCGCAGCGTGTGCTGCCCACTTATTCTTTGGCCTGGCTGCGCAGCGGCGTTGCTCATGGTCGTAAATGTGACTGCGCAGCGGGCGCTGTCTTGTGTTTTCCAGGTTGTTTTATTCAGGTAAGAAACTTGCTTTTTTGAAGTATATGCTGCAGCTGCAGATGTGCAGCATTGCACGCAGTGGTGTAGCGTACGCGCCTACGCGGCAGTGTGCGGTTGTGTGCGCGGCGGCGTATGCAATTGTGTGCGCGTCAGCGTGTGCAGTTGTGTGAGCGGTAGCGTATGCAATTGTGTGCGCGGCAGCGTGTGCGCGTCAGCGTGTGCAGTTGTGTGCGCGGCAGCGTATACAGTTGTGTGCGCGTCAGCGTATGCAGTTGTGAGCGCGGCAGCGTATGCAGTTGCGTGCGCGGCATCGTATGCAGTTGTATGCGCGGCAGCAAATGCAGTTGTGTGCGCGGCAGCGTATGCAGTCGTGCGCGGCAGCGTGTGCAGTCGTGCGCGGTAGTGTATGCAATTGCGTGCGCGGCCGATACCATGCGATAGGCTGTGTTAACACTGCGGTTGTTGACGCAGGTGTCGCTGCGATGCCAGTTGTTGACGCAGGTGTCGCTGCGATACCAGTTGTTGACGCAGGTGTCGCTGCTATCTCAGTTGTTGACGCAGGTGTCGCTGCGATGCCAGTTGTTGACGCAGGTGTCGCTGCGATCTCAGTTGTTGACGCAGGTGTCGCTGCGATACCAGTTGTTGACGCAGGTGTCGCTGCTATCTCAGTTGTTGACGCAGGTGTCGCTGCGATGCCAGTTGTTGACGCAGGTGTCGCTGCGATCTCAGTTGTTGACGCAGATGTCGCTGCGATGCCAGTTGTTGACGCAGGTGTCGCTGCGATACCAGTTGTTGACGCAGGTGTCGCTGCTATCTCAGTTGTTGACGCAGGTGTCGCTGCGATGCCAGTTGTTGACGCAGGTGTCGCTGCGATCTCAGTTGTTGACGCAGATGTCGCTGCGATGCCAGTTGTTGACGCAGGTGTCGCTGCGATACCAGTTGTTGACGCAGGTGTCGCTGCGCTACCAGTTGTTGACGCAGGTGTCGCTGCGATCTCAGTTGTTGACGCAGGTGTCGCTGCGATGCCAGTTGTTGACGCAGGTGTCGCTGCGATGCCAGTTGTTGACGCAGGTGTCGCTGCGATGCCAGTTGTTGACGCAGGTGTCGCTGCGATTCCAGTTGTTGACGCAGTTGGTGCTGCGCTTTCAGTTGTTGACGCAGGTGTCGCTGCGATGCCAGTTGGTGACGCAGTTGGTGCTGCGCTTCCAGTTGTTAACGCAGGTGGTGCTGCGCTCTCCAGCGCGATTTTAGCTACGATTCTTGGTCAGACTGAAATAGTTTCAGCTGACTGATATGGGCTGTCCTCGTTCGGGTTTCTCTTTCGCGCTTAACGCGTACTATCACTGGGGATATAAAATCGATGATTTTATATGGGCCATCGAATTTCGGAGCCAGCTTTGCTGCAAAACTATCTATCGCCTTCGATAAGTGATGCTGTTTGATAAGGACCATTTCTCCGATTTTTGGGGTCCAGTTTCGTCTTCGTAGATTGTAGTGCCGAGCTTGGTCCTGGGCAGCTCTTTCTAGGTTGCGCCGCACAATCTCGAAAATCTCTTTCATTTTTATTTCTCTTTCTGGGGCTGTCTGTGGTTCTTCTCCTGTGCCAAATGTTTGCTCGTCATACAGGGTTTTTGGCAGCCTTGGTTCACGTCCTTGAATCAGAAAGGCTGGGCTATATCCGGTAGTTTCGGAGACACTGGTGTTAATGGCTAGTGAGATTTCTGGAAGCAGTTCGTCCCAGACCCGTTGTTGCTCACCTGTGAACTGTGCTATCATCGTCTTGATGGTCCGATTTGCGCGCTCTGTTGGGTTCTCCTGGGGTGTATATGGGGCAGTGAATTGGTGTTTCACTCCTAGTTCGTTTAAGAACTTTTTAAATGATCGACTCGTGAATTGGGCGCCGTTATCCGTGACGAGGACCTTTGGGACGCCAAATCGCGCTAGGATGCGCTCTCGAAATGCGCGTTGGAGGTGATCGCTGGTCGCCTTGCGCAGCGGCATCACTTCAGTCCATTTCGAGAATTTGTCGAAAAATACCAGGAGCATTGTGTTCCCATGTTTGGACCTAGGGAGGGGTCCAACGAAATCAGCGCATACAATTGACCAAGGCTCTTCCGCAATTTGGGTAAGCATCTTACCAGCGGGACTTTGTTGGCTTGGCTTGTAGCGCTGGCATGATTCGCAACGACGAACATAACGGCCAATATCGCGGAACATGCCTGGCCAATAGTATTTATTGGCTATTCTTGCAATTGTTTTCCGTATTCCTAAGTGGCCGGCGCACGGGCTATCATGGTTCTCTTTCAGAACCCTGTCTCTCGAATAACTGGGCACACAAAGTTTCCAAGGAACGCAATCTTCGTCGTTCGCTTGGCTTGCGATGTGTCTGTACATCTGCCCCTCTTCCATAATGTAGTCTGGGAACTTCTCTGGGTTCTCCAAGACCTCTTGCATCTTTTTACGCAACCAGTTGCACGTATTTTCTTGTGCCTCTTCCATGGTTGATTTACGCAGCATCTCTTGAGGCTGTCGAGACAACGCGTCAGCTACTACGTTGAGTTTTCCTCTGCGGTATTGTATGTCAAATGTGTGTTGTTGAAGCTCCAATGCCCACCTCGCGATGCGACCAGATGGACTCTCTATTGAGTTCAGCCATTTTAGTGACAAATGGTCTGTGACCACTGTAAACCTATACCCCTCGAGATATGGTCGCATTTTCCGGATTGCCCAAACTATCGCTAGGCATTCTTTCTCGGTAGGAGAGTAGTTACACTCCGCCTTATTGAGGTGTCGACTTGCGTAAGCAATTACTCTCTCCTCGTCTCCCTGACCTTGTGTTAAGACTGCTCCAAGGCCGTAGTCACTGGCGTCGGTTTGTAGCGTGAACTTTTCATTGAAGTTCGGACACGCTAAGATTGGTGCCTCAGTTAACTTGGCCTTAAGAGTTTCGAATGCCTCTTCCTGACTCTCACTCCATTTCCAATGCTTTCCTTTTCCCAGTAGCGTTGTTAGTGGGTGGACAATCTTTGAGAACTCCGGAACGAAACGTCGATACCATGACGCTATTCCCAGCACTCGTCGTAGCTCCTTCGTGTTTGTGGGTCGCTGTAAAAGTTTGATCGCAGATATTTTCTCGGGATCTGTATGTATCCCCTGGTTGCTTACGACATGGCCTAAGTATTTTATCTCTTCTTGGAAGAATTCACACTTTTCAACATTTATTTTAAGGTTAGCCGCCCGGAGTCTACGAAACACCTCTTTCAGGTTAGTCATGTGCTGTTGGAATGAATTCCCTGTGACAATTATGTCGTCTAAATACGCAAAGGCATGTGGTTCCATCTCAGGACCAATCACTTGATCTAATGCTCTCTGAAACGTCGCTGGAGCTGAATGTAATCCAAACGGCATTACTCTCCATTGGAAAAGACCTCGACCTGGTACCGTGAATGCTGTGAATTGCTTACTATTTTCGTCCACAGGAATTTGCCAATAACCATTTTTCAAATCTAAACTGCTTATATATTTTGCGTCACGCAGACGGTCCAAAATATGATGAATTCGTGGTATTGGGTAGGCGTCTGGTATGGATTTCGCATTCAATTGCCGATAATCTACGCAGAGCCGCCATTTTCCTGTCTTCTTTTTCACAAGCACTATTGGGGCACTGTGGGGGCTATGTGAGGGCTCAATACACCCTTTTTCAATTAAATCGTCGATCTCCTCATTAATGATCGCTTGCATTGCCGGGTTTTTCGGGAAGTACCTCTGCTTTATCGGTCTATCATCCTGCATAATTATTTTGTGTGTCGTAATATTGGATAGACCCTCCAGTTTCTCAAACTCCGATAATTCCGCCTTTAAGAAATTATCTATCATCTCCTCCTCCGTCACTGTCTCTTCTCGCACTACTGTGCATAGTGGGGAAACGTTAGCACTCGTTGTCACCTCGCTACTTTTTAACGTTATGGCGTGGCCGCCGCATGTAAGCGTCGCCTGGATTCTTATAAGAAAGTCCATTCCCAAAATTACATCGTCCACTATGTCGGGTAGCACCAGTAACGGGATCCGGCAAGCATCATTTCCCATTCTCACGTCTATGACCAATGATTCGCTTACGGATCGCACAGAGTTGTCGGCCATTCGTACGATGATGTCTTCCTTTCTCTTCTCTCCTGTGTTGGCTAATCTTTCAGCTAACTGCTGACTCGCAAAACTCCTGGTGGCTCCTGTATCAATAGTGGCCTCTCGAACTTCCTTTCCGAGGGTAACAAATGCAAAAATGTGGGCTGCGTCGTGTTGTAGGCTTTCTACGGAATGCGAGGGACCGTGTGTGCTATCCCCGATAGGCCTCGCGTCTATCGGGTGTTCCGTCCGTTTCCCGACTGCCGACGACAACATTCCATCGCTTTTACGCCTCGTTTGCCACACTCCCAACAGAATATTACCCATGGATTCCGGCATTCGTGGCGCATGTGGCCATCTCTGCCACATCGTCTGCACACTGTTCGTGGATTGATAGGTGCCTCCGGAGCTTGAGTAACCATGCGATGACGTTCCTCTCTGGGTCTTTGAACCGGTGCTCGAATGGGTGCCGCGTCTGCATGTATGCATTCGAAGTCTTCGGCCAACGCCATGAGCTCTTCCAGACTAACAAAATCTTTCCTTTTTATATAGAGCTGGTACTCTTGCCGACTGTTCCTGAATGTTCTTTCGAGTTTTTGCTGTTCGCTGTAACTTGAATGTCGCATCAAGCTCTGTAGCGCCAGGACGTAATCCTTAAAAGATTCGCCAGGGTGCTGATGCCTCTGCCTTATGTCGTCGTCCAATCTTTCGAAATATCTCGCTGGCAGAAAGAAATGCAAAAAGTCTTCTTTGAAGCTTCTCCATTCGCGCCACATCCGATTATTATTTCGAAACCACGTCAAAGCTCGGTCTCTTAATAGTTCGGGCATCGTTCGGGGAAGATGGTCTATTCCGAGGCCATACACTTCCGCCAGTTCTTCTACACGCTCAATGAACGCAAGTGGGTCTCGGCCACCGTCATACTTCACAGACCACTTTCTCACTTGGTCAATCACAGTAGCGTACGGATTGTGGTTGTACTGCGCCACCTGTGGTTGTACTTCGGGCATAACTCCGTTATACGTCGGCGTAGCTATATGGGTATACGCTGATCCGGTTGGTTCTGCGGTGGACATCGGTATTTGTTGAGGGACGACAAGCTGACCAGGAGAAGGACATCTTGCATGCTTTGCTTCCAGTTCGACGAGGCGTTGTTGCACCTCCGGTTTTTGGTCTGGCTCTTGCGCAAACGCAGCAAATCTTTTCCTGAGTTCTTCAACAGTACCTTCGCCGCTGAAGTTAAACTCTTTCGCGTAGGCCAACAAGTCGTCTCTTCGCAGTGCGTGTATCCAGGCTGTTCGTACCATGATTCTTTCGTTGGTTATTTTTCCTGTCGTTTTCCGTGTCTATTCCTGTGAACAATAGTCCCTGCTCGGGCGCCACTTGTAACGAACCTCCGCTGGTTCTTTTGTTTGCTGGGGTAAGCTCAGCGGGTTTCCAGGGTTCTTACAAGAAATTACACTTTGGTTTTATTTAACAATTGATCTTTATTAAATATGTTTGGCCTTTATCTTTAATTACACGTTAAAATATCTGAATTTATATTTTTGTATTGTTGAATTTGATGGGCCTTATTCCTCCAGGTCTTCACGTCTGCGTCTCGGCTTAACAGGCGGGCCTACAAGCCGCAGCACTGTTACTCGATGAAAAAAGCGAACACGCGGGCTTACAAGCCGCGGACAATGTTCTGGTTTGAGCAGGCGGGCATACAAGCCACGGACGCTGCTAACAAAAAGGTGAAGACAGGTGGGCCTACAAGCCACCGACTCTGTCTACCGCTACTGCAGGGGGCCTACAAGCCACTGACGCTGCTCTTGCCGTTGGATAAACAAGTGGGCCTACAAGCCACCGAAATGTTTATCTTTTACTTTTGCAGGTGGGCCTACAAGCCAACGACTCTGCTTTCTCCGTTGGATAGACAAGTGGGCCTACAAGCCACCGAAATGTCTATCTATTGTCTTTGCAGGTGGGCCTACAAGCCAACGACTCTGCTTTCTCCGTTGGATAGACAAGTGGGCCTACAAGCCACCGAAATGTCTATCTATTGTCTTTGCAGGTGGGCCTACAAGCCAACGACTCTGCTCTTAATAAAAAAAAATATTTCACTTCTCACAATTTCTCACCACCTCTGTTTTTGCCACTTTCCAGTCTTTTCTTCGGTCGGCGTATTTTACTCAAACGCTTTTCGGTCCAATCGCACTCTCTTCAATTGCACTCGCTTCACTGTTTTATTTTTTTGTTTCCAATAGCACTCGCTTCACTGTTTATATAATCTCGATCACTTGCACTCTGCACACTTTTAATGTATAACACATTCTGTCCTCTGCTCTTCGATTGCGGCCTATTTATACCATCGTCTTCTTGTTGTTTGTGACAAACAAGGTACCGCAATCGAAAGTTCTGGGCTGATTTTCCCGTAACCGAGGTCCCGTACGGTGCAGCCTTGTTGTTGTCTTTCATCAGCATTTGTTTCCACATTTTGCCCAGCAATTTGCCTTCTATTATTTTCTTATGTGATCCGCTACTTGCATCTGAGCAAGATCACGCCAGCTTTGCGCATGTGTTTGCGCACGTTTTTCATGTTTTCAACTTTTGTTTACATGATTTCCCCTTTCTCTCTCTTTTCTTATATAAAAGTGCATGGGTGTTATTTTGTATTCATGTGTTTTTATTCACTATATTAGTTCAGTGTTTATGTGTGTGTGTGTAAAAAAATAAAGTGAAGCATAAATATCAACTGGCGGTGTTCAACCAGGTGTCTTTCTCGCACCTTGGCCGTTGTGCGGCTAAAAAATCGCCAGCGATATTTTAGTCGTCACAGCTTCCTTAAAATATTTGCAGCACATTTAATAAAAGATTGTTTTATGTTATTTTAAGTATGTTAACCTTTTAAAATACAAAACGGTAATTTGCTCAGAAAAAACTTTTACTAATTTTATCAATTGTTGTAACCATTAAAATGTAAAAATTATTTTATTTTTATATTTAATAGCTTAAGTAATACCTGAGAGTCTCATTCTTTATTTGAATAACAAACAAAAGACTTAAGACCTAAACTTGTTGTAAGAAAACTTCTGCAAATCATTCAAATTAATTTAAAAAAATTGTGCGCACTTCAAAGAAAAAGAGTTGCTTTCAACAATAAAAGCGTAGGTGACAACAATACAAACCCTCTTCCCATTCAACCCACACGAAAAGCCACATATTTTATGTATATTTTTTTTTATTCTGTTCTGTTGTGAATGCGTAAAAAAACAAACTGCTCTATAATTACGCAGTGGGCGTTCAGGAATCATGTCAAGAAAAGTAAAATTTAGGTCATTAGAACTTTTGGACAGTCGCAAATTGTGTGGTAAAAATGCGTGGTTCAAGATGCTGACAGCATTAACGAGAAGAGACAGTCAAGTCAAGTGATTGGTGAAAGTTTTTTGTTAATTTTCAACTCATTTTCATAGAAATTAGAACACACAAAAAGAAAAAATAAATAAAACAAATAAAAACTGAAATTAGTGCGTAAACTAGCGCAAATTACAGCAAAAACAAAAAAAAAATAAATAAACACGCAGTGGCGTTTTTTCTAAAATTGGCTAATTGGCTGTAGAGTTGTGAAAATGGCCAAATTTGCTTTAATGGCTTGAACTGCAGAGATAAAAGATCTTGCCCACTTATAAATTGTTAAACTTATTAAATACATCATTGTCTTCTAATTGAGTGTGGTTTTGCTGATTTGATCTCATGTTGCAAATAAAAAAAATAAAAAAATGCCAACAGAAATTTCAAAAATTTTCAAATAGAAATAGAAATTTCCTTAATCTTGAGATTAGTCGCAAGTAGTTCGGTTAAAACTTGAAACTTTCCCATGCCCATAAGCTTTGAAATACTTTAAACTCAGAGTTCAAGTTTTTCCAAGAATTTTTATGCTTTGCGTGTTTCCAAGAATTTCTCAACTTTTTCATTTATTCAGAGTCTCTCACAATCCAGAAATATATATAATTTTTTCTTTTTTTTTTGATTAAATTAAGAAAAACTTTAGCTTATCGCCCACAAAAATCTACACTGACTGCTGCCCTTTTGTGCCCGGCACCCAACTCAGAGCTGCTACTAAAAATGTTAAAGAAGTTAGCTTTAATTATGATGCTTTGCATTTCGTAAATAGTAGTTCTCGGAAAGTTTCAACATTATAATAAACCAACAATAAAATCCACAACAACAACAACAATGACATCAACAGCTCTTTGATCATCAACAGCCAGACTGTGTGGTCCAAACTGTCAAATGACCAATGTATTAACACATATTTAAGAAAAAAAAAAATATCATGAAAGAGTTTGTTAACACTTTGCCGGTCTTAAGTCAGTCTGACATTTGCACCCAAGTTGAAAAAAAATTTAACGAAGCCTATAAAAGCTTTTGACAGTTTTATGTAAAATAATTTTGTACTTAATCTTAGCGGCTTATTTAATGATTGCACATTGCGTAAAGTGAGTGGCAGTTACTTTTTTTTTTTGTTCTAACTGTGGGGTCTAGTAGAGCGTGCTTGAGTTGAGAAGATAATTAAAAACGCTAGGAAAATGTCACAATAGTGTTTCATTATCTTCAGTTAACATTAAGTGTTCTTAAGTTAGTCTCATGATAATTAAGAGATGCGCTGTTATATAAGGCATAAAAACAGTTTTACGCATCAAATTTTAAGAAAAATGGTATTTATTCGATTTTTAGACATTCGAAGCATAGTATAGCTCTTCACTTTGAAAAACCACCAGCAGATCAATTATCTGAATGTTTAGTTTAGTTTAGTTTTTTTATTTAATGTCTTTGGAATACAGATTTCCTTACAGACTAAATTATATAAAGTAATTCATAACACTGTTGAACACGAAAAAAAATAACAAGGTTCTGACAACGCATGCTGAAAGAGGGGACAAAAAAACAATACACGTGTATCGGCGTTTTGGAAGTTTACGTATGAGTCTTATTTTAGGCGGGATTTAATTTTCCCCCTTTTTGAACATTCTTATAGTGAATCGGCATAGGAAATCATATTATCCTTACATTTTGGGTATAAGATATTTTCTGATGATGTATGTAAAATACTACGTGAGATATTTTTGTGGGACATTTTAACCTCCTATCTTCTCAATTTATGGATCTTTTTTGACCTTTTTGTGATAAAAGGCAGAAAAGACCCTTAAAACAAGGACATAATGGGTTAAAATGTTCCACAAAAAAATTTACCATAAAATTCTACTATAAGCCCCTGAATATACTAAAGCTGAAAGTTCAACTTAAATGCCAGAAATAAGTCAAAACTAAAGATGTTTTAAAGGGTTAATTTCGTACTTATTCAGAATTGATGCTAAAATGTCGGACAAAACTTGGTTTTAGGGGGTTAGTTTTTATGAAAAAAAGTGTTTTACTCATTTGGCACATCATACTTAGCAATAGCAACGAACCTTATCGGATGCACTTTGACTGATAAGATCCATTAGGTTCAAACAAAAAACTATGAAAAGAAAAATTAAAACAAAAGTTAATTTTAATCCCCTCCTGCGGTTCCCATTATTTTATTGTACCAAATAAACATCTGCATGAATTCATTCAATCAATGAATGCACAACCGAATTCATGAGTATTACTTACTACTGTGCTAACCCATCGCCATTGAGTGAATGTTCTTGAATACAGTCACAAAAGTTGTTTGAGTTTGTGTTGTGCCTCATTTGCCGAAAGACTGCATTAATTCGTCTCATGCAACGAGGTCGCATTGCCTCACTTTATACACCCACGCTGAGAGCAGCGAGAGCAAGAGCCACCAAGCAGCAGTCGCAGTGAATTACGATGAGCATTCAATTGTTTGTTCTCTTATTCAAGCAGAAATTTTGTAAGCAAGACTGTTAATAATGCATTCGAATTTTTCAAATAATTCGAGTAACCCGAGTTGATCGAAACAAATTTACATAGGGAAAAGCAGAAATATTTATATATTGCAGTATGTTGACATTTTATATATTAAGCATGATACTTTAGGACTTCTTTTGTTATTATTTAATGATTTTATTTATTTTATTGAAAAATATATATTGTCATAAAAAAAATATATAAATTTTAATAGTCAGATCTGCTCATATTTAAAGTTTATCTTTAGAACACATAGGCATTTGTTTGGATTTGGAAATTTTTTATAATATTTAGAGATACACAATTTGGGGAGTTGTGAAGCTTTAAATTTTAAGGAAAAAAAAATCTATATAAATAAAAATCAAATGTCGTTCGTTGGTAATTATATCAGTTGCGAACTGCTGGACCGATTTGGATAATTTTTTTTTTAATGTTCGTAATAGTCCAACTTAGCTTTTTACGGAAATAAAAATTGACCACGCCCACTTATACGCCCACTGTTTTCATTTATCTAAAATCGGAAAACGGCTACACCGATTTGGCTAATTTATTTTTTACATGTTCGTAGTAATCCATATTAAGTTTTTACTGAAGAAAAATTGACCGCGACCACTTTTACGCCCACTTTTTTGATATCTGTATATATAAAAAGAAGTTTTTGTGTGTAACTATGCAATAGACTCCTTAACTATTCATCCGATTGGCATGAAAATTTGTGTATAGAAGTTTTTGGTACGGTGCGTGTTTGTGGGCTATCAATTTTTATCCACCCTGAACACAAGAGGGCGCTGTAGCACACAATTTTTTACAAAACTTCCTAAAACTCACAAACCGCTCATGTAATTGGGATGATAATTGTTATATAGTAGTTTTCATGTACGTTGAGTGTTCTTCTGCTATCTTTTTTGACCCAACTTGAACAACAGAGCACGCTATAGTACAAATTTTTTACAAAACCACCTAAAACTCCCAAATCGCTCATGCGATTAGAATAAAAATTGGTATATAGTAGTTTTCAGGTACAATGAGTTTTTTTACAGTATTTTCTTTGAACCACCTTGGACACCAGATGGTGCTGTAGTACAAATTTTTTACAAAATCGCCTATTTTTAGTTGTTTTCTTAGGTTACATGTGCAAATATATACAAAATATTAAATATTTCTTAAATTTAGTAAAATTAAAAAAATTTCCCTTAATTTTGTATCAAAAACATGAACATATCTTGAAAACTATGAAAAATTTTACTACAACGATATATTTAATGCAACATCGTTGCTCAAAAATGAGAAAAAAACAATCAGAAATTTAATTTTGCGACTTTCGAGTCAAATATCTCCGCTGCTTTTGTATTTATTTTGTTAAATTTTTTTTTGTCTTAAAGCTTCATCAAAGTACTATGAAAACATTATTGCAAAAATACCGGTAGTTGAGTATATATATTTTAAATATTTTTTTCAAAAGGTCTTCCAAAATTTAGGTCTGAAATTTTGGAGTTCAGGTCACAAAAAGGCTCAAAATTTGTTTTTGTTGTAAAAATAGTTTAAATTTAAATTCGCAAATTTTCAACTCTATTTAAAAGTTATAACATTTATTAGCAAAAGTTATTTCAATTTTACACAAAAATTAAAAACCATTTCTGTGATTCAAAGAACAAGGATTCAAAGGAAAATTCAAGAACCCTTGAATATTTCGAACAAAATTTTTTTTTCCAATATTGTGTTTTTATATTTTTAAAAAAATATACAAGCTAAGTGAGTGATGTTCGGTATCTCAAAGGACGTGCCGGTCGACCTTCCCCTTTCGCCGCAGCAAGAACAACATCGCTGGATTGCTGGAGATTTTTGTTTTAGCTAACCACGCGAGGGGCTTTTCTATGCTCCTCGCAGCGTAAGTAATCGTTGTTTTTTCGTGTCCGTCTGTTCCTCCATCCTCTCCGCTTAGTTGCGACTGTGAGTGAGGTTGCACTGCGAGCAGAATTGTGCTGAGGCAAAGGCATAACACTTGCCTCTGTACTTTTCGCTTATGCTCTCGGTGTTACTCTCTTTGCAGTTGTAACTAATTACCCATACACCTTTTTTGGTTTTAAATTTACACTGTAAGAAAATGTCGGGTCATTTTCGTATAGATTTTTGCAATGTGCGTGGACTGAGGACGAATTTTTTTTCGGTTTATGCATATTGTACTCTCAATAGGCCTCAAATAATGGCACTGAGTGAAACCCAGGTGAGCGAGGATGCAGATCCACTGGATTTTCATATACCTGGGTATCACTTACTGCCATTGTTTTCCCTGCATAGGGGCATCGCCCTTTACATAAGATCAGATGTAGCATATCAGTGCGAGCGGAGTCTGAACGTAACCGATCCGGAGTTTTGTTCCTTGTGGGTGAAGTTCAGGGTTCGCTCGCACTTGATGCACTTTTGCTACGTTTATAGAAGTCCGAATTTAGGGAGGGAGTCCACTTTTAACAAATTGGACTCTCTCTCTGATTCAATAACGCACATTTTGGGGTTGTTCCCTGAACGAGAGCGGTCAAAAGAGTCCTTGCAAACCTCAACATTAACAAATCTTCTGGCCCTGATGGTATACCACCAATTGTGCTTAAAATGTGTGCTTCTACACTGGCCCGACCATTTGCGTAACCTTTTCAACATCTCATACAGGACAGGAGTGTTTCCATCTTGTTGGAAGGTTGCCAATGTTCAGCCGGTACCTAAGAAGGGCGATGCCACGAACCCTGAAAACTACCGACCCATAGCGATATGCTCTACGCTTTCCAAAGTCATGGAGAGTGTAATAAACTTCCACCTTATGAACTATCTGGAGCGCAACGAATTGCTGAGCGACCGTCAATATGGCTTCCGAAGGGCTCGCTCTACTGGTGACCTAATGGCGTTCCTCACGGAGAAATGGAACCAATGTGTTCACTTCTTTGGTGAAAGCAGGGTTGTTGCTCTGGATATTTCTAAGGCGTTTGACCGAGTGTGGCATAAAGCACTCGTGTCAAAACTAATTGCATATGGCGTTGGTAGTAACTTTGCTCAATGGATCACATGTTTTCTTAAGGACAGGTTGATTCGTGTCGTGGTCGACGGCATTTCGTCCAGTGAACATGCCATCGTAGCTGGAGTGCCGCAGGGTTCAGTCCTATCGCCAACTTTGTTTCTGGTTTTTATCAACGACCTTCTGTCGTTGACTCATAACCCAATTCACTCGTTTGCGGATGACAGCAGCATTTGCCATTCATATTCTTTCAAAAAACGCCCGAGCTCTTTGGAGATTGAGAGAAAGAGGCTTAATATGAATGACACACTGCTTAATGACTTGCAAAAAATCTTCGAGTGGGGGCTTGCTAATAGAGTTGAGTTTAATGCTAGCAAGACCCAGTGCTGTCTGTTAACTCACAAGCGAGTGAATTGCCCCTTAGCACCCCTCAATATGAACGGTGTGGATCTCGCGGAGTCAGATGCTCTTGACGTTCTGGGCATATCAATCAGATCTGATCTTCGCTGGAACGATCACATTTTTGATGTGTCGAAAGAAGCGGCCAAGTGCCTAGGTTTTTTAAAACGGTGTAAAAAATACTTCACTCCAACTGACCTACGCGTGATCTATACCTCATATATTAGGCCGAAAATGGAGTACAATTCGCACATTTGGGCAGGAGCTTCAAGATCTTATTTGGAGCTTCTGGACCGAATTCAACGACGTGCGATATATCTGATAGGAGATGAAAACATTTCATCTTCTCTCAACTCTCTTGGGCATCGACGCAATGTTGGTTGCTTAAGCCTTTTGTACAGGTACTACCATGGGAAGTGTTCAAGGGAGATACATGACCTGACGCCATCAGCTCGTGTGTTTCCCAGGTCCACTCGGGCAGCGCACCAAGCCCATCCCTATAACATTGCCTTGATGCCCAATAGAACCTCGCATTACAGAGATAATTCGTTCTTCGGTCGTACAATAAAATTGTGGAACAATCTCCCTGCGAGCGTGTTCCCCGGCAATTTTGAGCTATGTAAATTTAAAACTAATCTTCACCGACACTACTCCATCTTTCCACCCTCCAACTAACTATCACCCTTCTTCCGAATCAACACAATGCTTTCGCATTTATAGGGGGCATCCCCTGAGCGTTGGTTTAGTCTAAAAAAAAAAAAAAAAAAAAATTACTTAGCCGATAGAGCTGAAATTTTGGCAGTACATTTTTTCAAGTACGAGATGGCTTAAATTTCTGTCACACCCCCTTTTACCGCCCACAAATCAATAAAAATGCTATATTTCCTACGGTTTTCGTCGATTGGGCTACATTTTGGTAATTTAGTCTGTATGCTTACTGTCGGCAAGTGTACTAAAACAGGGTAATGTCCACCTACTATAAAACTGGGATGAGCGTTATATAATAGGGTGTGGCTTCGCCCATACAGTTAAAATTTGTATTATCGAATAGCTTTGAAAGTAAAAGTAGCAATACTTATGTACATACAAACTCAAAATGGAGTTACTACTGCTACTGGGAAACTGTAACGGGCAGTGGAAAATAACAGTGGTGTCCAAACTATGACTTTAAGAAAAGTTTTGAATACACCTATTATGTTCCCATATAGTTGCAGGGTGCAGCAACGCGCGCCGGGAAAAGGCTAGTTAAAAATAAAAAGAAACTTCGGTATACCATAGTCGGGCTAGACCGACTTTAGAGTTTCCTTACTTGTTTTTAAAATAGTTTTTTAGCAAAATCACACTTGCACGTATTTACTTGTTTTATAAAAAATGCTATTAATTATTGGTTCCAATCCTGTTTCGGTGGAAAAAATTATGTTTTTACATTCAAACATGAAGTAAACTATTTTTAAACTACTAAATTGGGTTGATATAAATTTAAAGGTTTGCTCATAATAATTTCACTTAAGATATGTAATTGTTTTATTGATTGAAATACATTTTAGAGATTCAAAATTTTGGATCAAATACAACACTTAGTTTCTTAAATGTATAAAACGGATTAACAATAAACAAAATTCAAATAACACATCCTAACAAATTTTTCTTATATACAAAGCATTTGTGAATATTTATAATGTATAATTTTTCTCTTTTTTTTTTATGTTATAATTATCTTTAAACTTTGTCTCTTTATACCCTCAAATCATTTGTATCGGCCACAAATGGCAAGTCAAATTCATTTATTTTATTAATAATAATTTATTTAGCGTTATGAATGAACTTAATATAAAATTTATTTTATAAATCTCCTAGTTTACCATAATTATTAATGTGTATATAACATTTTTTTTCGAAAAAATCATTAAAACAATTTCAATCAGTTCAACAAATTACATAGTCTCTGCTTTACAAATTTCCATCAAACAACTCGAGTCATTCGAATGTGTCTTTATAACTCATTGTAAACTATCAACAAAACTAGACCTTGCTGAAACTCAGACACGAACATGTCTCATTCGTTCCATCGTTTCTCAGTACAATAATGATTCAAACCACACAGGCCCGCACAACTTTTACCGAGTTGTGCTTAATGTTGTTCGTGGATTGTGCGAATTCTGCGAGATCAACTAACTTGCTGCTCTCATTCTCTAAGGAATTCATGTTTCTTTTTCATTTATTCTTTGCTTCTCATCGCGACAGAATTGAATGAGTTGAATGTTGTCAATTTTGTTGAATGTCTCATGGGTAGCTTTTTTTGCATTCATGCAGATGTTTAGTACCAAACCGTGATACCATATGCGCCATATACTTGTTGTTGTGTTCACAATTTCCGGCGTTTTTAAAAAGAATCCATTGTCGGAACCTTGTTATTTTGAAAAAAAAACATAGATTTTGTTGTTCAGTGTAATTAAAAAATTGTAATGTTTAAACTTACATTACAAATTAAAGAAATGAAGTAAACTAAAACTATGTTAAAAAAATATTATTTACATGTTTTTTAAATATTTGCTTAGGAGCAAATAGATGAAGATCATTGGATACATACAATTCATTAAAGAGTATCAACGCCCTTGTTAAAGGCTCATTTAAAGTATAATTAGTTCGACAATATTTTATATAAAACAAATAAGATTTTCTTAAATGTCTTGAAGGAATATTGACATTTATAAGTTCAAGCAGTGATGGGCAGTCAATTGAACCTGAGATAATATCATGAATTAAAATGAACTAGTATCGCCTGTGGTCGAAATTCGACCATACCAAAATCGATTTTCTGTTGTTTTTTTTATTTTTATTGAAAGACGCTTGGTAAAGTTAGAAAGAAGTTGGCTGTATCGTGGACACATCGGTAGGTTTTGAAGTGAGACTGTATCTTTATTCTTATCTTTATTCCTGTCCCTATCCCTTCACTAGTTGCAAAACTTGTCTTCATCCATATTCTTATTCTAATATTTGTTTTAATAATTGACGTACTTTCAGTCCAAGGTCTTGTCTTAATCCATGTCCAAATTCCTGACCAAATTCTATTTCCCAATTATCCCAATCTTTGTCCTTACCCTTGTCTCAGTCCTTGTGGAAGTCTTCATTTTATTATCCTTGATATAATCCTTGTTCTAATACTTGTCCTTATTTTAATTTTAACTAATTTAATTTTTATGTTTTTTTTTATATTTTTACTTTTTTTTCACATATATTATGCCTCATATACACCCCAAATATTAATTCTATGCCACGCCGTTGAATGATTGCTGAATTTTGGCTCTCTTCGCGGTCTCATGACGGCATGAATATTTTATCTATTTTTGTCATGAGGCTATCGAAGAGAGAGAAATTAAGAAAAAGCAACACCAACAATGCTACACAGCTCTGTTAAAGTGTCTGAGTCAATCTCGTGTTCTACTCTTCCTCGTGTACGCTACAGCAACGATGTTTAACAGAGCTGGGTCGCTATGTAGTTTGTTGTTGTTTTGCTCTCGAGTAAGAAAGAGCAAACGATACAACTGTATTGAGTGAGGTCTTTTCTTTCTCTCTCACCTTCTGATCAAAATTGAGTGGCATTATTTGTTGTTTTTTTTTGTATGTGGGTAAAAAGTGTTTTAATTTCTAATTTTTACTTATCTAAATGACAAAACATTTGAATAAAAATTATATTCTGCACTTGGTATAAACCAGACCTTTCAAATGATATAAGTTGCATTAAAATGTGTTGTCTATAACTTGAGAAAAACGGGGTTCAAGTTTTGTGTTAGCGTATCTATACTAATATTATATTTTGAAGTGCCTTTTTTATGTTCGGAACAATCGTGAGAAAGGCCCGGCCGTTTTTCATGAAATTTTTTATAATAAAAAGCTCTCGACCTGGTGAAGGTTTTAGGCCAAAAAAATTATTAAAAAGTTTATTAGAAAAGGAGATTCATGGCTTTCAAAATCCTAAGTAAAATTCACCTGCAAGCACAAACGGACATGAACGACTCATAGCGTATAAAAATTGTTGTTGGTGTAGTGAAAAATAAAGCAGTGTGCGGCACATCGACACGATGCGAGTGTTCCAATATTTTACTCTCCCATCCTACAGTGAGTACTGCTTTGCTGAGAATAGCAATGTGATTTGTTTTTGTTTTGCCTACATATGCCCGAGCGTGAGTGTGCTATGGATAGCAACAGAGAATGGCAATGTATTTTGTTTTTGTTTTTTTTTGTCGTACGCTATGCGTGGTGACGTGAAAAAAAGACAGAGGCAAGCAAAAACAAATATAGCCAAACATTACCATGCTGCAGTGATGTTATGTTTGGTTTGAGCAAAGAGCATATATTGTAAAGAGGTTTCATGAACTTAACAGAGCACTGTTAATGTTAATTATAAGCGCCCGAGTTTAAGACCTATCGCATGATACAATAAATACAGGTAAACTCGCTAGATGAGAGCGTACTGCCGCGAATGTCAAAACGAAGTTGACAACCCATATAAAATCTCGAAGCTATGAGAATGACAAGAGAAAGCAAGAATTGGCAAAATCTAAACGAAGTTAAACGGTTGAAGCTGTCTTGTTGCATTAATTTAAAATTGTAGTAAATGGTTATTTTTCGTGTTTTTATTGGTATTAAACTAAATGAAAATTGTTTCCAGCCAACCATCATTGAAAATTAAACGCAAAAATTATTAACCGCAAGCAGGGAGCACAACTAAACAACAACAAAAGTACAGCAATTAAGTACATAGCTGATTCTGACAAAATCGGCAGTAATGACAAAAGAGAGCACAATCAGCGCTGCGACTACCTCTATTATTATACCATGACCTATCGAAAGCATCACCGTGAATGACATTTTTTCACTCTCCCACGAGCGCATCAAAATTGTTTGAGAGTGGCAGCTAGAACTTGAGACGAATGCATGAATGAAACTTCCGCTACTTTTACCGTTTTTCGTTTGTATGTATGGATGTGTGTCTGCCTCGTAGCTGACATAAAATAAATTTGCGATATCTGCCCTTTTTCCGATCTTATTTGTTAGGCATGATTTTTGTTCATTTTAGCTTAGCATTGTGTTGTTGTTTTGAGCATTGCTTTGTGTTTTTGGTACCCTTTGCACTGAGTGTGTTGTTCGTGTGTTGATCTCAAAACAGATTCATTACTTAGATCAAACATTAAAGAAATTTTGCTCCAAACATTGCGGAAATCGTTTAAAGGTCATTTTGAAGCTACATATTTACTAGTGAAACCATTTTTAATAATGTGGTTACAAACCGAAATACATATGGAATATATTTTGGTGAAAAATCATTTATTGCATCTAAACTTTTTTAATTTTATTTTTTTTTTATTTTTTAAAATATGCATCTGATAATAATACAGTTTTCATCCGGGAAAACTCGAGATGGTTAAAAGATAAATTTATATCCGAGGAAGGAAAGATAAAATCTTTCGAAAAGCAGCGTAAAGTCAGTGTAGAAATGAAAAGGCTTTCTAATATATACAACACTGTTTGTCCGTTTGAATATCTGTCAGATCGTCTATAAAGATATTGTTATATGTATCTTTATAGAACTAATATAGACATTTTTATATAAAGATATTGTTATATCTTTATAGAATTATTATAGAAATTTATATATAGAAAATTTCATATAATTGCTAAATGTAAGTAAATATTTCTTTTATTAATTGTAAGTAAATATTATTTTTATTAAATTGCAATATTGTAAGTACCTACATAAAATCTTTAATACATTTATATCGATATGTTATATGCACATGTTTACTTATGAAAATAAATAAACATTTTTCAATTTAATATTATAATTTCTTTTGATCTGTTCTAGGGGTTATCTTGTGAAAAATTTAGTAATTACGGAATTTAAATTTAAGGTTTTTTCCACAACATTATTTGCATTTAAATAGAAAATTAAACTTATTAATAAAAAGCTTTAACCTTCGTATACTCGCGCATTGGTCTCTCAGACCGACGATTTACGTTTGGCTTATTATTTTTTTAAAAAAAGTTGTTAAAAGACTGTTATTAGCTAATATTAAGTAATTAGCTTATTATGATATGTTACTAAGAGCATGCTAAAATCGACCTAGAAATCTCGGTCTTTTAGACCGTGCACGAGTATACGTGTTACATTATTTGACGCGAGTATATGAAGGTTAACTTAAATTATTGTAAACATTATTAATATAAAATATAAATTTGGATTTATGTTCTTGTAATCATATTGGCCTTAATTGGCTTTGATTTTGTATACATGAAATAAATAAATAATTATTTATTAATATATCATTATTAGCAAGATAATTTCGTTTTATGTTTTTGTTAATTTTATTCAAATAATGTTTTGTAATTTTTAAAATAATATAGGATATGCTTATAAGAATACCAACATTTGAGGTGTATATTTCCTTTTTGTTAAAGTTGTTTTCTTTTCGAACTTGAACAAGTATGTCCAAAAAGTATCAGATGCATGTTTTAAAAAATAAAAAAAAAAAAAATAAAAAAGTTTAGATGCTAATAAATGATTTTTCATCATATATTCCATACGTATTTCGGTTTGTAACCACATTATTCAAAATGGTTTCACTCATAAATATGTTGCTTCAAAATGACCTTTAAATGATTTCCGCAATGTTTCCCGCAAAATTTCTTTAATGTTTGATCTAAGTAGTGAATCTGTTTTGTGATCAACACACGAACAACACACTCAGTGCAAAGGATACCAACAACAAAAAGCAATGCTCAAAACAACAACACAAAGCTAAGCTAAAATCAACAAAAATCATGCCTAACAAATAAGATCGGAAAAAAGGTCAGATATCGGAAATTTATTTTATGTCAGCTACGATGCAGACACACATCCATACATACAAATGAAAAACGGTAAAAGTAGTGGAAGTTTCATTCATGCATTCGTCTCAAGTTCTAGCTGCCACTCTCAAACAATTTTGATGCGCTCGTGGGAGAGTGAAAAAATGTCATTCACGGTGATGCTTTCGCTAGGTCTTAAACTCGGGCGCTTATAATTAACATTAACAGTGCTCTGTTAAGTTCATGAAACCTCTTTACAATATATGCTCTTTGGTTTGAGTTTATTTTATTTTTGTCTTATATAAAAACGACTGACGTCCGTGTGTACGCGCATAACTCAAGAAGGGGTCGTTCAATTTTTACAATTTTGAACTTGATGGATTCGTATTGGCCCAAGGAAGGACACTTTGTAGAAAAAAATTTGCCACACCCTATTTTACCGCCCACAAATTAATAAAAATGCTATATTTCCGACGGTTTTGGTCGTATTAGACTACAATTTGGTAATTTAGTTTGTATGCTCACTTTCGGCTAAACTGTACTAAAAATGGGTATCCACACCCCCTTTTATCGCCCACAAATCAATAAAAATGCTATATTTACGATGGTTTCGGCGTATTAGGCTACAATTTGGGGTTTAGTTTTTATGCTCACTGTCGGCAACTGTACTAAAACTGGGTTACCACACCCCCCTTTTGCCGCCTACAAATAAAAACTCTATATCAGAAGATTTTGCTGGTATTATACTAAAATTTGGTATTATAAATAAATTTTTAAATTATACTAATTTATTTTGCTTGCTTGCTGTCGGAAACTGTATTAAAAATATGTTTTGCCACCCACAAATATATGAAAATACTATATTTCAAACGGTTTGGTCATAATTGACTAAAATTTGGAAATTGTGTTTGTCTTTCAAAACTACACCGTCATCTATTGAAAAAGTGGAAACATCGAATATTAAGTTTGGGCAAAACAACGTTTGTCGGGTCAGCTAGTTAATATATAAGATGATGCGATTTTTCTTCTTGAATCAAGTGATTTCAATTCCAAAAGCATTAACCGGGTATTATAGGGTGGTAACGGGTCATGAAAATTAAATGACCACAATGAATAACTAGTAAAGTTTTTTTGAATCCTTTCCAGTCTTAGAGAGAATTTTAGGCATAGAAAGAACTCCAAATTATAGAAACAAACTCCATTCTCGACTTCACAATAACCGCATTAAATGACATTTTCAAAGTATGTGGATCTGAAAACTCCGAACTATTTCTTCGAATAAAAGCAAGTAAAGAGTAGGCTTTTGAAATTATAAAGTTGAGATGGTCAATAAATGTAAATTTTGTGTCAAAGACAACTCCCAAATCCCTTTACATAGAGACATTATGAATTTTAGAGTCAGACAGAAAATATGAATTACACAATGTATTTCGAGAAAGTCGAGAAGACGACGAGATGAAAACATGTGGAAAAATTCAAATGAAGGCCGTTATATTAGATTGCAAGTCGGTTACATCAGCGGAAGATGATATCATTTTAAAAAGTTTGAGGTCATCCGCATATAATAAAAAGCGAGAGTTCCTTATACATTTAGTAATCTGAACGGCCGTTTACTTTTGTGGGCATAGACTACTTTGGTCCCATGATGGTCACTGTTGAAAGAAGGCGCGAGAAACGATGGGGAGTGCTTTTCACGTGTCTCACAATGCGCGCGATTCACATTGAAGTTGCACATAGCTTAGATACCAGTTCATGCATCATGTGTATTAGAAATTTTGTGGCAAGGCGTGGAACGCCTCAAGAAATTTATACACAAAACTTCAAGGCAGCCTAAAAAATCCTCCGCGAAGAGGTAAAACAACTTGATTTTGCAACTATATCATCTAAATTTTATAAAACTAAATGGATGTTTAATTCACCCGGAGCACCACACATGGGCGGCTCCGCGTGAACTGAACTCATACGTTCAGTAAAAAACATTCTCTACAGCCTGTACCCATCTTTGAATTTCAACGATGAGACATTCAAAAGTGCTCTGTGCGAAATAGAGTCAATAATAAATTCCTGACCGCTAACATTCGTCTCAATTGAACACGAAGATGATGATGCTATTAACCCAAACCATTTACTATTGGGTTCTAGCGTTGGCTACAAGCCGTTTTACGAAGACTGCGGAAATTTGCGTCTACGATGGCAACCAACGCAAGCATTCGCCGACCACTTTTGGCGCCGTTGGCTCAAGGAGTACGTCTCAATAATAGCTAGAAGAAACAAATGGTTCTGCAAAGTGCCAACAGTATCGGCAGGTGCCACCAGTAATCGACGCTATCGTCATCATTGTCAACCAAACACTTCCAAAACGGTGCTGGCCTAAGGGTAAAGTAATCGACGATGTGGTTGCTTTGGACGGACAGGTGAGAAGAGTGACGGTCAAGACACAGTTTGGAGTGATGCAGAGACCAATTACGAAGGTGGCTGTTTTGAACATAGGTGATGATAATGAGCAAGCTCGCACCCTTGACTCGCTTACGGGGAATGTTACCGCCGGCAAAATAATATCAGCATAGGAGTTTGGCGCATAACAGTTTTGTGTTTGATGTATATGTGATTTGCTTTACAGGGTGAACGGGAATAACTGTCGCACCTAACATTCGTCATAATTAAAAAATGTTATATGCGACCGTTATTCCCGTTCACCCTGTATATATGCTTTGCTTTATATATGCTTGACTTTATATATGCTTCTTGTCACTTAGACATAATAAATTGTAGTTCATTTAGTACGACGGAGCAAAGCGGTGTGGAAACACCAATTTTTTAAAGCACTTGAAATAAATGGAACAAAGAGCGCTAAGAAAGATGTTTTATTTTTAAGCCACTGCGGACGCAACAATTATTTATAAATAGAATAAAAAACAGGGCTCCAAGAATGCTTCCTTGGGGAACTTCTGAGGTCGCCACAAGCTCATAAGAATTAACAAAACATATCCTGTCCGACAGATATGATTTTATCCAATACCAAAAATTTGTATGAAAACCCATTTTAAGGTGTTTTGAAGTAAAAATTTGTGCGAAACTCTGTCGAAGGCTTTAGTGAAGTCTGTGTAGATCACATCCACTTCATGTCCGAGTCCAAACGAAGACATACAATACTCTGAAAAAGTAGTCAAATTTGAGACCGTAGACCATCCTGCGATAAAGCCATGCTGTTCTCGGCAATATGTAGCGTTTAATCAAAAAACTTAATTTTACTTTAATAATACTCTCAAAGAAGCTTAGACACATTTGATACCTTAAATATTGGCCGGTAGTTGGCGACGTTATTTGTAGGACCCGATTTAAAAGCGGATGCGATTTTCCAACATTTAAGAAAGTTCCCCTCGGATAAAGACTTATTCAATATATCACAAAGAGGAGCTACGATAGTGTGTGAACAATTTACGAAAATTATTGAAGCAAAGCCATCAATATCTTCTTTTTATGATGTCTTCATATCTCTTATAGATTCAATGACGTCATTAACTAAGACAGTAAAGAATCCAATGTCAGTAAAGGCATCGACAGAGTTTCCAACATTACTAACAGAGTCAAAGTCATTGGCAGTAACAAAGTTGGACTTGAAAAAGTCTGCAAACATATTTACAGTGTCAGCAATGTTAACTGAGCATTTATCATTAAAAAAACATTGAAGTGGGAATTTGTGAGCCTCCTTTATAAGACTGGATGAATTTTCAAAAAGATTTAGGAATAGATTTTATGTTTGATTTAAATCGCAAAATATATTGTTTGCACAAGAATTTGTTGAGAAAATTAAATTCATTAAATTCATATGGTGCAAATACTTTACTTTATGGGCAGGCTTACTTTTCATATAAGTTGACTTAAACAGCTTTAAGAACTTGTTACGCTGGTTTTTTATTTTCTTAAGACCCTTAGTGTACCAGGGTAGCTTATGAGTGGTTTTAGGTACGTTAAGTAGGTTTTATTAGGTAATGCTTCTGCATTCTGTATTGCAGAAGTTTTAATAGTTTTAATACTATGAAATATTTCACTCCAGTTCAAATTAACCAAGAAATTATTTAAAATGTTAAAATTACATGAATTGAAGTTAAAAATAAAAATAAATAACTGGCCATTTCAGCCCTTGAAAGGACTTTGACCTAGCTTCTTATGATCAATTGTGTTGTGCGTGTTATTAAGTTTGTACACAATTGACCGAGAAATGGACCTACAGGCTTAACGCCGACTCCGAACGGCGATGAATGGGATGTTCTTATTCTCAAGAAGCTTTACATGGCATTTTTATTACTCTTTGAGGTTTGCCATTGTCTGCAGAGAGGTGGCGGCCGTACAGAAAAATTATTTTAATTCAAATAATTTTCTGTCGCTGCTGGGGTTCGAACCTGGGTTTCCAAAGTTCGTTGACATAGCGGCCACGCACTTTAACCAACTACGCCACGGACGCCACATTGAATGAATTGAAGTTAAACTTATATTTTTTCTGGGACACACAAAAAATCCATAAAACTCAATAACGAATATGAGCGGCTTATGATGCATATGTTATATGGATTAGAAATTGGATAAAGGCATTCAGAGATATCATGTTTAATATTATAAGAGATATAAATAAGATCTAATAACTCCACTAACTAACTTAAATTAGTAACTAACTTGCTTAAATTATTATAAATATGATTCGATTGATGCAAATCGATACTACAAAGACTATCAATAAAATATATTTCACTACTCTAGAATCTACTGTAGTAGTGAAAATCCCCAAGAATTCGAATTCGTTGTGGATAGTAAAGTATTCTGGAATTGACATATAGGACCTATAAGAATTCGTAAAGCTTCTTTGTAGGAATGCAAAAAAAATATAGCCTAAAATGATACGCATACATGCTCTAATTACACTCAGACCTAATCGCCAGTACTAGAGTAAATTTCGCTACAGAGATAATGAGAGCAACTTTAATAAATTTATCCATATCAAATGAATGTTTAATGCAACAATCTTTTGGTTTAAAGACCTACATATTTCGATAAAATTCAAAATAGATTGTCCATTTCCATCGGTTGCAGTTTTTAATGAAATGCTTGTTGTAAAGAATAGCTTCTTACTATTGAATAAACAAAAGACTTAAGCGACAAACTTCAAAAGCTTGCTGCTTGGGCTACCTAAAGAAATTCAGATGATATTTCATAAATTTCATATATTTGTGATCAATCAAATTTGAGAAGCAATGAATTTTTAATTTTTCACAACAATAACAAAATAACAACAACAACTACAACTAGAAAATATAAGCTCTGCATTATCAATTAAGTAACCTCATGTTGCTATAAGAGCAAACCAATTATTTTGACCGTTTGCAAAATTGTTGACAACATCAGCAACAAAGCAAGAATGAACATTTGTGTGTGTGTGAGTTTTTTTTTTTTTTTATATTCAACTTGTTAACTTAGAACATCAGTTGTTATAAGACTGACAAGTCTTATTGCGACGTACTGTCTGTCTACAAGTCTGTGTGTCTATCTACCTGTCTGATTATAGCTTGTTTTCTGCATATTTTCTTTCTTTTTTGTTTGTGCTTGAGACATTATGTTATTTTTTTATGCTGCTGCTTCTGCTGTTGCTTCGAAGAAAATTGTTGTGAACGAATAAAAAAGCTTTGAAGAAAGCAATTTGCATAAAATTGATGCGCTGAGAAACACAAGAAAAAAAAATTGCCATAAACACTCAAGTCAGACAGATCAGGAAGTAAAAAAGAAGTTGATGTTGCTAAAGTAACAACAGCACCAGCAGCAGCAGTTGCCATGGTTAAACTTAGAACCAATTCATTAAGACGCCTTCAAATTGTATGCTGAAATTGAAATGTTTTCTGCTGCGTCTGCCATAGTATAGTACCTGCGACGTCTGTCTGCAGGCTATGTTTGTGCGGGTCTAGCAACTGTTGCTGCTGCTGTTGCTGTTGCTGTTGATGTTGATGCTGCTGGTAATTTCGTTTGAACTGCCATCATTATCATTAATTTTATAGTTGCTGTTTTAGGCTTATGCTGCCGCGTGATGCTGCTTCCGCCTTCGCCTGCATGTTGTTCTTTCTTTTAGACTTTTAGACCATTGCTTGCCAATTGAAGCAGACAGCAACGCCATGCTTACCGTTATAGCAATGCATGTAAATATGTGTGCAGTGAGAATTCTTGGGTTTTGAAAATTCTTTGACTTTCGTGTGTGAGTTGCTACCGTTGTTGTTGTTGTTGTTGTTGTTGGTAATGTTGACTGCAGTTTAAGCTGTTATTGTGATAATGGTTATTTGCCTGCACTTAAAGTGCCTAACATGTGTTCAAAAAATTTGCGACAATTTGCTGCTGGTAACAGCTTTATTTTTGTTGTTGTCGTTGTTGTTATGAAGTTAATTCATGTAAATTAGCAAAAGTGAAGCAAATGGCCTGCAGCGAGCTATAGAAAATTCAATTTAAAATTGAGTGAGGTCTAGCAGAAAGAAAGTTGTGTAGAAGCTTCATAATTTTTATGATCTTTAAATGCCGGAAGTTTATTATTTTGCCTTTAATTTTTATTTTCTTTTTTTTTGTTTTTTTTTTTTCATAGATTTTTTTTAATATTTATTTCATTTTTTTAAACTCACCTTTTTATATTTTTGTGATAATTGCTTGACGTCTTAGCCAACAGCTGAAATGAAGAGAGAAAAGAAAAAATGCATGTTATTGATATGGTTTTATTAATTTTATTAAAAAAAATTTAAATTAAAGGTTTTATGACTTAAGATATTTTTAACTACAACAACTATAGAATTATGCTCAATTGTTAATGTGAAGATAGTTTTATTATTTAAAAAATGTTTGAGTGTTAACCTGTACCTCAGAATAATTTATGTAGAAAAGAAGAGTCACCGCTCTATGTTTCTCATTCGCTGCATATCGAAGCTGTACAACGAAGATTTTCGATCGATTTTCGTTACGAGGCCTTCTTGGTTCCGATAGCCTCAATTTTCCTCCTTGTACTGATCGTTTGATGTTTATTAACATGCAAACTCTTGAAAAACGCAGTACAGTTGCCGATGTTCTCTTTATTCATCAACTATTGGGTGGAACCATTAACTGCCCTACACTACTTTAATTGATATACCTTAATACTAACCCACGCAACCTCAGGTCTCTACCTCCTTTCCATCTCAGCTTTCATCGCACCGGCTATGGATGCGGTGAACGTATAACTAGGATGCTTCGTTTGACTAATAACATGATCAATGAATTGGATTTTCATCTCACCAGATCTGAACTCCGAAATAACCTTCTCGGCTCCAACCCCACTTTCTCCCTCTCTATATTCTCTAGATATAAATTAGACTTGATACATAACTATTTGTCATATGTCTTGAGGGCAGACTTTTGCCCTAACCAAAATAGACGAAACGAGAAGATTGCGACTTGCCGAACGTTTGCAATCGTTACGTCTGTTTTGACATTTACACAAAAATTAAACGAGTTCTTCCAATCGTCTGAAAAAACAAGAAGACAGATGTTACTCTGCACAGATGTTGTTGACGATTGAGTTGCTAAAAATTCGGTTGTTACGGAACAGAACGTCTCGTCAAACAGTTTCGTTTAGTTTCGATAAGTTTACGTTTGTTCATTTTGGGTTGCAACCAGAGAACGAAAATAAACGAAACGATAGCACGAAACAAAAACGTTGTTTTTCATTCATTTCGTTCGTGAGGGTGAACGAAACACGAAACTTTTCAGTGGAAGAGAGAACTAACGTAATTGTTTTATTTTTGCTAACGTGTCAATACAGAAAACAAAAGCAAAGAAAACGTTTCAGTAATGATGTCTGGTATGCAAAAGGCATTGAACTTAAACTTCGTGGAAAGAGTCAGCATGCGAATGATGCTTGCCTCTTCTATCGCGATGATTTTGTATTCTGCTTTTGGCCTGTCGGTCATACATACTAACCCTCTCCGACCCTTCCTTAAAGGTCATCTGTTAGGTGTATGAAAAAAATATACAAAAATCATACAATGTGTATGGGAGCCTCCCTAAGGAGTGGTCGGAGAGAAAAGGTGTCAAAGGAAAAAAAGCTAAAGCCTGTATTAGATAACACAGGCGCATAGATCAGACGTAGAATACGTTAGTCATTAACAGCCTTATTCAATAGATTTCCTTAAACAACCTTTAAACGCTTGTTTAGTTACGCACTGTTTAAGGCTTTACGCAGCTTCTATGCAACCTTGATAATATTGCTAAGCCCAGTATGCTGTAGAAGCGGAAAGAAACTTTCCATAAGGAATGCATTAAGTTTTTGACAGCGAAAAGGCAGCGGAATTTTTGTTTCGCTACTTAGTACGCTGTAGAGGTGAAAAATTTGTTCAATGCTAGCAAGTACAACTACCATGTGCAGAGTTGAAATGTCAAAATTTCGCTGTCGATTATATGTCCGGGCATTTAATTGGCACCAGAATTTTGACATTTCAATAAGAAAACAGTACGACCTCACTTTACGCAACACTCGATAATCGCAATACTCAAAAATTTACATTGTTGACTCAGTAAACGCAACTTAAAAAAAAATGCACAATTATCGCAACTTCCATTTGCGTACACTTCCATAAACTTTTATATTATTTACTTTGAGTTCTTCTTTTCTTGTAAAATACATTTTTGATGTACGAAAAATCTCTTAAAACAATATTTAAGGAAACAAAGTGCATATCTTAATACATAAAACCACAATATCTAGGATTCAGAGCCATAAAGCTTTATGTTTAGAAGTTTAATTGCGTTTCTTCAACATTAACTACGTCAACTGGCCCAATTTCTATTAGTTGTATTGAGCTAGGTTGTACTGTAGTTGCTTTTTTCTTCACACAAACATTTTTGACTCTACACTAATATTTCTGGTTTATTTTCGTTTCTACCAAGAAATTTTCGTTTCTACAGCATACTACTAGGCTATATTCATAAACATTTTTTCATTTTCTGCTTATGATTGTAAGGTTTGTGTCTGAACTATAGAAAATCTCTACAAAAATTAAGAATTCCTATGGATTACAATGGCCGCCGCATAAAAAAATGCTGCAAAGGGCGCATATGGAGCATGTCTTTGATATTAAAAGAAAAGACAAACAAAAATCATGGTTGTATTTACGTACACATCGTTCGCTACTTGGTCATTATACTTCTTCTCTTTCTCACACTGGTTCTGTGATGAACACACAGATAATCGTACTGCTCTTACACATGTATGATGTTATAATACATAAAATACAAAGCATATGAGAATTAAAACAAAATTTGAAGGAGTTAAATTTTGATTTACTTATAGAATCAAAAAAATTATATGTAGCAATATGATTATGTAAATACAAATCAAAAGAAGACATATTAAATATGTTACGACCATACTTGAATTTTCTTCAATGCATGCATAAAGTATTAAAAACTGATAATGAAAGTGACAAACATTTTCTCAAAATTTTGTGCTCCAGATTAACACCCCCGTATAACGTATTCTACGTTAAAATGTTCCTTTTGCAAAAGTAATGGGGGTCGGTCATACATATTAACTCTCTCGGGCCCTTTCTTAATTGCCATCTGTTCAAATGTATGGAAAAAATATACAAAAATCATGAAATTTGTTCAGGAGCCCCCCTAAGGAGTGGTCGGAGAGAATAGGTGTCAAACGCAAAAATGTTGCTCTTGTAAAAGTAATGGGGGTCGGTCATATATATTAACCTTCTCCGGTACTTCCTTAAAGCTCCCCTCTTCAGGTGTAGGAAATAAAAAAATCGTTTAACGAATCCATGTTTCGGTTTCATTCGTGTCTCTTCGTCACACAATCATTTTGTTTTGTTTAGGGTTTCGCTACTAACAAAAAACGAAAAAAAAAAACAGACGCCGAAACCTTCTTTTGTTGTTTGAATCGTTTTTGTTTTGTTCGCTTGAAAGATCGGAACGTAACAAAATAGAACGATTCGTTTTTGTTTATTTTCGTTCTCTGGTTGTAATCATGCTATAGAATGCAAGAATCATTTTTCCAGCGCTTAATAAATTCAATCATAGAAGATGCTTTTTTAATAATTTTATCAAAATGAATGTTAAGAGAAAGCTTAGAATACATGCATATTCCCAGATCGAATACAGCAGTATACTTTATATTATAATTAACATTTAAATTGTGCTTTTTCATGAAAAGGTCATAGTTTCGCATTTATCTGGATTAAAAAAAAAATTTTATTTTTAGAACACTAAACTTTAAAGGACACACAGACCGGTTTGTCCACCGATTATTCTGTATATTTTCATATCATTTGCACAAATGAGCCGAAAAGAGTTTATAATGATATGGCTAAAATAAACAGAATTGGATTTAGGTCAGTATCTTGAGGCACACCTGATAACGCAATGTACGTAGCAGTCAAAACTCCTCGGAATCGTATATGATAAGATCGCTTTGTCAAATACGATTTAAATGTGGCAGTCCAAAGAACTTAGGTTTAAATAAAATCATTTTTTTATGTTTAAAAAAAAATAAATAAAGTTGTGTGGTAACTTATCAAGTACTTTATGAAAGTCAGTGTAGACCTGTTTAGTCGACCAGATTCAATAGTGTTCAAGCAAAAGAATGTAAAATTGAGTAGATTAGAACCATCAATCTGTCATTAACAAAACCAGGCTGACGTGTTGTTATGACTTCACGGCAGTAAGTTTTCCTCCATGCTTTGGAATCGATGGCTGTTTAGTGATGGGCCTGTAGTAAATATCAATATTCCTGTAATCTTTTTTATAAATAAGACTTATGATGATTTTTTTTCCTTAGGAGTGGTAAATAGCTTTCAATAATAGATTTATTAAATAACAAAGAAAGTGGTTGAAAAAAAATTGAATCGCGTTGAGTTAAGATTGCGTCAGAATTCCAACGGATCCAGCACTAAAATCTTCATTAATCGATTTAAAATTATTTTTTTTTTTTTAAATATTCTGTGAGGTTAATGACTTAAAAGATTCTTTTAAAATGCATGGCTGCAAGATTCAAATATTCAAAATACCCCTCATCAGAATAAAAACAATTTGAGCAAAATTATGCTAAGAAAAGTATGGCAAATAGGCCAAAAAGGTAACAAGTATTAAGCATGATCGTTTGTGAATTCATCGTTTGTTTTGTTAGATTAAGGAAAGCCGTCAGATTTCATTATAATATGATAATATTTTCATATTATATATCATATGAAGGTTTTCATACGTAACAAGCACTGTATTTTTTTTTTGTTCAGTGTAGAAAAATACAATTTTATTGGCAAGTCTGAAATAATTTTTTGCAATTTTAAAAATTTTTTTGGCCTTATTTGAATGTCTTCAAAACTGCACAAATTGGTCAAATTGTCAAATTATTCAACAGCTATGCTACACTTAAAACACGTTTGCAGCAAACACAACAACAACATCAAAAGCAACACCAATTATATTACAAAGGCGTAGCCATCTTGCTTTAATTGGCAGTGTCTGCAGTTAATTGCTTTCAATGTCGCCACCACCGCAACTCTTCACACCTCAGACTGTATGGCATGTTTTCACACTCACCATCTTTCCACCACTTCCCCTCCCCCCCAACCTAATTATGCGCTTAATTAAGATAAAAAAAAAACACTTAAATTTAAAAGAAAAATTGAACAATGGTTTCATTTAAAATTTCTCATGGCATTTAAGTTGATTAAATGGCTTTTTTATGTGTTCACTTTTGTTGTTTCTTTTTACGTTTTAATTTAGTTTTTATTGCCGCAGCTACTACTGCTGCTATTTTTGTTGTTGCTGCTAAATTGCGCTAAATATGGCAAAATCATAATTAAAATAAAATTAACTGCTTCACAAATGTTAACATAATTTTATGTTACAAAATTGGAACAATTTGTATTGCAAGCTAAAAATTTCATCACTTTGGTATTTTGGGCAATTATCAGCAATTTTCAGTCTTAATAGAAATAAGCTAAGAAGACAGTGTTTGGCAATAAGTCTGACTAATTTTCATTTTGTTGCTTTTAAATATTTGTCATAAAGTTTTTTTTTTATAATTCTTTAGAGGAAAATTTATAGAACATTTTGTCACCACCAAAAGTTTTTTTGTTTTTTTAACATAAGCAAAAGCGGTAGCAACACAACAGCTCATATTTAAACTTCTTCGCATTTCCTCTCCGAATAAACAGCTCAGATATGTCCTTCTGTTCGTGTAAACATTCTCAAGCGTTCAATGACTTTAATAGCTCCACTCGTAGAGAATTTAACACCTCGCTTGCATAGCAGCGTAACTCTGTGAAATAAAAAAAAAATCAAAATCAAAAGACCACAAACAGCATCAGCAACAGCAGTGGCAGCTATTGTAAGTAGCTCTTGTTGAGTCATACTAAAAAAAAAAGTATCAGGCTCTCTGCTTAAAAACTTTCAACTTGACTAGAATAGCCAGGCATCAACAAATACTGCCAGCATCAACCAAAGAAAGCCATGCATTAAGCAAAATATGTGCATTTATTGACATATTGAATGCCTGAATGTTTGAATACTTGGTTAGAGTTTGGCTTTATTTTTTTCTTTTACGAGTATGCAACATTGACAATGAAAATGTTGCATGCTGTGTTAGTACTTGTTGTTGCTGCTGCCACATGACGTTGTGGTGACGACTCTGAGGACTCAGACAATCATGTTCGAGATGGCGTAGACTGCAAATAGTTTGCTTTCTCAGTCACTGCTGTTGGAAATGCATTTTTGCGGTTAAAAGAATTGAAAGGTGCTGATGGCACAAAATCTTGGCCTGTTCACAGCGCGTGATGTTGAATGTATATGAATTCTTTTATTATCTTATTTTTAATGTCAATATATTAAAGCAATTTATTAAGAACAACTTGCTCATTAACAATAAAATACTTGGGAGAAGTGAAAAACAAAAAAAAAATAGGTAAAGTAAAATCTCAACTTCATACAAAAGACTTAAGAAACGAACTTTGACAAAAAAATTTTTTTTTATAAGGAATAAAAATATTGACGAGTTTTTACGTATTTATTATCTTGAAGGAAATGAAACGTCATAAACAGTAGACTTTATGTCATTTATAATTTTTTACCTATGCGTATCAAATAGAGAGTTAAAGTTTGCTTGAATTGCTTGTGAACATTTCGAATTCGTTTTCTAATTATTTACCAGACGACGTGAAATTTCATTTTTTAAATCTTGTTCAAAATCTTCTGAAGTACATAGGCTTTGAAATATTACGATTTATAAAAGCGGGACTGAGCTGTGATGGTTTAAGTGACAGAATGTAAAAAAAAATCTTTTTTTTTTTAGTCTAAGTAACTTTTGAAAATTTTTTTGACAAAAAATGTTTTTTTATTTTTTTTTCATATATAAACTAACATACAAGGTGGGGCAAAAGTAATCACACTATTGGAACACCCTATAACTTTTGCAAATGGCGCCAAATGTCAATTCGGTTTTGATATTTGTGCAGTAAACAAACGCAGAATACAAATCGACAAGCCATGAATCGGTTTACTCGCGGAATACAAGAATGCGGAATTATTGTTTCCATTTTTTTGTGCAACAATTTGTCGGTTGTGTTGGCGCAGCGTGAATTTCGTAGCAGATTTCCTGGCCGTCCGACACCAACTGGACAAACACTGTGGCGTTTGGCCATTCGCCTTGAAGAGACTGGGACAACACGAGATCTTTCTAAGGCTGGCCAGCCCCGCAGTAGCCGTTCTGCTGAGAATATCGCTGCTGTTAGCCAAGATGTCGGAGAAGAGCCCAGAAAATCGACCAGACGATGTACCACGCAATTAAGCATTAGCCGGCGGTCCTTACGGAGAATTTTGGTGAAAGATTTGAAGGTGTTCCCTTGCAAAGTGCAGACAGTGCATCAGCTGTTAGTTGTTTACCGCCAACCGCGTGTAACCTACCCTCAAGCCATCCTGAAACTCAACAAAGAGGTAGACGATTTTTTATCGAAAATTATCATGGGCGATGGGCTCATTTCCATTTTTGCCATTACGTGGATAAACAAAATAATCCTTTCTGGGGCACCGAAAATCCGTGTATCACCCACGAAGAACCATTACACCCGCTCAAAGTTACTGCGTGGTGTGCTGTTTACGCTGGAGGAGTCATCGGGCCTTTTGTTTTTGAGAACGCCGCGGGCCAAATGACGACTATGGACAGCGTGAGCTACAGAGCCATGATAACCGAATTTTTTTTTTTCCTCAATTGGATGCATTGGGACTGGAGAACATGTGGTTCCAACAGGACGGTTCAACGGCGCACACTGCCACAACCGATATTCTGAAGGAAGCATTTCCGGGTCGCTTAATATCTCACCCGATTTAAGCACTCTAGACTTCTTTTTATGGGGTTTTTTGAAGTCGCAGGTGTACGTCAATAAACCTTAGACTCTTCAAGCTCTTAAGGAGAATATTTGCCAAGAATGCGAGAACCTGTCACCCGAAGTTCTGGCAAGAGTGATGGAAAATACCATAAAACGAGCCCGTATGTTCATCAACTCTGGCGGCGGCCGATATCATTTTCTCAACTTGATGGAATAAATTGTAGTGGATTAAATTAACAAATTTCACAAGCAAAATAAAAGTGTTTAAAAAAAAAAAAAAAACAGCAAAAGAACATTGGGTGATTACTTTTGCCCCACCTTGTACTATTGGGAACATATTGCAAAAATTTCTAGCAAATCCAGAGTATTTTGTTTTGCGAATTTTGTAACTTCAAATGTGTTTATCTCAAAACCACTTTTTCACGATTGTTTGTGATAATAACCTATCGAAAAAATCATACAATTTAAATAATTTTTTAGAATTCTACAATTCTCATCGGTACTAGTACATATCAAGTGGATAGCTCAAAAAACAACGGAGCTGGGCCTGTTTTAAGTCTTAAAAAATATATATTTTTTTTTTTAATTTTGATACGTTGATGCTACATACCGCTTTTTTTTCAACAACCCTCTTAATTCTTGTACCGATGATGGCGGCATTAGTTCTTAACATATTTCTGTTTTGCTTTTTATTTTCAGTTGATGCAGAAAAATGTTTTGATAACAACCAGTGGCATACCTTTTTTTTTGTCTACTTTGATTTTTGTGTCGCCAAGGTAAAGGGTGTCCTAAAATTGCAAGATTTTCGATCGTAAAATTACGCTACCAGGGAACTTCGTGCTTAGTAAAGTTTAACGACTTGTATGGTACGTAGCACCATCCTGTTGGAAGTAGAAATCATTTGTATATGTATATGTTTATGATGTCTCTGTAGTGTTACTCTATTGACTGTAATGGCTCTTCTGTCATCATTTTCCAAAAAGTACTGCCCATTAACTCTACCGGCCCGCAATCCACACCAAAAACTCACTCTTTCTAAATACCATGTTATCTCATGCATTTCTTGCAGATCTTAAAATCCTCAAATTGGGCAAATTCTGCGTATTAACATAGGCACCAAAATAAGCTTTCTCACAAGACATTTTTTTTTTTTAAATAAACCGAAAAATAACCGTCGCTATTCATGTTTTCCAAGACCCAACCAGAGAACATACGACACTGCTGGTGTTTAATCGGTTGCAGTTCTTGAGTCAGTTGGGTCTTTTACGAATGCAGAGCCAAATTTTTTGTCAATATTTGTGTGAAAGTGAAAAAGTTGAGTGGTTCTGAAGCATGGTGACTTGAGGTGCTTGGGTTTTTTTTCAACATTTTCCTTCATAGCGTCGATGTTTTCAGTTAAAACATTCCGTGCGAAGTCTTTTCGGCGTCTTCACATTTTGCACTTGCGAACTTCAAAACACATGCACTTGCACTTGTGAACTTGTGAATTTTGCACTTCGAAAATTTTATCGAATTCGTGCATTATAACAGCGACTGAATGCACACTTCCACAATCATTTAGCAAATTTCGGCCGTTCTTTCACTGTGTGTACAATGGTGAATTTTACGCGATAATTGATGAAAAATGTCAACATATGACAACTGCCAAACGACTAGCTGTCAAATAATACGCATATGCAACCCTAAGCCTCTTGTTAAAAAATATATTAAAAGCAGAATAACAAATTCCTAAGTTTTCGAAGTCGAACTTGACTGCCCCTCCAGGGGTCCCGTGTTTGTGTCCTGAACAGGCAATGATCCCACGCTAAGACCTTTCTTTATTCCTTTCCTCATTTATAATCAACTCAAATTAAAAATTCATCAATATTTACAACTTTACAAAAGCTATGGTTAGTGGAAGAAAAGTTTATGAATGGGATCGCCTTATAACTAGAATTGATTGATGTAAGGCCTAACGCTTGCATCAGATTCTAATGCATTCTTTCAACGGCTTCCCGACACCTCAAGATAAATCAACACTGTATTGCTTCTCCTTTCATACTAATCTATCACCCCATTTCGCCATGGGGTGCCAATGGTGGACCAATGCCAAAACAGACTTGACTGAATAGCTAAAACACCCCAAATATTTGATTCAAAACCTGGAAAAAATAAGAATTCCATTCAATGCGTTTCTGAGCGTTGTACAGTAGGCTGTAGGCCATACAAAAGTTAAACAAAAACAGAAGAAGTGCTCCTATGATAATGAAATTTGGTATTTTGTTTAGTTTAAGCTAATTAAGAAAAATTTTAAAAATAGTTGAATCGGTCAGTCCCTATAGGTACCTCCCTTCGACTTTTATTAATAATTTACATGATTTTTATATGGGAGGTACATACATACAAACGTTTACCGATCTGAACGAAACTCGGTCAGAATCAACGCCGTAGATAGGTACTTCATAAGGGGGGGGGGGGGGGGGGGGGTTTACTGAAGCAAAATAAAATTATATATTATATAATATTTAACTTAATATCTGCTAACAAAAATAAGCAGTTTAAAATACACAATTTGCAATTTATCTTCACACATAATATGACAAAATGAAATATTTTGGAATATTTGCGTTGTTATTTAATATAGAAAAATATTGTAGATTGCTAAAGGGGGGCAGAATCCTCCCATATCTAAGGCGTTGGTCAGAATACTAAAAAAAAATAGTAAAATAGATGTGTACTAAAAATAGTTTAGATCGGTTAAGCACTAGGGTTTCCCTTCCTTGGGTCTATAATATTGATACATGAATTTGTATTTTGTAAATTTAAAAGTTTGTTCAGACCAGTAAAAGTCGATGAATTTTTTAACATAAATTGAAAGTGAGGATCACTCGTGTTTTTATTTGTTAGTGAAATATATTTTTTAAATTAAATATAATTTTATATTTTTAATGCGACAATAAAAATTCCTGTGAAATAGCAATCACAATGTTCCAATTTTTCAAAAAAAAATTTTCACAAAAAATCGATAAAATTCGAATTAAGCGTTCAAACGAATTTTTTTTTTGTTTGACTGTTTCAATTTTAAAACTTTTCTATCATTTATTTTTAAACATTTTCAAAATCCTGTGAAAAATCCAATTTAATTTTTTCTTCCAAATATAATACAAAAAAATTTTTTCTAGATGCTCATCTTTAACAATAAAATTGTATTAAAGTATTGATTTTAAAAGGTTATGGAATCCATAAATATTAATTTGAAAACACTTTTTTTTTAAGTATTTCCATTATAATGATCCCCATTTTGCTAGGTTTCGACACAAATACATTTTTAAGTTTTGTCCACTTCACGATCTACTGTACGTTGTGTGGAAATGCTAAGATTTCTAATTTTTTTTTTTAATCCTAAAATTTTACGTTTGCAACTTTTGTAAAATGTTTGCCTTTGTCTATCTGTGATAACTGTAATTTTGGATGCGACTATGCCTTTCCATATATTTATAACGTTAAATACATTTTTAAGTTTTGTCCACTTCACGATCTACTGTACGTTGTGTGGAAATGCTAAGATTTCTAATTTTTTTTTTTAATCCTAAAATTTTACGTTTGCAACTTTTGTAAAATGTTTGCCTTTGTCTATCTGTGATAACTGTAATTTTGGATGCGACTATGCCTTTCCATATATTTATAACGTTAAATCTTAAATATAAAGATTAAGTTCGAAATTTATGCGAAATCAGATGGAGTTCACACTTACATTTTAGAGAGAGTGACTTTATGAAAACGGTAAAATCTCTTAATATCCCACCAAAATTCATTATGTCTTGAAATTTTGCACATTAACATATTTTTGATTTCTAATATCGACTCTGAACTTGACATTTGACAAAATCCTTCCGTACAAAGTAATGTCATGAACATAGTCAAACCTGCAAAAGTTTCACAAAAATTTTCTATCGCCTGGATATTTTACATATAAGGCTTGATGTTGAAAATGTACCCAGAGTTTAAAATTTGGAAAAATATAATGAAAACCACACCTATCCCTCATACAAAGTGACGTCATCGAAATAATAAAACTATCATAGTTTCGATTATACTTAAACACGATTGTGAAGTTATTTTTACTTTGGCCAAGGTGATAATAATTTTTTTTGTTTTTTTTTGTTCTTCAGGCATTTAATTGATCTTTGATATGAATAAATTTTTGGATATCGAAATTGTTTATTATAAGTTTACATGAATGTTTTTACTTAATTGCTTTCATACCTAATCGGTCCTCCACTCTGCTCAACTAAATAAAGACATCTTCAAAAGTCTGGTCTACGGGAAACAGAAAACATACTAATTGTTTAATAAATAGTTATAATTAAAAAATAAAAGAAAATCATTATAAAAATGAAAATATTTTCCATCCAGGATGTTCCTTGGAGATTTTTATATCGAACATAAATAACTAAATCGCGAACTTTCAATTAATGATACGATTTCCTTGAATTTTTTCCGACTTTTTCGGCCTAGTAGGGGAATTTACACCAACTTCTCCCCCTTCTTACCCCCTTAGCTGCAGGACTGAACTGGCCAAAAGATTAAATATCATCATTTTCCTTTATTTTCTAGATATATGCGAAAGTAATTCGAATTCGAGTAAACTTTTCTTCAATGAGATGCTCAATTTGGGGATTACCGTTAAAGCAAAATAATTGCTTGATTCAAGCTTAATTATTATCTCCGTGCAATAACATTAGAAGAGTCGCACTCTTGAAATGCCTAAAAAATTGCGTGAATAGAAGAACATCTCAAAACAAGTTCGTTGCTTAAGTCTTTTGATTTTGCCACGCCACATAGCTGCGTTTCAATCCTTTTAACTGCCATTATAATAAAAAAGAAAACTTTATGCACTGAAGCTAGCATGAAAAAATAAACTATTATACTATATTTTGCACCAAACCCGCCCACACACTCACACAATAGACACATGGCAAGCGTTGCCAATGAAAAAGACAAACATAACAACTTATACTTATTTGCATTTGTCTCCTGTTGTTTGTCACAGCACCGACACAAAAGCAAATACTAAAATATGTAAATTGACTGTAATTAGCATGATTAACAACGCATACATGCGCAGCAATAAATGCAAATACTTGAAGAGTGAGTGCAATTTAGCAATGCAAGCAACAAGCAGAACAATTAACATAGGGACAACCATGCGGCCGATGGCACTAGAGTCAGCGTCAAGGAAAGGCTTGCATGTTCTGTGTGTTTTGTATGGTTAAAATAATATGCATGCTGTGTAGCATGCTGGCAGGGTACCGCCAACACCACCTACAACAACAGAACAGCAGCAGCAATAGCTACAAAAGATTTCTTTGCCAACATGAAAAACGCACTTTTTGCAGCAGTCAACAAAGAGTTAGCTTTTTGAATTTTATTTTTTATTTACTATTTGCGCCACAATTTTGCATAAACACACAAAACATTTTCCTAGAAAATTTATGCGTGCCTTTGCGAGTGTTTATATGTGTGTGTGTGTGTGTGTTTGCACTGTACAAAGTCGTCGACCCTTTGCCGTGGTAACAAAACCAGCAACAAACACAACACTTCAAATATACTCTAGTTGTTGTTCATTTTAGTTTTTTATTTTTTCATGCTTATTGTTGTTGTTGCTGTTGTTATGGTGATTACTGTATGCACAACACCCACCAGCAGCAGCAGCCGCAGCAAAACAACAGCGAGATTCTTGCAAGAATAAATTAAGCACAACTCGATGACGCATGCAGAAATTGCAGCAACAATACGCAGTGTTCTCTATTGTTGCTGGTGTTGTTGTTGTTGTTGTTGTTTTTGTTACTTTGCTGCCTGCTGGCTGCTTTTGCTTGCTAACGAAAGTTATTTATGCGCTGCACTGCAACACTTCAACTTTATTTGCTTAGTTAAATTTATTTTTATAAGAAAATATTTTCGCTTGGTACCGGAAAATAAAAAATAAAACCACGACAATAGCAACACATAAGCTCAACACAATTGCAACAACAATAAAAGCTAACAACACAAAAGTTGCGGCTTTATGTAGAAGCAGCAGCAGCAGCATTATGCTTGTTATTGCACCAATAATAAAAAGAAACAAACAACAAGTTAGGCAGCAACTGTTCTTACCTGCGCTCACAAGCAATAAGCCATAAAAGAATATGTTTGTCTATTTTTTTCTTCTTCTATTATTTTATAGTTGTTTTGTTATAAAAACCAATTGCTTGGCAAAAGAAGAAAAAAAAAACCATAACAGCCCGCATTTCTAGCTTAGATTAAAATCTGTTTAGTGCGCCGAGCGAGCTAGGCTTGCTTGCAAGAATTAGCCACAAAAAATAGCCACTTTATCCGTGGCTCTAGTTTAGCACGCGTCGTTTATGTTGTTGGTTTTATGCGATTTTTTCTGTTTATTATTGAAAACTCTTAGAAGTTCTGCTCTGAATGAGAGCAAGTAAGACTGCAAGTATTAATGAATTAATGAGTTTAAAATATGAACAATTTAACTCACAGCTTTTTGTTTTCAAATTTTTCTTACATTTTTCTTTTGCCGAGAGTTCGGATTCTGAGATTTTGAAGAAATATTTTTTTTCGCAATATCTGATCGAGTTATAAGGTGCAAAAAATGTCAACCGTTCGTGTTCGCTTAAATTGGTGGAACTCTTCAAAACAAATTCGTCAAATTTTTTCAAATCAAATCAAATCAAATCAAACCAAATCAAATCAAATCAAATCAAATCAAATCAAATCAAATCAAATCAAATCAAATCAAATCAAATCCAATCATATCAAATCAAATCAAATCAAATCAAATCAAATCAAATCAAATCAAATCAAATCAAATCAAATCAAATCAAATCAAATCAAATCAAATCAAATCAAATCAAATCAAATCAAATCAAATCAAATCAAATCAAATCAAATCAAATCAAATCAAATCAAATCAAATCAAATCAAATCAAATCAAATCAAATCAAATCAAATCAAATCAAATCAAATCAAATCAAATCAAATCAAAATCAAAATCAATACAAAAACAAAAATAACTAGAACAATTGATTAATTGGACGATAAAAATTGATTAAAAATAATATTAAAATTACAATAAAAAATCTTGATTTAAAAAAATAAAAAGTCAATAAAAATAAAAATAAAAATATAAGTAAAAATTAAAATAAAATGAATATATTTTACTTTGATTAAATTTAATGTGATTTTTTAATAAAATAATTATATATTTATTTTAATGTAAATATAACATTAAAATACAATGAACCAATATTAAATAAAAAATGAAAAGTATTATAATTATTAAATAATAAATAAAAAAAAAAATAAATACACAATAAATAAATCGAAAACCAAGAATTAAGAAATAATTTAAATATAAAATTAAAAATTTACAATAAACAAAAATAATAAAGAATTTTAAATAAAAATTAAAAATAACAATAAAAATAATAAAAGAATACGTAATAAATTATAAATACCAAAAAATTAATAAAAATTTATTATTATGAAAAAAATTAATATATAAATTAAAATATAAATTATATAGGTAAAAATCAACTATGTATTAAAATTTTTAGTTTTTTTTACTCAAAACTTAAATACTAAAAACTAAAAACTAAAAACTAAGAACTAAAAGCTAAAAAAAAAACTAAAATCTAAAAACTGAAAACTAAAAACCGTCGACATTACAAAGGTTGAGAGAAACAAACAGATTTTTTAAATATTATTTTGGTTTTGTTATAGCGACATTTTATTTATAAAAATGATTAAAAATGCATTAAAAGTCTATAAAAAAGAACTTGGAATTGAAAATAGTAGGGTATTGTAAAAATTTACTTCATTTTGAGATGTGGTAATTTTTGAAGCACTATTTTTCAATACACAATGCCACATAACATTTCTCACATTTTATACGAGATTGTCTGTTACATGATGGCATTCCACATCGTCGCTTGGTGCTTTTGACCGGATAATGATCCAATCTATCATATTGGTCTTCTTCCGGAATTCGGGATCTCTTCACAGTTATTGTGTTTCGAACAGTCAAAGAAACAGTACAGCAATAATGTTGGGCGATATTTCGCCGAAATTGAAAATGAGTTACCGACTTCTGTCCGGTCTTTTGGTGTAAAAGCCACGCATTTTGAATCGCCACATCAAGCAACCATGCAAAGATGGACCACCACCACTTCTTCTTTCGAATTCCTAAAAATACTCATAATGAGACAAATTTTGAAAATGTATTTGTTAACGGGATATCGATATCAGACATTGTAATTACCTATGCAATAGTAACCGACATTTTGATTCATGCGATAGGTGCCATATATCGGTTTCAACTCGACTGTTACCACTTGCCGTTGAAACTGGATTGACTCCATGAACCGTTGATGCCACAGCAACGCAGTGTTTATCAATCAATTTTGTTACACAAATGCCGAGCTTTTTCAATGTTGCACTCTCCATTGTTCCGCGATTTGCTTTGCTCATTTTAACGTTTCAACTCAATGGACAATTTGATGGAATACGCATTTCTCGAATGGTTCTAGTTCCATTATGACCCAGTTTTTTTCAAATAATCGAGTGCAGCTAATCCAGTGAAAAGGTTGTCGAAGTAGAATGAGTAACTGAGGCCACACATGTATTCTGGAAAGCTATGAATCATTTGGAACAATGGTGCAATGCATTTTCCATAGTTTTTTTTCCAAATCAGGATGAATACGTGAATTTTTGCCTTGGTGTATCTCAAACGATAGCAAGTAACCCTCTGGTGAATTGAGACGCCATACTTTGTAGCCGAATCGTAAAGGTTTTCCTTTGATGAACTGCTTACACCCATGTCGGCCATAATAAGTAATCACTGACTCATCATAGGAGAGATTTTGTTCAGGGTGAACATTTTTTAAGAAGTTTTTCATAAGTTTTTCAGTAAGTGGCCGTAGTTTCCACATTTTATCCTTATTATTAAAAACTTCTTGTGACGCAAAATGAATACAGCGTTCAATGAGCAAAAATCAATCACGAGTCATTGCATTCAAAATCATTATACAAATCTGAGTCATGGCTCCAAAATGCTCTTTTTTGGGTGTTATTTAGGCTATAGCCACTAGCAATCAGAATGCCAAAAAAAAACTCTTAACTCATCGAAGGTGATCTCTGGATTTTTTTTAGTGCATAACACCCCATAACAATTCAATTTTTCGCAGATCATTTTCATTATTGCATTGTCAAAAAATCGTTCGAATAGCTCGTGTGCTGCATTTGCGCAATCAGTATGAATTCCATGAGGAAATATTGGCAAAAAGGTTTCAATCGAGGACTTTGACCATTTGTGTTTTTGTTTTACAATGGGAACTGTTAGACTTTGTGGTACGTCTATGACAGGACCAATATACTGCGAAGGTTTAGCAACTGATGGTCGTGGCACCTCTGTAAAAAACTTTTTCGGTTTGTTCATCGTCAGCGCCAAGGTCGAATAAAGTGTTATCGCCAATAAGCTTGACTTCAACATCTTGTTACAATTGGTTATGATGTTAGTCCATCATAGTGACCTTCTTCTTCGTCCGCATCATCTTGTGCTGATTCATAGGCTGCACATCAAGAGGCTGAAAAAAAATATCACCTATTTGGTCTACTTCATCATTTTCCACAAAATCATTCAAAAATTCTTCAATTTCATAGAGTTTCATACCAAAAATAAAAAACTGCTGTGCAGTGTTTGTAACGCCTACAGCCGACGATGCCAAATGGCATCAACAAAATAAAAACATATGTGTATAAAAAACTGACCAAAATTTGAACTCACTAAAAACACAAAATTGCAGCTCAAGATGAGTACTTTCAGTACATATATATCTTTTACACAAAAAAAAAAATTAATAAAAAGAATATAATACTTACTTTTTTCTATGCGCCATTGTGCGACTTTTTTCAATTTATAAAAAAAACACTTGACTTTTAGCTTCTGTTCCGACGACAGGCGTAATTGACGCATTGAACCTTTCTCTTAACAACGAATGTGCTGATTTAAAAAAAAAACCATACCAATTTGTGATACCGTTAGTTCTGTGGTATCATATTTAGTGATGCCATATGGCATCATCGTCGCTATTGGGTTAAGGCCTAATTTAGTTGAAAATGAAAAATATTTTTTATTTCAAGGCTATTTCTGAAAATTTAATGTTGGGATGAAAAATCTTGTATTTTTACTTTTTTTTTACATGAAAACTTACATAAAAATAACTATTGTAACATGCTTTGCATTTACGTTAGAGAAAACTGAGTCATAAAACAAATTGTTCAGTTGTATATTTACAAACCATAGTTTTATATCGTGTTCGTAACATTTACAAAGCATTTTCATTAAAAATATATTACGTTTTTGTCGTTATAAAATGGCTTTTATACTGTCAATAAATTTCACTAATTTTAAAAACAACTTTATAAAAATAGTTATTAAGCCATCTAAATCGCGCCTTAAAACTGTCAATTAAGTGACATTGCAAAGACGTAAACCGATGGCGAATCGATAGCAATAATAATAAATTAATTCAATTAAGCTTAGCTGCAAACTAGCTCAAACTACTTCTAGCACCTTAACTGTTGCTTAAACTCATTTAAATAAGATCAAATCCAAAGACTTAAGCGTGCAACTCGGCTTCGACGTTTATCTTCCAACATCCAGTAAGTTCGTTGCTTAAGTCTTTCATTTCATTTACATTTTACTTTCTTAAAAATCATGCTGATTGCCTAAAAAAAGCATCAATTTATCTTAGCTTACACCAATTGAACTTGACACGAATTACCTTAAATTATTTTATAATTTGCTTCGAAGCCTAATCTTTAACAATTGCACAGAAAATTTCAACACTTTAAAGTAATTCATCATTTAATTTTCCCTTCAATGTTGAGTTATTATATAACATTGCTGAAGTGCGAGCTAAGCTAAACTTGAGTTCACAGCGCGTTGCACACGGTAAGCAGCAATGCAACAACATATGTTAGACAACAACAACGATGGAGAGCAGCAGCAACAACAGCAATTTGCTCATAAACTTCAACATGTATAGAGTTGGTTGTTTTTATTTTTTTTTTATAAAAACACCAGCTAAAGCATAAAAAAACTGGACACAGAGGGGCGTTTAAAATTTTGTATAATCCACAGCAGCAATAGAAATATAAGCAGAAAGACAAAGGCTAATGCCTTTTTTTCGCTTATTTTCGTTTTTCTATATAAAAAGCTCATTAGTCGCTTAGGCCAAAGGATCTGCTGTGCTTATGTTGCAATTGCTGTAAATTAGTTTTTGATAAATTTTCCAGTTTTTTTTTTTTTTTTTTTTTTGTGTTTTTACAATACGTTGTTTGAGCTGGGATTTTATTGTTATAGCCACAAGCTATAAACAATTGCTGCTAATGATTGTTAAGCGGCTGCCAAGCAGCAACATCAAGTCGGCCAACAATAACACTAATAAGCTCAGAAAAGTAAAAGTGTAGAAAGCAAAGTAAGCTTTTAAAGCTTTTGTTGGCTATAAACTTGCTGTGATTGCTTTTAATTTTTTTTTTTTTCTTCAATCGGTTTTCATTAACTTTGTATTAAGTAGCAGGTTATTGCAATATTGTTGCTGTATGGTGAAGAAAAAAAAAAACGCTGTTGGAAAAGTATTGTTTCTTTTCGTACGTGTTGCTGCCCTGCTGAGCTTTGAAATTGTGTTATTTTCGCCGCATTGAAAGTGGTAACAAGTGGTTAGCGATAAACGATTTGATGATAATCGAAAAGTAAGCATGGCTTAGGATAAGCAGAAAAAGTTTTTTGGTTAAAGCAATTTAACCTCTTGTTAGTAGAGGTTAAAATGAGTCAATTAAGTAATTTTATAAAAATAAATTTATAAAAAATTGCAGAGGGTGATTTGAGTTATATTAAAATATTCAACATTCCGAAAATATTTTCAAAGTTATTGAATTCTTAAAAATAAACAGTTCACTTTCAATTCTTCACTACTTAAGTTAAGATGACTTAAAAATGGATTTTTTTTTATTTCATAAATTTTTTATAAAATCTTTCAAAAATATGCTCCCAAAGTTGCTCATGAAAATTCAATTCGATCTTATATTATGAACGATTAACCCTCGTCGGGTCAAGATGGGCCATTCAGGCACTAGTTCAAGTTTAAAGAACGAGTACTTTCTCATGACTTTCGATATCATAATGGTATAAACATGTGTCTTACAGTTATAATGTCAGTGTCAGTTTAATTGTCAATTTTAATAATTTTTATCTAAATAAAGACCGTATAATAAAAAACGATATGTGTCAATAAATAACTTTTAATGTAAGCAGTTTTCTTGATGTTTTACTTAAAGGGCCTACAAAAGGCCACCTTGACCGGATATGATAGCAAAATATTTTGACCTGAGCAGGATTAAGTGAGCGTCCCTTGATAAGTGCCGGAGCACGTGGTATAAAAAGTTTTCCGGCAGTTATGAAATTAAATTTTTGTGGTGATAAATTGATAGCTATCAAAAGCAAATGCATAAGTATTAAACCCATAGAAAAGAATGAAAAAGCGACTCCGAAACGTCAATAAAGAAAAATAATTGGGAAAAAAATAAAACTAACCGTGGCTTTAGTGAAAAAATTAAATACTTACTAAGGCTTGGTCCTTCTGTGAAGAAATATCACAAACCTCTTAGGCGTCGAGACTTAGAAAAATTCTTGCATCTAGTCCTCGAGCTTCATGAAAAAAAGAAAACGAAACCTGTACCACCAACAGTGCAGAATCTCTAAATATATTGTTGGAAACTCACTTCCCGGGCTGTTCAAAGATAGAGGATGCTCCAACAAAAGAGGTGCATATACCCGCTGTTGACAACTCCTTGCATATAATCACGCAATCAAAGCTAAAATGAGCAATAGAAAGCTTTAAACCATTTAAGTCACTAGGCCCTGACGGAATAGCCTCAATCGAAATTCAATGGACTTATGACATCATAAACCAATGGCTTATGAGAATCTATCAAAGCTGTCTTGACCTGAATCACATCCCAAAACATTGGCGACACGTGAGGGTAGTTTTTATACCTAAGGCAGGAAAAATCTCACACGTAAACCCAAAAGACCTTCGACCAATCAGTCTCTCATCTTCTCCTTTAAAAACTCTCGAGTGACTAATAGATATTCACTTGAGACAAAAAATAGAAGTAAATCCAATCTCAAGAGCACAATATGCCTATGTCAAAGGCAAATCTGTGGAAACAGCTCTCCACTCCATAGTATCTATCATTCAGAAAATACCCTTCATCAGAAGGAATACACAATGATAGCCTTCATTCATATAGAAGGTGCCTTTGACAACGTCAAGGCAGAGGTTATCACTAATGCGCTGACGGAGCTGGATGGATAGACGGGGTGGATTCTGCAGGATTACAAGCGCAAAATTTGGAACAGCATCCAAGCTAAGATCTGTACCAAGGGGAGCTCCTCAGGGAGGAGTCTAGCCTCTGCTCTGGAACCTTGCGGTGAATGAACTACTGGGTAAACTGGAACGAGAGGCGTGATAACCTATGCTGATGATGTTGCTATTGGAAAATATGTATCCACTCTCCGAGATGTTATGCAAAGTTGTCTTAACAGTCTCGTAAACTGGGTTACCAGCTGTGGACTCAGCGTTAATCCTAATAAAACTGAGTTAGTGGTCTTTACTAGACAGCACTAGTTACCCACAAACAGTCTTCCAAAACTGGAAAATACAAGAGTAAATATCTCGGAACAAGCAAAATATCTGGTTCTCATCTTAGAAAGGAAACTAAATTAGAAATCCAATCTGCTCGAGAGAGCCGAAGAAGCCAATATAGTCCTATATTTATGCAAGAAAGCAGTGGGTAGCAAATGGGGATTAACACCTAAGGTTACTCACTGGCTCTATACAGCTGTTATAAGGCCAGTATTGTTATACGATGCTATAGTTTGGTGGCCCACACTTAACAAACAAACACACCTCAAATTACTTCGCAAAGTTCAAGCTGAGAAAGCTGAACTGTGCATCAGCGGAATGCTGAGAACCACTTCAACGGATGCACTCGACATTATGCTCCACCTGACACCACTAGATATCCTAACAAAACAGATGGCTGCAAGCGCAGCAATCCGTCTAGTAGTAATTTCCCAATGGAAGGAGGGTAAAATAGGACACTCTTATATTATGAAACTTCGTCCTCCAATATCTAAGACCCTAGACTACATCACGCAAAAACTTCTTTTCGACAAGAAGTTTGATGTATCAATTCCATCGAGAAATGAATGGAAACTTGGAAGTCCTCCACCAAACAAAGCCACTGAAATCTACACTGATGGATCAAAATTAGATGGCAAAATAGGGGGAGGAGTCTACTCTGAATCATTAAACATCAACCTTGCCTTTAGGCTCCCCGACCACAGCAGTGTCTTCCAAGCGGAAGTTACTACGATACACGAAGTCATTACTTCGCTTCAGACAAATGATATATTTCAATTTCAATTCCAATTTATTTTCAATTTCAACTAGAGATATTTATTTGTATTCTATCTGATAGTCAAGCCGCTTTGAAAGTCCTGGAATCTGTTGTAACAACATCTAAACCAGTGCTAAGCTGCCGCAGATCTCTAAATGAGATAGCAGAGCAGCTCAATATATTTCTATGTCGGATCCCCGGACATAGAGACTTCCCAAGAAACTTCAAAGCAGACAAACTCGCTTTTAAGGGTACTATCGACAGATAAGGAAAAAAAATTGGAATACCTCTCGCCACATGTTAATTACGCACAAAAGAACTATCCTCTGAAAGTAGCAACATTAGGTGATCTACAGGTAGCCATACGGCGCGTCCAGTTTGGCCAACCCTGAACTTAAAACGCTCAAAGGACCTCATTTACCTTAGAAAGGACCAAATAAACATTGTCATAGGAATTATAACAGGACACTACCTAATTGGAAACCATGCCCGAAGACTAAAAATCCTCCATAACGATTTCTGCATAGACGAGGAGGAGGTAGCACATGCCCAGCGCTGGCCAGAAAACGCCACCTTTTCCTAGGTAACTGGTTCCACAGTGACCTATACGAGCTCTCAAAATTTTCGGTCTACCGAATAATCAGCTTTATAAATAGCTCCAACTGGTTACTATAGAGTTGTTGGTAAGATGGAGGAAAATAATTAACCTCTGGTACCATAACGGGCCTAATTGGCCTAAGTGTGTCTTATAAGAGACAGCCGCTTCAACCTAACCTAACCTAAGACTTTTTTTTTAGACTAAACCAACGCTCAGGGGTTGCGTAAACCCCCCCCCCCCCTATAAATGCGTAAGCATTGAGTTGATTCGGAAGAAGGGTGATAGTTTAGTTGGAGGGTGGAAAGATTGACTAGTGTCGGAGAAGATTTGTCTTGATCCTACATAGCTGGAAACCATCGGGGAACATACTCGTAGGGAGATTATTCCACAATCTTACTGTGCGACCGAAAAACGAATTATCTCTGTAATGCGATGTTCTATTGGACATCAAAACAATGGTTGGTAGGGATGGGCTTGGAGTGCTGACCGAGTGGACCTGGGAAATACTCGAGCTGGTGGTGTCAGGTCTTGTACCTCCCTTGAACACTTCCCATGGAAATACCTATATAAAAGGCTAAGGCACCCAACATTGCGTCGGTGTCAAAGAGAGTTATTATATTTTCATCCCCTGTCAAATATATCGCACACCGTTGAATTCGGTCCAGAAGTTCCAAATAGGATCTTGAAGCCCCTGCCCAAATGTGCGAATTGTACTGCATTTTCGGCCTGATGTATGAAGTGTAGATCATGCGGAGATCAGAAACCTAGACACTTGGCCGCTTCTTTCAACAAATCGAAAATATGACCATTCCAACGAAGATCAGATCTTATCGATATGACCAGAACGTCAAGAGCATCTCTCCACAAGATTCACATCGTTAATTTTAAGGGGTAGCTAAGGGTCAATTCTTTCGTTTGTGGGTTACCAGACAACACTGGGTCTTGCTTGCATTAAACTAAACGCCGTCAACAACGACACGGATAGATATGACATTAAGAAAGCACGAAATCCATCGAGCAAATGTACTACCGACACCATATGCGATTAGTTTAGACACGAGCGCTTTATGCCACACACGGTCAAACCCCTTAGAAATATCCAGAGCAAGAACTCTACTCTCACCGAATAAATGAACTCATTGGTTCCATTTCTCTGTGAGGAAAGCCATAAGGTCACCAGTAGAGCGAGCCCTTCGGAAACTATATTGGCGATCACTGAGAAGCTCGTTGCGCTCCAGATAGTTCATCAGGTGGAAGTTTGTTACACTTTCCATGACCTTGGAAAGTGTAGAGCAAATCGCAATGGGTCGATAGTTTGCAGGGTTCGCGGCATCGCCTTTTTTTGGTACCGGCTGGACATTTGCGATCTTCCAACAAGATGGAAATACTCCTGTCCTGTAGGAGATGTTGAAAAGATTGCGCAAAGAACTCGGCCTTTGTAGAATGTAGAAGCACACTTTTTAAGTACAATTGGTGGTTTGCCATCAGGACCAGAGGCTTTGTTGGTGTTGAGATTTGCAAGGACCTTTTTAACTGATCTTGTTCGAAAATACATATCCTGCATTGCAGAAGATGTACTTTCAACAAGAGGCAGTGGCTGATTGCTAACCGCGATTGTGGAGTTCTGTGCGAACAATCCAGCCAACAGGTTCGCTTTATCCGCCGGGTTAGTGAAGATTTGGTCATCTTTCAGAAGAGTTGGAATTGACGAAGAAGTTCAGCGGATGTGGAACCAACAAGCTGAAGCTCTTGGTTTCTAGGTGAATTATTACCCAATAAACTCGAAAATATCATCCAAAAGCAATTTCCTTGTTTCGTTCAGAAGACAGGTAAGAAAAAGTTAAAGAGTGCCTCAGGGCATTGTTGCGGGCTTAGCTTAAAAAAGTCAGGTAAATATTTTTTACTTATGCGAAGTTTTTATTTAAATTTTCATTAGAAAAAAAAAATATTTAATTTAAAACATAAATTTTTTGCAAAAAATTTTCAGAGTTCACAATGCAACTTCTCACACTTAAGTGATCACAGGGGGAAAAAAAACAAAACGGCAAAATGCAATAAATCCTTCATGAGTATAACGGCGAGATATGTAGCCATTATGACCGTTACCAATTCAAATAAGAAAACATTTTATTTGCGCAGTAAAGTGAACTTATGCTATGAGTGCCCTGAGGCCCGTATAAGAGCTAAAGGGTTAAATAGAGTCTCTTTTCGGTCCAGATTTGTATAGCAACCTGTTCATGAAATGGCCCGCTTTAACTGTCAAAATGAAGCTGTTAAGCCATTTTTATCAAAAATAAAAAATCTTTTCAATTTTTAGTTTGTTCAACATTAATCTTAATATTTATAAGCCGCTTAAGAAAAAAAAAAAACTGGCTCACAAGAAAAAATAGCTTTCCTCAAAAGAAAGATATAAAGTAATTAACTTGTATCTGCAAATAAATATTCCAATTATGTTCGTGTTAAGCCAAGCTTAGACTTCAATGCATTGATACCGAGTGAAATTGAATAATTAAAAAATTATGAAATTTTCGCCAAGTCAATGAACTTCATTGGACAGCTTTAATGTTTTTGATTTAATAATTATCTATGCTTGCTTAGCAGCTTAATTTTAAGCTGCTGTTAATTAAGAACAAGCCACACAAGGCTGGCAAAAACAAAAAAAAAATGTCATTGCTAAGCTTGTTTAAAGTTGTTGCTATTGGCCGCCTTAATAGCTACTTAAAATTCTGCACAATCGCTTCTTTACTGTCTGTCGTTTGAATTTTTTTTTTTTTACTCTGGCCCAATTTTATTTTTATTTTTTTTAGTTTTTTTTTTGTGATATTTATTTTTTTTTCAATTTCAATGCAAATAAGCAAAAGCTGCAGCATTTTCTGTTTGCAAATGAATCAAACATACAACGTGCATGGAATTAATACTCGTTGAGTATATGCGGTACAGTAAATGTTAAAAGCAGAAATTAAGGACTTATACTTGATCTGGGGAATGAGAAAAGTGATCCGCCCACACCATTGACATTTTTTCAAAACATGTCAAAAAGACGAGAAAGGGAAATTTTCTCCTCTAAAGGGTTTTATAATTATACTCAATTATAACGGGTTTTCCAATAAGAGGTGTTATTTTGGTATTCAAAGAAAAATGCCATTTTTTGAGATAAATGATCGGATGTTTATTTCATAATAAAGAGGAAGGTATGCCATTAATAATGAAAAACAACATCAGCCAAATGGCCACCACGACCACGCTTACAGGACAATATCCTTGTCATGAAATTTTCCATAACCAAATCGCAAAGTGGCTGCTCTATGTCCTCGATAGCCTCATGAATTCCATCTTTGAGGTCTTGAATCGATGCTGGGCTGTTGGCGTAGACATTATCTTTCACGTGGCCCCAAAGGAAGAAGTCGTAAGGTGTTAAATCACAAGATCTCGGTGGCCAATTGTGATCACCTACACACCCGTAAAAGATGTGTGTATCGTTCCATTTTTAGTAATGGCGTAGTTTCTACTTGTCAAATGTCAAAGAATAAAAGCTTTTCACAATAGCGGGCGATTCACAATAACACCTCTTATTGGAAAACACTGTACTTATAAACATGGATATGGGAGTGGACATGAGAGTGGGAGTCAGAGATAAGAGGATATTTTAAAGAAATAATGGCATTGAAGAAGGTTAGTTTGAACATGAATGGTAAGTAATTAGGAGGAAATTAGGGTGGGAAAAGGTATTTAGATAGGGAATTCCTGAACTCAGATTTAGATTTTGATGGTGAGTAGTGTTCGCTTATGTTATTTAATATTCTACAACAACTATATAAGGGTTCGTTGTATGCATAGATAGTATGGTGCTTGGATTCACTCAAAAATCTTGTATGCCTAGTTCTCATTATTGGTTCATTAATAATTATAATTTTTTGTTAACCATTTATTTTTGAATTCTTTTGCACGTCTTTTTATGAATCCAAGCAGTTTATTTGCCCTGGATATAATATGATCCAAGTGAAGGTTGAAATGCAGCCTGTTATCTAGAATAACCCTAAGATCTGCAATGGGGTTTACTCTGTTGAGAACGACCCCATTAAGCACTGCTATACGTTATTTCGTTTTTAAGGGAAAAACTTATAACGTAGCATTTATTTACATTTAAGGAAAGCTTATTATGACTACACCAGTGCTCCAGAGATAAAAGCGTATTCTGGAAGACTGCTGAATCTTCTTCTGATTTAATGACATAGTACATTTTTAGATCATCTGCATATAGCAGATGTGGGATGTCATTCAAAGGTCAGATATAACTGTTATAAATATTTTGAAGAGAAGTGGTCCAAGGTGGCTACCCTGAGGTACGCCCGAAGAAGCTACAATCTTTTTAGGGAGAATACCATGAAATTTTACGTATTGTAATTTTCCACACTGCTAGGACTTGAGCCAATTCAGCAAAGAACCCGAAATACCGAATTTTTCAAGTTTTATAGTTAAGATTTTACGATCGACGCGATCAAAGGCTTTGCTAAAATCGCTATAGACTGCATCTAGTTGATGTCCTTTTTCCATTTTAATAAAAACATCCGAGGTCATGGTCGTAAGATTTGCAGTAGTTTATCTTCCTTTACGGAATCCATGTTAGTGATCATTTAAGGGTGTATTAATTAGGTCTGTAAGTTTGGAACATGTAATTTTTTCGAATAGTTTAGGGATAGCAAATAATATTGCGATGCCTCTATAATTTTCGACATCTCTCTTGTCACCGTTCTTATAAATTGGCGTAAGATGAGATTTCCATAAAGAAGGAAAATACCTGTTTGCAAGGATTTGTTAAAAATTAAGTGTGAGGGCATAACTAACTGGTCTGAGCATTGAATGAGTAAGCTTGGTTGTAACATGTCCGGACCAGGAGACTTATTCGGATCTAATTCCTTAATAGAGTTGATTATGTCACCATGTGTTGGATTGATTGTGCTAACCAATTGTGGTATATTGGGACTCGATGATGGAGTTTGATTTTGGGTTGAAGATGTACAGAAGACCTCTTTAAAGTGATCAGCGAAAAGATTACAGATGTCCTGAGGGATGAAAGAAGTGGCATTTCCTTTAAACATGGATGTCGGGGAGCCGATCGATTTTTGCTTGACGTTTACAAAGTCGAAGAATTTTTTAGGGTCTTTAATAATTCCTTCACCAATCACATTGGTGTAAAGTTTATAAGCTTCTTCGGACTTAATAGAGAACTCTTTGGACAGCTCTTCATATCGTGTCCTTACCACGTCACTAACAATGACGGTGTTTTTAATGGATCTGTAAAGTTTAGTTCTTTGATTTCTCAATTTTCTAAGATTTGAAGCAAGCCACGGTTCCGACAGTTTGTTTTTTTTTTTTCTTTATGAGTAAACATGAGTTTGGAACATGTTATTTGGAACATGAGTATCAACAATAGCAAAGATGCTCTGATAAAAAACCAAAACAGCCTCTTCCAGTTCTAAGCCTAATAGAAAAGTATTAGGAAAGGTATTCGAACAAGTATAAGGTCAGGTATTTCACCAGGCATTAAACCAAAAGTTTGGACACAAAAATTACGCTTATTAGAAAATATAAGGAATGAATACGGGCAAGCATAACGACAAGGATAAAGTTACGCTGTCACCTCCACGATGCATTCAACATATTTTTTAACTAATATTTAACTTAGTATGAATATAATTAATAAACAAAAAAAATAGTTTTTTAACTACAAAATAAACTTTTCAAAAAGTTCATCAACGAAACAAGTTCTTTTTTAATGCCGTAGTTCTGCAGGTGTTATGCAAACGCTCTCTACGAAGTTACTGGCATGAGTATTTTGTTTTATACACTAAAATTAAATGTTTTGATATGCAGATTTACTATTTTTATCGTATTTTGTCACTAGCTTCTAGCATCTCTTACATTTTGCATCATTTTTGTGGGTTGTTTGAAAGCAAAAATATATTCAACTGCTGCTGTTTGTGCTACACGAACGAAGAACTTCATGACCTCAAAGAAATAAATCATTTTAAAAATAGTGTACATCAGCTAACAATAAAAGCTTCAATAGCAACCAGCAACAATGCCATAAGAAAAGTTAAAACATAGAGAAAAAAAAAAGGAAAATAAGAATTGAGCTTGAATTTAGCAGACACAACGATGTTTGCTCCCACCGCTGCTGCTGCTGTTGCTGCTGTTGCGGCTGCATGAAAGTAGCGTCTAATGTCTGATTGTTTTTTATTATACTGGGCTCATGATGCAGTTTTCAACGTTTAATTGCTGCTTAACTGTTGCTCACACTGTTCAAGCAAAGCCGCTTGCCTAGCCAGAAACATGCAATAAATCAATATTAAAATGCAGTTAAAGTTGTTGTGGTTTTTTGTGACTAAATTTTTGCAAGAACCAGCTGTTGGCCACATTGTTATTGCCACATTCCACAGTAGGACTGAAATTTGTAGAAAAATATTCTAAATTGCTCAGCTTGCTAGGTTGTAATGACCCTAAAGCCAGTAAAACGAAAGACTTAAGCAACAAACTTGCTTGAGCAGCGTATTGATTTTTTGCTTGTTAAATATTTCCTTCTAAATGCAATTTGCTGAAGATATGCTGATTCGTTATACTTAAAAAAAAGCAACTGTAAAAAATTGTATAATATTCATTGCGTCACTTTTCAAAATTACTTCAACCTTAACACGCTTAATCCGTGCGAAATTGACAACTTATCAGGTGCGCTTGAAAATCTTACAAATTGTTCGAATGTAAATAAATTATAAAAAACAACAGCAACATTTTTATTTCATGTTAAAAAACAATAAAAAATAACAGTTATGTATTTAAAATAATGCCCTCACCCACTGCCATATAGTAGTTTTTTGTTGTGAAAACATTTGTACAAGTAACGCGAGTTTCATGTCGTAAATGACACACAAACTTTTGAATTTTTAAACGTCAGGGCATGTTGGCGTGCGTGTGTGTGTGTGTGTTTGTATGTTCTTCACAATTTAATAAAAAAAAAAACAAAACAAAAAAGTTTAGTTTTCAGTAAACATGTCTGTTATCAATTACAAAAATGTCGGATAAGAAAAAATTTCATAGAAATGAAGAGTATCGATTTCGTTCTGTTTCTAGTAAATTTTAAGAAAAAAGTATAAAGTATAGAGTATAAAGTATAAAGTATAAAGTATAAAGAATAAAGTATAAAGTATAAAGTATAAAGTATAAAGTATAAAGTATAAAGTATAAAGTATAAAGTATAAAGTATAAAGTATAAAGTATAAAGTATAAAGTATAAAGTATAAAGTATAAAGTATAAAGTATAAAGTATAAAGTATAAAGTATAAAGTATAAAGTATAAAGTATAAAGTATAAAGTATAAAGTATAAAGTATAAAGTATAAAGTATAAAGTATAAAGTATAAAGTATAAAGTATAAAGTATAAAGTATAAAGTATAAAGTATAAAGTATAAAGTATAAAGTATAAAGTATAAAGTATAAAGTATAAAGTATAAAGTATAAAGTATAAAGTATAAAGTATAAAGTATAATGTATAAAGTATAAAGTATAAAGTATAAAGTATAAAGTATAAAGTATAAAGTATAAAGTATAAAGTATAAAGTATAAAGTATAAAGTATAAAGTATAAAGTATAAAGTATAAAGTATAAAGTATAAAGTATAAAGTATAAAGTATAAAGTATAAAGTATAAAGTATAAAGTATAAAGTATATAGTATAAAGTATAAAGTATAAAGTATAAAGTATAAAGTATAAAGTATAAAGTATAAAGTATAAAGTATAAAGTATAAAGTATAAAGTATAAAGTATAAAGTATAAAGTATAAAGTATAAAGTATAAAGTATAAAGTATAAAGTATAAAGTATAAAGTATAAAGTATAAAGTATAAAGTATAAAGTATAAAGTATAAAGTATAAAGTATAAAGTATAAAGCATAAAGTATAAAGTATAAAGTATAAAGTATAAAGTATAAAGTATAAAGCACTATACTTAAGAATTCCTTTAGCAAGGGTTGTCTCAATAGTTGTATTAACTAACGGCTTGATTAAATGAAAGGCCATTTTTAAATTTTCTGTATATTTTTCATGACAATTAAAAAAAAAAAAAAACAGAAAGCTTATATTACTTATAATTAATCAATGTTTTTCTGTCTTCTTAAGCATTAACCATTATGTTACAAAATAATTTGGTGCGTGACAGACCAACATCTAAGTTCATTGCCTGTTTGACCAACATTCGCGCAGAACAACAAAAAAAAAAAAAAAAAAAATAACGCACACAAAATACACGCCTAATACAAACTAATACATATTTGTGTGCTTTTAACTTGAGGCGTATCGCTTGAATTTTAGAATTTTAGCAGAATTCGCTTGAGAGCGCACGCGCGTTTTTCGCAGCAACACCAACAAAAATACTAAAAAAAATAAAAAAATAATTGAAAAATCACGCAAACTCGTTAATCCAGCGACAAACCGTTAGATTGTTTAACTTTTAGTTGATTTGCTGCACAACTGCAGATCTTAAGAGTTATGTTTATGTTTTGTGTTTGTTTTTTTTTTAATGTTGCTGATGACTATTTTTTTTTTCACTTGCTCTATAAAATGACCAAATAATAGCCAGTGAACAGCAGTGGCAGCGACATTGACCAAAGTGTCGAGTGTTGAAAGCAGATATGCAGTAGAAACAAGACGTGATTAAATGTCAAAATTTTATTTCGAACAGAGTAATTTGTTTGCTTTTGTTGCTGGTGTTAGGACTGTTGTTCAGTGGCGTTAAAGCCATTTTAAATTTAATTGGTGTTAATTTACATTGTTTTTTGTTTATTTTTTTTATTTTTTTCTAAATAAGTCTTAGTTGCTTTCGGTGCAAGCACCAAGCAAAAAACACAAAATGTCAGCGTTTAAATTTTGCTCTATGTCGACCTTGTTATACTCCACTTGACCGCTTTTGGTATAGATTTAATTTGAAGAATTTTTTTTTTCATAGAGCTCACTGCTTTGTTGGTTGTTTTGACTTTCTAATAAATTGCTAGAACTTCCTACTTTCTCATTTGATTATTTCACAATTTCACAAATAGTCGCTTATAGCATCATTTGCCACCGTAAGCTGCTGTCTCTAGATACTAAGCTTGCGATACAGCAGCTTCTGCTCTGACTCTAAAGCAGTGTGTGGCGGGACACAAAATAAGCAGCCACCTACGCAATGGAAATAAATTCAAATTGGATTCCATTAAATCATTCGAGACGATAGCGTATCGCGTATGCAGCGCACTTAATTTATACAAATAAATAAATCTTTGTTGCGCGCGTGGGCAGCTAGCGCACGTTGTTGGCAACGCGCATTGCTCCTAGTAAAGCAATACAATTATTTCTTTAAATTTGGAAGCGTAGAGCAGCAGTGTGTTGATGTGATGGAAAAACCCGGAATTAATTGCTGCAATTAATAAGTAGAAATTATTGCTTTAGCTGAAGAAGATGTCGTCTCTAGTTGTTTGGTTTTATTAATGGACTCGAATGAAATCATTTAATTGAGTCATTTTGAGATTAATATCAACAATATCGCTGAAATTTGAGGATGGGTTTGTTGCTTTAAGATTTTGTTAAGTAGGTAGTTATGTATATTAAAATAAATTGATTTTTTACTTGTGATAGTCAGAGGAAGATCTACCTTAACCAGCATTATTTACATCGAAATTTTTTCCTCAAACTTAAGAATACTTTTGAAAATTTTAAACAAAAATTCTAATATTAAATATTATAGTATATCACACATAATATCGAGGTCTAGGACAATATAACAGAAAAAAAAATTATATTATCAATAGAGTTTAATTTAATATATCTTTTATTAATGCTTACATTTGTAACTTCGTAACAATAAACCTTCAATATTTTAACCCATTACTTACCGCTGTCCTATTTTTAAAACACTTTATTGGAGTTTTGACGTGACAAAGTTACGTTTTACCGCACAGGTTTCAAAAAATGTTGAAAAAGGCATTTTTTTCAAAATTCATCGGCGTTACATTGAATTGTTATTCGCTGAGCTATGACTAAAAAAATAGTATGACCGTAAGGTTGATTCTTTGACTTCATTATAAGAATAAAACAAAAATTAAAAACGTCAACGGAAAGTGGTGGGAGCTGTTACATGGAATTATTACTCACTGAAAATATGATACACCAATAAAAGCCTGTTCTAAGCCCTCACAACAAAATTAGACAAAAAATTTCTGACGTCATGGGCACACAGAGAGAGTCTCTCAAACATTGACAATGCAACAGTCATGCGACGCACAATAGGGTATTTTATGCCAAAAGTGAAGATTAATTGCAAAAAAACGTTCAAGGTCGAAGTGATGTTAGGTACCCGATGAAAGAAGATAAAATTCTGCATCACTAGGTGAAAGAATAGTTGAAAAATATTTTACCGTTTACCCGCAATGCAGTTGGATTGGATGCAGAAATAAAGGAATATTTGAAATTTAAAATTTAAAAAAAATTTTTTAAAAATTACAAAAAATTACGATGGAACCTTCTTGTTCAGGTATTTAGGCATTACAAAATTAAATTTTTTTTATGAAATAGTGTTTATATAGATATTAATTTATTTATTTTAATTCAACCTTAAAAAGTAGGATTTTTCTATATGTTAATAGAGATATAGTTGTGTGTGTGTTGAGTGGAATTAAGGAAAACTGTTTTAATTATCGTAGGCTATGAACATTCAAGCTATATTCTATAAAAAAAAAAGTTGCGTCAATGCTGCGCTCTTTCGCGGTATTTCGATTTTTTTACTTTACGAATTTACGATTTTATTTCGAAAAATTAAAACAAACGAAATAAAGTACAAAATAAATGTAAATACTAAACAGTTTTGCTGTTTTTTGTTTTTTTTTTTTGTTGTTTACCAGTACTCTTCTTCACTTTGTTTTTTGTTATCCGCTATTTTTTACCCTACATTTTGGAAAGCGGCATATGCAGTGCACCTTTCCACAATTAAGGTAGATAGTTGATGTTTCTTTTAAACACCGGCTTTTTATATATTAAAAGAAGCAGATGATTGTGTTAAGCTATTAAATTAAATTATATTTTTTCGATTTTAACACTTATTTTCTGATTTTGATACTAGTAAGATATAAATTGTTTGCTCTGCAGTTTGCAGGGTACATGTGAAATCAACATCATTGTATATGTTTATTAATTATTGTTATTGCAATCCTTTGTTTTGGTATAAAATGTAGTTCAAAGCTTGTTTTGTGCAATTTGTAGTAATAACGAAAATAATGTTCTATATACTATGTAATTCGGTAAAAGGTACATAGCTAATGATAACATTTTGAAGCCGCCATTTAGAATTTTAAATATTTGACTCCGGATTCATGATCAGCGACCCCACAAACCCCAGTATACAAATTTTTACCTCCATTAAACGTTTTTTTCAGAACATAGCTTTTTCATGGCCGCCATTTTGAAGCCGCCCTTTTAAATTTCCAATTTTTGACTTCATATTCTTAATCAGCGACCCCACAAAAACCCTGTATACAACATTTTACCTCCTTTAAACCTTTTTTGTAGAAGTTAGCTTGTTCATGGCCGCCATTTTGAAGCCGCCATTTTGAATTTCAAATTTTTGACTTCAGATTCGTAATCAGCGACCCCACAAATCCCCAAAGTACAATTTTTGTCTCGATAAGTGGCCCCTGTCAATTAATCGTCACTTTTGGCATAAAATACCCCACTGTGCGACGGCGTTGCATTGAATTTTTACTCGGTGAGTATACGATAAATGTTAAAAAAGGAAAATTTAGAATTTATTCTTGGCCTTACGACACAAATAAAACCCCCATAGAATATAATCATACGCGATCAAATCGGGTGAATATGACGGCCAGTTGAGTTCAGAATTTCTTGAGATTATTTATTCTCCAAAAATTTCTTCAAAAAATGGTGAATTGGTTGCAGTTCTTGGCACAATTCAATCTTATACAGAAGGAAATTCCATTTACATGCGTAAATGGTTAGGATAAAATGAGTAGACATTAAGGTGGGTCACCCCATATGGAAAAAAAAAATATTTCAAAAGACCGCCCCTCATTTGAAAGCTTATGTTAAGGGGATTTTAGTAGCACACAAATTTTTTTTTTAGGTGGACCCGAAATCTGCCCCAAATGGTCTTTTTTGTATAACTTCATCAGTTTTTATCCGATCGTAAAAAGGTTGTGTGGTTTTCCTCTCGTTGCTGTTTTGCTTGTTGATTTGTTTTTTTATGCAGTAATAAATTTCAGACGTAACGGCTGGAGCAATTTTGTTGAAATTTAGTATTAAGATTCTCCTGACTCAAGATTAAAAGATAGGCTATGAGAAGTTTCAAAAACTTTCGATAGAGGGCGCTTCAAGTAATAAAATATATATGACTCCATAGTGCCTGATCGACTGGACCGATTTTAAAGAAACTTTGTATTAAAAACGAAACCAAATGAAGCTGAACCGAAGACTAACGAACAAACACGGAGATGAACGAAGGCAAACGAAGATGAACCGAAAGCTAAATCCTAAAAATCCTAAATCCGAAGCCAAACTTGACTGAAAATTGAATTCGCTGTAACTTTTTTTCCTACGAATGAAATCAAAAAGTTTCTTCGCAAAAGTTTAATGACTTTTTACGAACTTTTATTTTCTTAAAAACAAAAATGGAAGTTTTGGGGTTACTGAGGAAATAAGACGAAAAGCTGAAATATCTGGCCAAAGATGGAATGGGAGGTGAAAATGTTGTTAAAACGAATTATAGTCCTTGTTGAGATCTATCCAACGACATACTTTTACGATCGGATAAAAACTGATGAAGTTATACAAAAAAGACCATTTGGAGCAGATTTCGGGTCCACCTAAAAAAAAAATTTGTATGCTACTAAAATCCCCTTAACATAAGATTTCAAATGAGGGGCGGTATTTTGATATTTTTTTTGTGACCCACCTTAGTAGACATGTCCAGTTATGTAGAACCTCTTCGCGTCAATTTTGTTAAATGTTCTCGACACTGTCCCTTACTCGATTAAAATTCTTCTGGTTCTGTACATTTCGTGATCTTCCGCCTCGTGGCAAGTTAATTTCTGCGCCTTGTTGCCGGAACCGTGCAATTAAACGATTAACCGTTGTTTGGTTTGAGGTATTTCTGGTGTTCAAAGATTCTTCAGTATTCTCTTTGAGTGAGAAAAATTGAGTGTTCATTGGAAAAATGAAATTCTACAGTTCATGTCCGTTGCCTGGTTTTTAAATTTTTCTTCTTGTTATCGTAGGGATCAGTTAACAGAATATGTCAAAAATTAATTAAAAAAATTATTTAACAAAAAAATTATTCAATATTTAAAAGCAGGCGTGACTTTTGGTCCACCCTGTATGCAAATAATTTAGAAAAATGTTGAACGAAGTGAATCGAACTACAAAGAGATTTTGTTGAGAAATTAAATAAGTTTCTCGGGGTTTTTCTTGCACTCATCTGCTGTCTAGCATGAAATGTGATGTAAAATAATCTGCATTGAATTTGATTTTTTAGGGAATTTTAATCAAAAAGTAGGAAAAAATTTCCGTTCATCGCCGTTCGGAGTCGGCGTTAAACCTGTTGGTCCGGTTCTGGGTCAATTGTGTACAAACTCAATAACATGCACAACACATTTGATCATAAGAAGCTAGGTCAAAGTCCTTTCAAGGGCTGAAATGGCCAGTTATTTTTTTTTTTTTTTATTTTTAGTAGAAAAAATTAATTTTTTTATTATAAAATTGATTTTTCGAGTTGATAAAATAAAATCGACTTGACAAATTTGCATTTTAACTCAACATGTCGATTGTACATTACTTTTGCAAGGATTTTTAAATTTCCATGATAATACCAGAAAAAAACATTTTGAGGTCACTGATTATGTCAAAATTTTTACCATGTATACGCTCCAAGAAACAGATGTGAGTAGTTTTGATGAGATTAATTCAAGTTATGATCGTAAATGGATTATGAGTACATAAATACTATACAGCGCCCTGAAAGTCACGTGTTAATGTCGCATTTTGATATTTAGAAGAGTTGGAGTGGACGTCGTAGTCAAGATGTTTTAAACTGACTCCACAGCACTGTTTAGATCTTAAGAAATTCAATCAAAATCAATCAAAACGAACAGTTGTTTGAAAACTCAAAGCTGTTTATAAAATATTCTGAAATAATTTCTTTAGATATTTCTAAAGACCAATTTAAAAAAATGTTAAATAAAATTTTTAAATTAAAATTAATGAAAAAATGGCTTTATTCTCAAATTAAATTAAAAAAAAAAACAGCAATTATAGAAAAACCAACAACAGCATAAATGAAATGAAGTGATTTTGCCGGTTTGAGTTAAGCTTTCAACTTTTGCTGTTACTATTGCTGTTGCTGGTATTTGCTGCTGTTATTGTTGTTGATCTTAATAGCTACTAGTTTTGCCGTGTCTCTTATTGCTGTAATGTAGTTGTTCTTGTTATTGTAATATTGTTGATGTTATTATTGTTGTTTTTGTTATTGTTGCTTTAGTTTTTGTTGTTGTAATATTTGCTGCTGCTATTGCTTGTGGGCAGACAAATTGCAGTCAGTAGCCGGTAGTTAAGTAGGCAGCATTGTTTGCTGTTTTTCTAACTGCTGCTTTGTTGTTGCAGTTGTTGTTGTTGCTGGACACGTTAGAAACACTGACAACAAAAATAAAAATATAACAACATCACAGCAACAAGAACTACCTCTGAAATTAAGCACAAGTAGGCGATGTGCTAGTTTTAAAAACTAAAAAAGAAAAAAAAACCAAGACATTAAGTTTGAGCAAAACAAAAAAGGAAAAAAAATAAGGAAAATCAGATCAACAAAAAGTGTCAAAACTTTATAAAAGCGAACCATAATTAATCAAAATTTGACAGCTTTGATGATTTTACCTGAGCGCACACTTAAATAAACTGCAGATGCTTTAATTTTTTATGGCGGAACTATTTAATGTTGACTAACAACATTTTATTTATTTACATACATTTATAAATGTGATAAATTATTGTTGCTGTCGCTTTAGCGTTATTCATTTATTTTTCTTTTCTTATCTTTGCCTTTATAATTTTATGCTAACACATGTTTAAAGCCTGGTGATAAATCAACATGATTGAAAGTCTACAGAATTCCCAATGATTGTACAGCCCAACTTAAACATTTCTTTTTTTTTTATAATTCTCACTTTTACAAACAACTTTTTCATGGTTTTATTTTTTTGGTTTTTTTTTTTTTTAAATCAGTGAAAGTTGTTTTTCATCTTGAACAAGAAAATTATCAATTTTAATTAGTTTAAACTTGAAGAAATGCAAGGCTTTGGCCACGAACTTGATCAATTTGTAGATATTGTTGTTAAGCTATCGAAAGTGATTCAGATAGAAAATTTATGCACGAAACTAATAGTTTTATTGTTGTTCAAGTTGCATTAATTTGAATCTTAAACAGATATCCATAAAAACTCTCCATAAAAACTTTGCTTTTATTATGCTCATTACTGTATGTATTGTTGAAATCTTTTAATGTTTACAATATTAAAATTAAAAAGCTCAAAGCTCAAAAATAAAAAAAAAAGCTTCAGTTCAAATAACAATTTCAGTCTATAAAGAAGAAAATCAGTGTGAAGACTGTTGTTAAATTCACACGTAAATAAAAACTAAGCTTTTAAGAACAGTAAAGTATATGATAAAATACATAAATGTGAAAAAAAAAGAAATAAATTATTATTTAAGCGCTTGAAAGTAAAATTCTAACCTCATCCATTCAAATCAAAACAAACAAAACAAAAGACTTAAGCCACAAACTTTTACAGCAGTTAGAGAAATATTAAAATTTCTGCTGCACATTGCGCTTCATAATTTTGGGTTTGTTTCATTTCTCTGCTCAGTAAATCATTATTTAATATTTAGAAAATAAATTAGTTTCTTTTGCAGGATGATTTTCTTAAGATAAAATCAGTGACAGTAACATTTGGCGGGAGTTGAAAAAATATATAAAGAAAATGATGTGAAAAACATCTTAATTAGATGTAAATGATTTCTTTTAATATTTAAAGAGCTTTATTTTAAAATTTCTCATTTTTTTCGATGCATCCCTTAAAAACGTGAAAGTTAAGATAAGAATAATAAATAACACTCTACACTCATCAAGATTTATTAAAATTCAGCGAATGCAATGAACTCAAGAGAACAATTTCTTTTTTGCACAGCCACAGACTAATAAATCTTTACAAAAAATTTTTTAATTTTTAAAAAAATCGAAACTCATTTAAATTCTTTTGAAACTACGTATGAGTTTTTGGGAGCAATTAATTTCAGGTTGTTTAAGAAAAAACGTGATCAAAATTTAATTTATGACATTTAAAACAATTGAAACAAACGTTTTTTTAGCTCATAAAGCAAATTAAATACATTTTTTTTATAAAAAATTTCAAAATTTTACTTTTTTTGTAAACAACGTTCACAATAATTTAAAAAAAAATTGTTTTACAGCAATTATATAGATTAAAACCTGTTTATTTAACAACTCTTCAATTTTACTCTAGGAACAAAACCTGTTCAATAAGTCTGAAAAGCTAGTTAAGAGCAATGTCAAAACATATCATAATTTATTCATTTTTTTTAATGAAAAAAGCAAAAATAAAGTATCATATTTTTTGTGATTTCATAAAACAAGATTTTAAGAAATAAATCTTGAACACATTTAAAATATAAAAAAAAAACATTAATCCTTTATATGAAATCGGTCCGACGTAAAATACTTCATAACTAATGATTTTTATCTAAAAAATATACAAGAATTTGAATTTAATTACTTTCAATAAAGCATTTAAATTCGTCATAAGCTTGTTGTTCCTTAAAACTGCCAGCACATCAAGAATAAGAACCAATTTATTAAAGCAAATAATGTTGGAATTAAGTCTTAAATGTTTTTTTTTAAATTTTCTTTAAAACATATCTTAACCCATTACTTCCCAAGCATCGAAATAATTGTCTTTTTGTGTTGAACTCATTAAATAGAGATCTTACCGCATTAAAAAAAGTAATAAAAATTAATATTTGAAAAAAATTTACCCATGGTTGTTGTATCAGCCTATTCTATATATATGACAATGAGAGTGTATGGTTAGAAATAATAAAAAATCACAATTATTAGAAAGCCAATTTTATTTTCAGAATTATTATTATGAACCTTTTTAAATAGAATTATATATGATTATTTCGTATGATAAGGGATGAAAAAATTGCTGCAAAGTGTTTTTTTCACAAAAAGTTAAAGGTTTTTTTTTTACAACCTTGTCTTTGGCCATGCCTTTGTTTTTCCCTTTTCAACATAAGGTGACCCAAATTATTAAATCTGACTGGTTGTAGAAGAACTTTTGAAGTCTTTGGAGTAGGTTTACTTGCTCTGCCTTCCGATTTTTTCATCCAAGAATAATAAACCCTTAGTCTGAAATCTAGCAAAGGGATGATTTCGCTGTAATTTACTTGGTTGTAAACAATCCATGCATTTACTAGGGGCATATCCAAAACTCTAATAACTAGAGGCCAGTACCAGTTCTTACCTCAGAAACTGATTGTGTACTTGGAGATTAACCAATCATGTTTATTGACTCCTCCCATATTCTTACTATAATTATGAATAAGTCTTGTCTCACTTATGGCTGCTCTGGCATTTTCTGACTTAGAATATCTATTAAAAATAAAAAGAAAATAAATAACTGGTCATTTCAGCCCTTGAAAGGACTTTGGCCTAGCTTCTTATGATCAATTGTGTTGTGCGTGTTATTAAGTTTGTACACAATTGATCGAGAACCGGACCTACAGGTTAAACGCCGACACGGAATGGCGATGAACGGAATATTCTTGTTCCAAGAATCTTTACATGGCATTTTAATTACTCTCTGAGGTTTGCCATTGTCTGCAGAGATGTGGCGGCCGTACAGAAAAATTATTTTAATTGAAATTATTTTTCTGTCGCTGCTGGGATTCCAACCCGGGTCTCCAGGTTCGTTGACATAGAGGCCACGCACTTTAACCAATTAAGCCACGGACGCTATATCAATTAGTTTTCACAAAAAGTTCCACAGTATCGAAAATTAGTCAAAAGACATACTACGTTGTTGTCATGTCATTGCACACATAATATTTCATTATTTTATTAAACCGCTGATCGGAATAGCTTCGCTTTTTCCTTTTTAGTTCCCCTTTTGTCATAATAGGACATTTCTTAGTCCTATTGTCTCTTACTGTGCCCGCAGTTCTGAAACCTTGAGATTTCAAATCAATCAAGAATTGCATACTACTGAAAAAGTTATCAAAATAGACAACCTGGGGTCTAGGATCTGTACACAACTCGAGCAACCTTGAGCCCAAGCCATCGCCATCTGAGGTTGATGTTGATGTTGATATTGATATTGATGTTGATGTTGATGTTGATTTTGATTTTGATTTTGATTTTGATTTTGGTTTTGATTTTGATTTTGATTTTGATTTTGATTTTGATTTTGATTTTGATTTTGATTTTGATTTTGATTTTGATTTTGATTTTGATTTTGATTTTGATTTTGATTTTGATTTTGATTTTGATTTTGATTTTGATTTTGATTTTGATTTTGATTTTGATTTTGATTTTGATTTTGATTTTGATTTTGATTTTGATTTTGATTTTGATTTTGATTTTGATTTTGATTTTGATTTTTTGTTTGTTGTTGTTGTTGTTGTTGTTGTTGTTGTTGTTGTTGTTGTTGTTGTTGTTGTTGTTGTTGTTGTTGTTGTTGTTGTTGTTGTTGTTGTTGATGTTGATGTTGATGTTGATGTTGTTGTTGATGTTGTTGTTGTTGTTGTTGTTGTTGTTGTTGTTGTTGTTGTTGTTGTTGTTGTTGTTGTTGTTGTTGTTGTTGTTGCTGTTGTTGTTGTTGTTGTTGTTGTTGTTGTTGTTGTTATTGTTGTTGTTGTTTTTGTTATTGTTTCGGTTGCTTTTCCTTCCTTTATTTGCTCCTCCATTGATTGTGTTTTTCCTTGGTGTATTAACTTTGACTGACCTGCATGCAATTAATCCAGCAAAAGTGATGCATATTCTTCACATTAGGCGGTTCTCTGAGGGGCCTCATGACGCCGTAAATTTTTTTGTTATTTTTATGATGTGCCCGAAGTCCTCACCTTCATTTTCACCAATAGTCACAGAGTTCAAATTCCATGCAACGTGTTTTCATGATTGTGGCATTTTTACTGCATTATGTGGTTGCCACCCTGAAATCATGACGAAATCATAAAGAATTTTTTTATATTTTAGTTGTGAGGCGTAGTGACACGTCTATGCTGTCGTAAAACAAACTTTACCGCATCACGTCCCCTGAGGGAGTAATAATTCCATGCAACGATATTACATTTCTGCTACATATGGTGCTATATTCACTACCTGGTGATGTAGTGAATGCAACGCCGTTGCATGAATGTTGCATTGTCAATGTTTGAGCGGCTCTCTCTGGATGGCCATGACATCAGAAATCTTTTGTCTAATTTTGTTGTGAGATCTTAGAGTTGGCCTTTATTAACGTTCTGTATTTTTAATCTTAGCACTAATACTCAGCGAGTAATAATTACATGTAACAAATTTTCAGTTGCGTTGCTTAAGCAGCTCCCACCGCGTTCCAATGACGTTTTGAATTTTTGTTTTTTATAAAGAAGTTAAAGAATTAACCTTTACGTTCGTACCATTTTTTTAATCATAGCTCTTATACCCAGCGCGTAACAATTCAATGCAACGCCAATGGTTTTTGAAAAAATGCATTCTCAACTTTTTGGTTTTACCTAAACTGCGCGGTAAAATGTACTTCATTACGTCAAAAAAAAAAAAAAAAAAAAAAAAAATTCGGAAAAAAATTCAAAATGTAAAATGTGGTCTTAAAATGAGTGCTATTTTAAAATAATTTGGAAATCGCTAGAATTTGGAAATTTGACGTTGATAATGACCGATATAGAACTTTTATATATCAATACTTTCATAGATATGTCATCAAAACAGCCTACCCCCAAGGAAAATCTTGGTTATCGTTCAGTTAATGAAAGAACGTACAACAAAAATTTTTAATAAACATTAAAGGCATCAAAATCATTTTCAAATTTCAATCATAAATCTTTGTACGAGCCTCTTAAAAACTCAACTCAACTTTAGCAGCAAATTCATCAAAACATCTGTTATGTAGCTTCTTTTATAGCGCCGAAAATAATGCATTACATTACTTTCAAGGTTATCGCCATGGCGGAAATTCAATCTCTATCCCACACATGCTCAAGCAGCATAGAATATTACAGTATAGTGTGAAAAATTCCTGCAACACTTCAGTAAGCTTGCATCGCTTAAGTGCAAGTTGCTACTATAAAATATATTACATGTATTTGCTTTTTTTTTAGAAACTTTACAGTTTTGCTAACTTTTCCATATGTGCTGTATGCTTCTATTTCATACTTCTTTCTAACTGAGAAAGCGTTTCATTTGTATGGCATCACAAAGAAAAAAAAAAGTTAAAAAGATTTCACTACCTTAGGCAAAACTAGCTAACTATAGAAAAAGAAAATAATAGCAACAATAAAGAAATTGTATTGTTGTTGTTGTTGCTCTTGTTGCTGCTGCTGTAGTTATTGTTAAACAAACATTAATGCCAACCACGGTTTATTAAGAGTTGCTGCAGATTGAGTTTCATTCTGCTGACTGGACATTTTAAATCATGTTATGTTTTTTTTTTTTCTTTTTTATCCAGAGTAAATTAAAAAAGCCGCCTATTAAGTCTTCACATTAGTTTAAGTTGCGTTAAGTGAGTCCAAGCTGGCACTAAGTAGAGCTTTAGCAGCTTGAGCAGGCTATAGCTAGCGTGGCCATATGTACATTGAAAGTCATGATTTTTTTTTCCTGTTTGGCTGCAGGTATTAAATTTCCTTTCAAGCGTTGAGTTGAAAACTAGTTTTAAGAAATATGTTCGCAGTACTTTTTTTTCTATTAGCTGCCTGTAATAACTATGGAATTTAATATTTTTGCCATATATGAGAGTGTGGTGTGTGGAAAATATAAAAATAAAGAAATTAAAGCTTTTTTATGGGGACGTTTTATTTTATTTTATTTTGCGGTCTTAGACTTTTGTCTTAAGAAACTGGCAAGAAATCGGTCACTGCTGTAGTTTCTGCTGAGGAATCAAGTTTATTTGAGCAAAAAAAAAAAAAACAAATTGAGCTTCCAAATACACGTAATTTCATCAAATCATTTCATCAACTACGATTTTCATTAAAAAAAAAAAACAAAAAAAATTATTAACCTGACTCATATTAAGACTATTTACGTATTTTGGTAAATACTGCTTCCAAAAAGCCATAAATTTTGGTGCTATTACCATGTTTATTCCACTTTTTTTTACAAGTGCTGCGCTATACAACGTAAAATTGTCTACAAAAATACAAAAACTGAAGATGGGAAATAGTGACCTATTTCTAAAATTTTAGAAGCATTTAAAATAAATATTTTATTTTATTTGCAGATATTTTGTTTTTAGTTCAAGTCGAATGAATTAATAAAATCACAGTCGACAAAAAAGAATTTATGAAATATATCTCTAAATATGAATTTAAGAAAAATTGCTTAAGCATTTTTTGAGTTAAGTGTAACAATGTATAAAAAAAAATATACAGTATACCGTGTATACAGAAAAGAAGTGAAACTTCTTCTTTGTATACACTCTTTCTCTTCTAGAATAAGAACGATTTTACTGTAAAGGCTCGATTTTGCAATCGTAAAGCTACGCAACGTAATGTGGCGTAAAGTTCAATGGAATAGAACCCATCGCTGCGCTAGGTTACGTTACGATTTCACTAACCACTTACACGTATTTTTCATAAGATGACAATACGTCAATGACGTATTTTTCCACAAGGATGAAAGTCGATAATTGTAGTAGCATGTGTGTGAATACCACTGCTCTAAACTAAAAATACACTTGGCTAGATGCATTTAATTACCTGTGCATTAAGTCGGAGCACCGGTGACAAAGATCACCGAAGCCAACCCGCAACAGATGTGGAGCAAGCTCTACACTCCATCGCATTCCAAATATTTAATCCATTTTTATGGTTTAGTTAGCCTCGCATGGCACACCAGCGCATGGTACTTAGATAAGCAGCTAGCACATAGCAAAAAAAATGCTGATTATGCAAAACTGTTTCAGCAAAACGGCAAACGCATAGAATATACACAGATATCAAAATGAAACAGTTCTTCTATGTTTATCTATGTATTCAGCGTTGAATTTCTGTTTTTATCTGAGCATTACCATGCGTTGTCATGTTGTGCATAATCAGATACACGCAAATCGCATTGAACAGATCGCCAAGTGACACTTGTTAAGCCATGCGCAGCTGTGCCATGCGAGGCTAACTAGACCATTAGCCAGAGAAGTGCGCAAGATATTATATGTCGGTAATTAATATACTTTTAGACCTATGGCCGAAAAGCAATTAATTCAATAACCAATTTGCGTCGTATTTACATATAGATGTGAATAAACCAGTTGAGAAATATACGTGTTTAAGAAGCAGTCAATGCAAATGTGCTTATTGGAAAGCAGTAGGCAGGCTGGTTGCAGCAAAATACGTTGCAAGCGAAACAATTGTGTGTTTATGTGTGTAATTTTCTTGTCGTTTAATTTATTTCGTTTGCAACATTCTGTGGCAGTGTACGCTACTTCTGCTTGATGAATTCTGGTGTGAATCCGAAAGGGCGATGTTATGTAGACGGTCAAGGGCACGGCACGGAACGGAAAAATGTGAGAAAACTCAGAGCGTAGCTTTATAGAAAGTTTGAGAGCGAAAGTATTTTGAGAAAATCAAGTGTTGCATATTCTGCAGATTAAGTGAATAATTTCTTAAGAAGGGAATTTTTTTATTTTACATAACTACAATAAGCGATCTTTTTTTTCCAATGGATCTTTAGGTGCATTTATAAAATTTTTTTGGCATATTAATAAGCAGTTTTACAGAACAATGTCACAACAATAAATCTATCTCGAGCGATACACGTGATCTTAACTTTCATTTTTATTTCTGCCTCAAAAACTAAAAATAAAAAATTAACGGTTATTTTGTTCTCACAAAATATAGGACAAATTTTAGTTTTTATTTTTGTTTTTAAAAAATTAAGCCTTATAAACTCAAAACTTTTGTTGAGTGAACAGTAGTTTGATTAATTGGTATGTAGAGTATATTTCTATATGAAGAGCTTAGCTCGATAGATAGGGCGTTGTCTTTGTAATCTTGAGTTCGCAGGTTCGATTCTCAGCGGTGACAAGGAAATTTGTTCAGTCTTTTATACAATGTATATCTCTCTCATTCTCTCTACTATAAAACATATCTTTCTTCTCTATGGTGTAACGAAATGAAGTAAAGTGACCTTGAAATTTCACTCCTCAATTCTCGTTCATATTTCGAAGCGCCGCCTAAGAAGTTTCACTTCAAAACAAAAATATTCATATCGATCCGTTTTTGTGCAACCTTACGTAATGTCGAATTGGATATCAGCTACAGATTGAAATTCCAATTTAGTGAAACGTGATCACCTGCCATATAGGCTTAATTTCACGTTTTTCCATGGTGATGTGGTCGAGGTTCATGGAATTGATGCCCAGCAGATAAATCCTTAGGACGTTAGTACCATGCTAATACAAATACATATACTGCATGGATAGCAACCAATGCTGGAACGCAACAGTACCAATTATGGATGATTAGTTAGGTCACCATCCACATTTTTTGGTGGAAATCAAGACCCATTTAACATCTCTGACTATTTGTGGGCATTGCCACCCGGTTGATTAAGCGCAACTCCACGCCGATCTCACAGCTCTGTTCTCGACATTGAACTACCATAGCCAGCAAGATACTCCCCGTAGAATCAGCTCTGCAATTGTCTTTCCGGGCAAAAGGGATTTACTTCGACACGCACCAACACACACTGACGCACCAGCATTCATCGTTCATGACTATGACGGGAAAAGCCACTACTATTGGATGTGCTACAGCGTAGACTACATCCCTTCTGACAGTCACCACTATTTAGCACATTTACAAACTGGCACTCCGGGGTTATTTAGATATACTTTTCACCTCGGAGTACCCAATTCTGACACCTTTTGTACGCCAAGATAAACACCAATTTTTTCATCGTTTAACCAGTCTTTATAAGACTATCCAGAGACCGAAATGCCAATGAGCCGGTGACAATTGTGATAGTACGTCTGTCGAGCGTAAAGACTATCTCCGTGCTATCAAATTTAAAGGATCATTGCTATTCCTTCGTAGGCATACGGTACCGTTGATCGAGTTAAACGGTCCACCTACTTCCCAGATTGGGTGACCAACTCCAGGATCTGGGTAGTCCCTCTACATTTACACAGGATAGGGTGAACCCGTTGCCTCCTTTCCTCCTTTATCCTGGCTTTGGACAGGCTGCTCGTGAGAACAGTCGGAGTTGAATATCGGATACAGTCTGCAAATAATAAAAAGAAACTTTCAAAAATGTTAGGGCCTCCTATACAGGTTGGCCATCTTTTTTTTTTTTTTAGACTAAAGCAAGGCTCAGGGATGCGCCCTATAAATGCGAAAGCATTGTGTTGATTCGGAAGAAGTGTGATAGTAAGTTGGAGGGTGGAAAGATAGAGAGTGTCAGTGTCTTTGGAAACTTATTTCCAAAGTGAGTGCTGTGTAGCCCAAACAGTGCGTTATTTGAAAAGAAGATGATTTGGGCGGAAAATCATCTTATCTGACAAGGCGCATTTTCATCTCGGCGGCTATGTTAAAAAACAAAATTTCTGCATTTGAGACTCGAAAAACCCGCACGTTATTGTCGAGAAGTCGATGCATCCACAGGGAGTGACAGTTTGGTGTTGAGTGTGGAGTGGTGGCATCATTGGACCATTTTTCTTAGACAATGAGGCTGGGTCAACAACGTTTCGGTCAACGGTGGGCGTTACAGAGCCATGTTAACCGAATTTTTTTCTTACTGAAATTGGAGATATGAATTTGGGCGACCTCTGGTTCATGCAGGATGGTGCGCCATGCCACACAGCCCATGCCCCAATCGATATTTTGCGCACCAAATTCCCAAATCGTGTTATCGGCCGTCTTGGCGATGTGAATTGGCCACCTGGGAACTGCGGTTTGACCCCTTTGGACTCTTTTTTGTGGGGAACCGTGAAAGACAGATGTTATGCTAACAATCCGGAAACGATTCAAGCACTTAAGGACAATATCATCCAAGCAATACGTGAGCGTCCGTGTGGCTTTGACCGAGCTACGGAAAATTTGCGGGAAGCGGAAAGAAGGAAATAAGGTATCACTCCACCATATACAGGGTGGGCCATTTACGAGTTTTTTTTTTTAAATGAAATAAAATTTAATTTTTTCCAGTATTATGGCTTTATTAGTAAAATCAAACATTCCCATCAATTATGGATTAAAACGTCGTGCAAGTGGCTGCCTCGGCTGGCTTCGCAGTAGAGCATTCATAAAAAAAAAAATAAATAACTGGCCATTTCAGCCCTTGAAAGGACTTTGACCTAGCTTCTTATGATCAATTGTGTTGTGCGTGTTATTAAGTTTGTACACAATTGACCGAGAACCGGACCTACAGGCTTAACGCCGACTCCGAACGACGATGAACGAAATGTTCTTGTTCTCAAGAAGCTTTACATGGCATTTTGATTACTCTCTGAGGTTTGCCATTGTCTGTAGAGAGGTGGCGGCCATACAGAAAAAATAATTTTAATTCAAATAATTTTCTGTCGCTGCTGGGATTCGAACCCGGGTCTCCAGGTTCTTTGACATAGAGGCCACGCACTTTAACCAACTACACCACGGACGCCAAGTTTTTCTTATAGTCATTTCTTTATAGATAAAATATATCCATAAGTTTAATAGAGATATTTTATTTTAAATTTATTGAAATGGAATTTTAATTACTTTCCACATATTTTAAACTTCCTCATTAAAAAGATACATACATACAAATTATATGTATGAAAAAATTAAATGTTTTTTAATTTTATGATCGGAGACGGAGTCATAATTTTTCGAAACGACCCCACAATCAAAGTAATCTTGCGAATCAAAGTAATATTCAATATTACTTAACATGGGTTATAGGCGGGTATGGTCACCACCACTTGCTTGCTCCGTGCCCATAGCTGGTTATAGGAAGTGGGATGTGGGAAACTCCTATGGGGTGCAATTGGTTGAATATGGACAAAAGATGATCAATTTTTTTTTGCGCTTTCTTTAAGATAAAATGAATGTTATAATGAATAACTCTTAAAATTTACTATCGCAAAATTATTTTTATAATTGTTTTATATTATATTGTATATGTGGCGTCCGTGGCGTAGTTGGTTAAAGTGCGTGGCCGCTATGTCAAAGAACTTTGGATACCCAGGTTCGAACCCCAGCAACGACAGAAAATTATTTGAATTAAAATAATTTTTCTGTACGGCCGCCACCTCTCTGCAGATAATGGCAAACCTCAGAGAGTAATCAAAATGCCATGTAAAGCTTCTTGAGAACGAGAACATTCCGTTCATCGCCGTTCGGAGTCGGCCATGTAGGTCCGGTTCTCGGTCAATTGTGTACAAACTTAATAACACGCACAACACAGTTGATCATAAGAAGCTGGGTCGGGGTCCTTTCAAGGGCTGAAATGGCCAGTTATTTATTTTTATTTAATTGTTTTATATGCATTTTTTTTTTAATGTTTATGCAGTAACATTAACATTTATTGACCTTCACCTTAAATTCCAACCAAAAATCCATTTTAAGTACATGTCAAATATATCCAATAAATATAATTTTCCTCAATCACTGTATTTATTATTTTTAGTATTGATTTGAATGCCGTCAATAAATAACAACAACAACTTTAATATTCATAACAAGTGTTTCATTTTATTTTTAAACCAAATTCAAAGTTGAGTAGCTGTCAAGGGAAGAGCCTCTTAATAGCATTGCGTGCAAAGGATTTTTGCTGTCTAAGGTGACAAGTTGAAGGAAGAATACTTCAAGTACACGAGTTAGAGCTGAGACATGCTAAGTAGTTGGTAAATTTGTGATGTGCTTGAAGAACATTTCAAACACAAGGCGAAAAATAAAGTAAAAAGAAGTTATTGACATTGAGATTGACTTTGGTTGGAATTTTATTAAAATAACTGGATAAATAAATTTTTATATTTATTAATTAAAAAATCAAAATCAATACATTTGGGAAAACTTTTATGAATCCTCTTCAGTATACCTTAAAAATGAGCCACCAAATAATCTTCAACTTTGACTACTTCACCGAACAGTAAACTGTGGTAACCTTGCCTATATTTGCACACTCATCAATCCTTCGCTTTTTCCAACTATTCAGCCAACTTTATATTTAAAATCAAAGCTTTTTGGAAAATTAAAACTTTTTGCTTGTTTGTATTTGGCAAACATTTCTCTTGCCAGCTTGCAAAAAAAAGAAAATGTGCTCGAAAGGCATCTACAAATTTATCTCTATTGAAATTGAACAAAAACAACTACAACAACAGCAACAACAACCACGTCGAGGAATATTTAAGTAACACTAGATTTTTTTTTATAGCCTCTCTTATGGCAGCTACCTTCATTTTAGGCTGCCACATACAATATTAAAACGTATTATTTTTATCACTGCAAATTTGCAGGCGAGCTACTATTTTTAGCCGCAGGAAAATCACAGAAAATGCAATGAGCAAAAAAAAAAAAAATTAAAACCAACAGAGTGAGGATGAGCGGGTTGGAAAAAAGAGGTAGAGATACATTGAAATCAACATAAAAGAAGACCTTGCAACGAGTTGGTTTATGAAGTTTGGCTTGATTTGAAAGTTATTTATAGAATGTGAAAAGGGAGCCGCATGCTTAGGGTTGCCAGGCTAGTAGGTTTAAGCTGAAAGATGTGTTAAAAGTTGGTATAAAAAGACATGCCAATCAATACTTGTCAAGTATAGAGAGAAATATAAGAAAGTTTTGAGCGTATTAAAGGATCAGCGTACTTTATTCGTGAACAAGACCCGACAAAAGTTGACCACGGACGGAGCACTTCGTGATTGAAATCGTTATTTGCAAACGGTTCAACAGTTGTCATAATAAAAGTCAGTTGCGAGAAACCCGTCATTTAGTTGCAGGAAATTAATATCGTTTGTCATAAACACGAGTGATTTTTAAATTGCAGCAATTGAAAATTTTGTTTTCCCAACTGAAAACTTAATTTGTTTTTCCCTTCGTTGTATAAACACAACTCTTATAGTTCAGAGTAACTTTTTGGACAAATTTTTAATATGTAAGCAAATTGGTAATTTGCTTAATACGCGGACGGAGATAGCAACAGAGGAGTGATGAGTGGAATCTGTAGGACAGAGGGACATAGAGAGAAGATAATTAATATAATAAATAATAATGACCGAAATAGCTTGCAGTATATAAAGGGTTTTCCAATAGCGACTTGACAACTTTGAATTAAATTTCTGAACGCACCCGTTCACTAATCATCGAACTGTCACAGTCAATTTATTCAGTATTCTCAACATTTTCATCATGGTAAGGTACACGAACGAGCAACGTCTGTAAAGTTTTCTGTATGAAAACTTGTTACCGAAATTCGGAGTCGGTGATCGCAACTTTAAGAGCGTTAACTGCAATTTTCGGTCGTTGCCCTAGTAGACAGACAATAACAAGTTGGGTGCAAAAATTTGTGTCTACATATTCGTTGTGTGATGTTGCCGTGGCAGTGAGACAACGTGTTGGTCGAAGTGTCAAAAATGTCACTACCGTTCAGGCGTCCGTAGCAAACGATACAAAACAGTCAATTCCATGGCGTTCTCAAGAATTGGGCATCGCCCAGACCATTTCATGGCATATTTGGCGTAAGGATCTTGGTTAACACCTATACCACATCAAGCTGACTCAAGAATTGAAGCCAATGGACCATTTGTACGCGACGGCGATATACGCTCTCCGATTGGGCTCTGAAAAAGATGCGCCAAGATTATGAATTTCATCGCAAAATCATCTTCAGTGACAAAGCTCATTTTTGGCTCAATGGGTTCGTTCGTCAATAAGCAAAATATGCGTCATTGGTCGGTTGAAAATCCACATGTGCTTCATGAATCACCACTTTATCCACAAAAAATAACTGTTTGATGCAGTTTGCATGCCGGCGGCGTCATTGGACCATATTTTTTCGTCGACGATAACGATCGTAACGTTACTGTGAATGGCCATCATTACGGCGCCATGATTACCGATTATTTTTGGCCCGAATTAGAACATATGGACTTGGACTACATGTGATTCCAACATGACCACCAGCTGCCACAAGCCGCACAGCACAAGTTACAATCGATTTATTGAAGAGTAAGTTTGATGAGCGTGTTATCTCAAGAAATGGGCCACTCGATTGGCCGCCTTGTTCGTGCGTTTTAACTCCTCTAGACTATTTGCTTTGGGGCTATGTCAAATCATTGGTCTATGCCAACAAGCTGTCGACGTTGGAAGAGCTCAGAGCCAACATTGAACGCAAAATAGCGGTCGTTTCGGCCAAAATATGTGGCCGAGTCATCGAAAATTTGGTCCAACGAATCGACCGCTGCATACGTGCCCGCGGTGGCCATATGAATGAAGTCAAGTTCGATTCATAAATGGTTTTTTTGTTCTTCAAGCCGATAGGTTAGATACCTCCTATGAGACACACTTAGGCCAGTTTGGCCCGTTGTGATACCAGGGGTTTATTATTTCCACTCTATCTGAACCAGTTGGAGCTATTTATGAAGCTTTGTATTCGGTAGACCGAAGTTTTTGAGAGTTCGTCTAGGTCACTGTAGGACCAGTTACCTAGGATGAGATGGCGCTCTCTGGCCAGCGCTGGGCATGTGCAGAGAAGGTGTGTTGTGGATTCAACCTCCTCCTCATCTCTGCAGCTTCTGCAGAAGTCGTTATGGGGAATATTCAGTCTTTGGGCATGGTTTCCAATCAGGCAGTGTCCTGTTAGAACGCCTATTACGATATTTATTTGGTCCCTTCTAAGGGATATTAGTTCTTTTGAGCGTCTTAAGTTCAGTGTTGGCCAAACTTGACGCGTTATACTGCATGTACTACCCGTTGACCACCTGATGTTGGTGTTTTCAAGGGATAGCTCATTTATCAGTAGCTTACATGTTGCGAGAGGTATTCCAATTTGTTCCTTATCTGTCGATAGGGGTTTGATGGTACCGTTTCTAGCGAGTTCGTCTGCTTTTTAGTTACCTTGGAAGTCTCTATGTCCGGGGATCCAGCATAGGAATATATTGAGCTGCTCTGCCATCTCATTTAGAGATCTGCGGCAACTTAGGACTGTTTTTGATGTTATTTCAACAGATTCCAGGGCTTTCAAAGCGGCATGACTATCAGATAGAATGCAAATACCTTTTGCTTATATTTCGTTCATCTGAAGCCAAGTAACAGCTTCATGTATGCAGTGGTCGGGGAGCCTAAAGGCATGGTTAATGTTAAGGGATTCAGAGTAGACTCCTCCCCCTACTTTGCCATCTAGTTTTGATCCATCAGTGTAGATTCTAGTGGCATTGTTTGGTGGAGGGCTTCCAATCTCCCATTCGTATCTGGAGGGGATTGATACCCCGATAATAACGTTTTTGAAATATCTCAATTGGTTTGCGTTTTATTTAAAAAAACGTTTTCAAGTCCTAAATGGAAAAACCCTTTATAGGGTGGTTAAATTTTAAGGCCCGATGTTGATTTTGATTAAAACACAAATTATTTAGGAAGTTATTGTCATTTCTTTTTATTATGGTAATATTGGTATGGTTCAATTTAGTATGGAACAAAATATCGGCCAAATGGCCGCCGCGACTTCGGCGACACACCTCCATCGGATGGCAAAAATTTTCGATGACGCTGAGGCATAAGTGAGGTTCTATGCCGTTTATGTGCCAAATTATCTCATCCTTTTGTTCTTGAATTGTTGCTGGCTTATCGACGTACACCTTTTCTTTCAAATAACCCCAAAGAAAGAAGTCCAACGGTGTTAAATCACATGATCTTGACGGCCAATTGACATCGCCACCACGTGAGTAACACGGCCATTGAATTTGTCGCGCAAAAGAGTCATTGTTTCGTTAGCTGTATGGCAAGTCCACCAACCTGCTGAAAACACATATCGTCCACATCCATATCTTCCAATTCGGGCCATAAAAAGTTCGTTATCATCTCACGATAGCGAACACCATTCACAGTAACTGCCTGACCGGCCTCATTTTGGAAAAATTACGGCCCGACGATGCCGCCAGCCCATAAACCGCGTCAAACAGTCACTCTTTGTGGGTGTATTGGTTTTTTGACAATCACTCTTGGATTATCATTCGCCCCAATGCGACAATTCTGCTTATTGACGAATCCACTGAGGTGAAAATGTGCCTCATTACTGAAGATGATTTTCTTCGATATGCATTTTGATTTAAAAGCCCATTATCCTAATAAGCCTGAATAACAATGCTCGATTGTGTATCTTTCCATGGTTCAAATTGAATTAGACTGAAATTGAGAAATGTCAAATAAAATGCAGAAAAAAACTTGACGTTTAGGTTTGGTTCACATTCAACATCGGCCCTTAAAATTTAACCACCCTTTATATAAAATATATTTTCAAGTTGATGACAACTGAATATTCGTTTTCAGTTGAGGTAAACGAAAAATTTCTTTGCGCGTGGTTGCCAGCAAACCCAAAATAGGGTCTGTTTTGAGGCAACGTAACTCAGTCAATTTAAATGCGAATTCCGCAACTAGAGTATTATTGAAAAGGTTATTCTGTCTTTTTTAAGGGAAAAATATAAAATTTAAAAAAAAACTGCAGCAAGTTGACCCAGTATTAATTTCAAAGTTTAATACCATGCCAGCAGTAGGCACTATAATTTTTTTTTCATTTTCATTATTATTAATTTTATTATGTTTTATTACCTTTTCCATACCATAATGGTATACAATGAAGGTGTGCTCTTGAAGGGTTCAAAAAATATGACTTAAAATGTAAAGTTGTAATGAATTTTCTATATAAATGAATTTTCAAAGATCACTAGATGGCGATCTGTAACTCGTATTGGTATAAGTGCGATTGGGAAACGCTAGATGGCTTTAGAAAGATAAGATTTTGTACTAAAAAAACTTCTCAGACAGTTTTGTGATTGCTTGACTCAGTTTTGTTTGAGCGAGCGTCAACGATGGACACCAGCAAAGAGAAAAACGCTGAAAATGTGAATAGTATTTATGGTCCTGAGTCTGTAACAGCCAATCACGCGCAATTTTGGCTTCGCCGATTCCATTCCGGTAATTTGGATCTCAAAGATGCACCACGCTCTGGAGGGCGAATTGTCGAAAATGTCGATAAAATCATGTAAATCGTCGAGTCCGTCCGTCATATAGGCACGGTTTCGATTACCCAGGAGCTAAATATTGAACAAGAAACCCTTTGGAACCACTTGAATAAGGCTGGATACAAAAAGAAGCTCGATGTATGGGTACCACAGAAGTTAACGCAAAAAACCTCATGGATTGAATTTCCATCTGCTGAATCGCAACAGCATCGACCCATTTCTGAAGCGAATGGTGACTGGTGATGAAAAGTGGGTGACTTGCGACAATGTCAAGCGAAAACGGTCGTGGCCGAATCGCAGTGAACCGGTGCAAACGGTGGCCAAGGCTGGATTGACGGCCAGGAAGGTTTTGCTGTGTGTTTGGTGGGATTGACAGGAAGTCATCTACTATGAAGTGCCCCCTTAAGGTCAAACTCTTAATTCAGATCTGTACTGTCAATAATTGGACCGTCTGAAGGAAGCAATCGCCCAGAAGTGGTCAATAGGAGAGGAATTGTGTTCCAACAGGTCAATGCCAGACACACACTTCGATAGTGACTAGCCAGGAGCTAAAGGAACTTGGTTGGAGGTTCTTATGCATCCACCTTATACTCCGGACCTGGCATCAAGTGATTACCAGCTATTCCTGTCTATGGCGAATGATTTTGCTGGTGAGAACTTGGCCTCAAGGGAAGCATATGAAAATCAACTCTCCCAGTCCTTTGCCAATAGGGACGAGGGTTTTTATGAGAGAGGCATAATGAAATTATCTTCAAAATGGCAACAAATTGTCGATAAAAACGGTGCATATTTGACCTTAATCGGATCGTTATAACTATAATAAATATAGCCTTAAATTTCATGCAAAAAAAGTAGGTATTTATATATCTACATCTTTATGCGAGTGGTTTCAATGGAAATGTATACTAAATTGATAATATCTTTGCAGCACAATTTGATGACATAACAGCACAATAAGTAAATTTTTCAAAAATTGCAACTTTTTAATAATAAATAAAAATGGCGTATCTCTCAACAATAAACAATTTAGTTAAACTCTGGCATCTCTGCACAAATTGCCAACGATCAATTTAATTTTGCACTTACTCAGCGGTTGCATTATTCCACACGCTGCAATGAAATTCCTGCATTAGTAATGAAACCAAAGCAAAGCGAAAAGAAAACCAAAAAAAAGACAGAAACTACTACTATGAGGGAAAAAATAATCTTCAATGCTATTTTTAGAGTGCAAAATGTTTGCACATGGTGGTAAAAAAGGGAGAGGGAAAAACGACGCAAGTAACAACAATGAAAAAAAAGTGGTGGCAATAGGCGGCAGCAGTAGGCAGCAAAATATGGGCGATTTTTATAACCAACCTGATAAAGTTTAATGAGAAGAAGAAGTAGAAGGCAAAGTGAAGATGCTACACTAAGCCAGGATAATTGCAAAATTCTCCAGAACCATAGATGCTTCACAATAAAGTCTAAATTATCAGATAGATTCCCAAACTTATTTGTATGCAAGTTGTATGGATTATGAATACCTCTATTTGTTGACAGTGATGTCCTTAAAGTTACTAAAAAATAAATCAAATTCAGCAGATATAAATTTACAGGCTGTCGTTTAAGTTTTTTGCTCAAGCGTGTCCTTGTGCTGCCATGATGGCCTTGGCAGTTAATGTTTGGGACATTAATTAACTTCAGCACAACCTGGCTGCATACAAATTATGCACAGTAGCAGCAGCAGTAGGAGCAGCAGTGGCAACATTAATGTCATTGTCATCATTATGACAACAACAACAACAACAACAACAACAACAACAACAACAACAATAACAATAACAATGCTCTAGCAATTCCCAAGAAACCGAACAAAACCGCAACGTGTTGCATCTTTTCTGGCTTCACCATCACCATCAAGACTAAAAGAAAAAAACGAAATCCGAGCACAAAACAAAAACAAAAAAAGAACCATTGCATGCTTTGTTAATTTTTATAATAATAAAACTCATTACTAAGCAAAACACGCTAAATATAAGCAAAATACACCAGATGAACATGCAGCATAAACAGCAGAGTAGACACAAAAAGCACATAAAATATATAACATACTGGCTACAATTACAGCAACAACGTCTCTGCATTTTAAATGCAATATTTTTTCATTACAACGATTTTGCACATTTTTCTTGTGCCCCTTCTTCTTCTTCTTCTACTTAATAATTTAGTACCTTTTACTATATTATTTTTTTTTAGTTTTTTTATATTACTTTTTTTTTTTGCTACGAATACACCCTGTTATTGTTGATATTAAATAAAAAAATTAAAAAAAAGAAAGAAGCATTAATAAATGCATGTCTTTTATGATTATTAGTAATTCTTTAAAGAATTACAAAGACGCTTGACGACAGCCCAGCAGCAAGAAATAATCTGCAGCTAAACCACAAAAACATGTGTGGGGGAAACACATGTGCATCTAGCTGTGTGCAATAAAAGTGCAAAGCAAGGGCTTCGTTGTGACGTTGAGGTTGTTGTTGTTGTTGTTGTTGTTGTTTTTGTTGTTGTTGTTGTTTTAATACTTGAGTTCCCTGCCACTAAATAAGCCTCAATGAAGTAAATTAAAAACTATTCTATTAAACGTAAGTAAGGCAGAAAGTTGAGCAAAATTGTGCACAACTCGTTGCATTGAAAACTTTCTGATATCACGCACATGTTGCAGCAACATTTGCAGAGTATTAAAAGAGCATTTTTGTTTAGAACTACAGTTTGCAGTGTTTTTACTAATTATTATTAAATAAATTCTACAAAGCCTCAGTAAAGGGCCTAAGCATTTACGTTAGTATTTTAACCCTTTGAATTACAACAGCACGAATCAATTGAATTGCTTGGTTGCATCAATCGATTTCTGTTCATGAGTATTCAATCAAGAAAGAAAATTTTAATTACACAGGTCTACAAGATTTTGTCTTTGAATAACGGGAGGAATATTTTCGTATATAATTTTCTGCGAATAATCCAAATCCGAAATCAGAATTGGTCCATCACGTCAGGATTTTGAAATTATTGAGGTCGTATATATCAAAAATTGGCTTTTTTGGCTAACTTTGAAGTTAGATACAGGATATAGATTTTTTTAACTCTTTTCAGAGTTGATGGATAAAGATTTTTCTTTGCAAATTTATTATAGTTTTAGTATGATTTGATAAATTCCAAACCATACGCCATCATAACCCAACAAAGCAATTTTTTTATATTTTCAAAACTTTTTGCTATAAATAATTAAATAAAAAGATTTTAACAAAAAAACAAAACCGACTACAAAATCACTAAAAAGTAAAAAATAATTTTAAATTACTTTTCTTATTAACTTCTGGGTCAAATTTTATAATTTATTTATATTATTTATATTATTGTATTGGGAACTTTATTATTTTAATTTTTTCTAATTTTCTTTATTATCATAAATATATTAATTTGTTAAAAAACTAACAACCTTATCGTACTTTTTAATGATTCTAACTAGTACTGTATCAAATTTCAGGTCCCAAGTATTAATATTAACCGATGTACAGTAGTTAGCTTAAAGAGCTACACTCTATGTATAATCTCACCCACTTTTGTAATGATTCTAACTACCCACCTACCCATCTAGCCGCGTACTAATTATTAGTGCCAATATTAACTGAGATAGTATTTTTATAATAGTGACACGCCCTATGTCGAATTCCGCTTACTTTCTCCATCGTGTTTTGTAATAATTCTACTCATTCTTGTAACGAATTTTATTACCCTAGTTTCAATTTTATTCGAGATTCAGTGTGTTTCTTATATTGCCACAACCCTTTTTCGAATAATGCCCACTTTTTTTACTGTAATTTATAAGAATTGTATCTAACCCTGTGCTAAATTTCAGTATCCTAATGGCAATACTATTAGAGATACAGTGTTTTTCAAATATGGCCACACCCTTTTGTCAAATAACGACCACTTAATTGACCGTAATTTGTAATATAATTGTGCCTGCCCCTGTATTTTTACTATTAATTTCAGTACCCTAGTGTCAATATTAACTAAAATACAGAGTTTTTCTAATTGTGACCCACCCCTTTGCCGAATATCGATCACTTTTTTAAAAAAGTACCTCCGTGCTTATGGTCTCTATCTGTTGACAGAAAATATGGAAATCGGGCAAGTGCTTTAGGAGTTATCGATGTACATACGTTCCGACACGCGACTAGAGCTTATTCCTTAAAAATGATTGTCTTAAAATAAATGCAATAGGTAAAGGGGATAACATCATTATTAAAAACTGTGACAACAGGTCTGTGGAAACAGTAGCATACGTGAACGCCGAAAGTTACAGGAGTTACGAATTTTAAAAACATCGCATCAATGATTGTACCATATCTAGTAGTCGATAGTGTTCTACCAGGAACTAAATCTATGTTCAGTATTTTTTTTTTATTTAATTGTTCAAAGCACAATCCGTCATATTTATCGATTTGAACATTCACATCAAGTATGTGCGGAAATTCACGTTTCTTCAACCGTTTCCACAGCTTGCACCCCCTACTGTAATAATACCACGTGGAAAAAAAATCGTTTGTCTTCAACTTTCTGATTGACTGAAATATCTAAAAAAATATATTCACTGCAATGTTTCCAAGAGAAGATCTGGCTTGAATAATGTTTTCGGAATTTTTTTCAAGCAAGCATCATCACAGAGAGTAAAGTCATGTTGCGAATCGTCAACATTTTGATAGATGCCAAACAGTGATCTGCAACGAGTCACGTTTCTGTGACTTGCAGTGATTCATTCAAAACCGAGTAGTAAAGCGTACACACATGGTATAAAAAATACAAGGTAGCATTGACAACTGCTTAGTTTCTCTTCTGAAAGAAAACATCTTCTGTCAAAAAAAGCTGTCTGTGAAAATACATCTGCAGCTGCTGAGGTTGTTGTTTTTTTTCACTTCAACGTTTTCAACATTGCTTGTGTTTTCAATGGCGGATTGTGAGCGCTCTCTTTTTGAGTATATTTTTTGACAGGAGTTGTTTTCCCAAGCAACTATCAATGCAACCTTGTATTCAGAGAACGCACATAAACTAAACGATATCCGAACCGATCTCTCAGAGGGTGATACAAAAACGTTATTTTTCATTCGTTTCGTTCGTGAGGGCTAACGAAACACGAAACTTTTTAGTGGAAGAGAGAACTTACGTAATTTTTATAATTTTTGCTAACGTGTCAGTATAGAAAACGAAACCAAATCAAACGTTTCATTAATGATCATGCAAAAGGCATTGAACTCAAACTCCGTGGAAAGAGTCAGCATGCGAATGATGCTTGCCTCTTCTACGCATTGATTTCGAATCTGATGTCAGAATTTTAAAATTCAAGATGGCTGATAGGGTTGCCACCTAATTTTTTTTATTTTTACGAATTCGATGCTGGGGCGAATACTAGGAAAAATGGGTCACTGAATCCGAATCCGTTGTCAGAATTTCAAAATTGTGAAATTTTTAACCCTTTAGGGTTGCCACCTAAAAATTTTGAAATTCTGACAACGGATTCGGATTCAACGGTAACACCTAGTTCAGTGTTTGATTCGTCATCGAACGTCAAAGTGCAACCAAATACTCTTTAACATCAAACCACTTGTTATGAATCATACCAAGTACTCATAGCTCAAGCAAAAGTCCCATAGCTTATTAGGAATACTTGCTATTTATTTTTTTATGAAAACGAATTTTTTTTTTCTTGTCTCTGTTAGAAGAGTATAAGGGTAACACCGAATTGTTTTTAATGTTGTTTAAATGTTGTTTTTAATAATCAATATTAAATTCTTTACTTACGCCAAAGTTAGCAACGCTGGAAAAGGCATGAGCATTCATTTGAAATACATGTCCATAACTTATTAGAAGCGAGTCAAGATCATACCGACTACTTACGACCACGAGTCGGAGTATGAAGCATAAAGCATTGGAGCTAAGTTGTGAGTTAGAATGAATTTTTTTATGAGTATGAATATGAAGTCAAAGCCAAATTAATGCATATATACTCGAGTCAACTCTGTTCACAACTACTCGCTGCAGTTCTCTGATGCCGAAACAATTTTATCAAGTGTCACTCCTTGCGATTTTTGAACTGTCAACGAACAAGCTGGTTTTAGTGAAAAATTGTTTCTTTTAACATGCAGCGATTTATTTCGATTGAGAGGAATTGTTCTACCGTTCTACTGTTCTAGTTTTATTAACAAAGAAAACTGTTAAATATAATCCAACAGATGAGTTTCTTCAAATTAACAGTCTTAAATGTTTAATTAACAGTTGACTGATTAAGTAAAACAATTATTTTATCAACAGTTCAAGACTGTTAATTTGAAAAACTCGACTGTTGGATGGGATTTAACCGTTTCACTGTTAATTTCACTGTTAATTTTTTATGAGTTTTCCTCATATTCCTGTTATTTAACAATAATAGCAATAATAATTTAACAATAAATTCCTGCTATTGTCGACTGTTAAAAATATGATTTCTTTGAAATAACTCATTATTTTCTATCCTGTCATCACTGCAAAGTTTTCTTTTGATACAAGGTGAACCTCGCAGCAGACGAGTAATTCACCACAACCACTCGCTCAGTTTAGGACTTCGGTAACACATTTGAAGAAACTCACAAGCCAATGTTAATAATTGAATGACCACACATAGATGGCACTTTAGAAAACAAAAATTTTCCACCACAGCATAGCATTCCACCACTTCACAACTCCTTCACTTTTTGTTTACACTCAATTGCACTCCTCATCTTTTTTTGTACCACGGGCTTAATGAAAAATTATATGAAAATCGCTTTGACAATGACAAAATAATTGATGACGAAGACAGAACATTACGGCATTGCATGGTATTATTATCCGGTGAGTATATACGATACGGTAAACGTAATCAAACAAAAGGGAAGGATTTATACTTGGCTCTACGACAAAATAATTAAATGAATTAGCAGCTATGCAACAAAAATGCAATATTATAACTCGAAGGATAGAAGTGCTAAGAAAAATTTTATTTTACAACAGAAAAAAAATGGGTTTTTTGTTCTCAAAATATAAATGAAAAAACATTTTTTGAGCCACGAAACTACGGAGACAACCGCTCAATGCAGTAAAAATGCAACAACAATGAAAAATCGTTGCATAGATAAATAACCCCGTGACTAATTGCGTTACGGTAAATTTTATGGAACGACCGTAAAATTAAGATTTAACAATGAGTAAATGTAAAAAATTTGAATGCGCTGTGACACCTCTAAGGGAATCCCTTACATTAACCTAAATACAGCAAATGCCATACACAAAGCAAAAAACAAAAAAAAAAAAAAACCAAAAAAAAAAAAATTAAAATATTAAATTCAAATTAAAATAGGGACAAGGATTAGTACAAGGACTTGGATACGAATTAGAACAAAGATTAGAAAAAGGATGAGGGCAAGAATTTGGACAAAAATTAGAACCAGGAATAAGATACAAAGGAGTATGGACACAGATTTGGATAAAGATTCAAGCATGGAGTTGGATAAGGATTGTTACAAGAATTCAGACAAGGATTGGCGATATTTACGACAAGTTTTGGGAAAAGGCTTAGAACTATAAATGAGACAAGAAATATAACAAGTTTTTGGACATTCTAAGGACAAGATTTCGGACAAAAATTGGGAAAGTGGATAAGGATTAGGAAAAACATTCAAACATGAAAAAGTTCTGGAAATTCGGCATGGAAATAAACAAGAGTTTTTACAAGAAATAGGGTGGTAATTTTTAGGATACATATAAAAATGAGGTTAAAGAAGAGCACAAGTTTGGAAACCAAGGAAAGGATAGGAACAAGAATAAGGATTAGGATAAAGATATGTCACGTCAAAACCTTCGGGTGTGCATACGATGCAGCCAACTTAGTTTTTTTTACTACAAGGTATCAAGGGCGTAGCAAGGGGGGGCAGTTCCCTAGATCTGAGATTTTTTATTTAACCGATGGCTTTGAAAGTAGTTTCTATATGAAATTCCTTTTTCATATGTGGTTTTTCCTTTTTCTTTGAAACTAGACATGGTAAAAAGATATGGTAAAGATATGAAAGATATGGTAAAAAGAAATTTATAACGTCTTTTCCCCCTAATTTTCATCCTGCCTACGCCCTTGCAAGGTATTAAAGTCAAACTCTGAGTGTATCTCTTTTAAATATCATTTTCAATTTCAAAATTTCAACATAAAATATATTGAAGCCATAAACTTAAACTTAAGGTACATATCCAAGGTACACACATTTTTTAGAATATATCTCTTATATGAACACTCAATGAAGCAAATTCATGATGTTTGTTATATTGGACAAAAAGTCCTAGAACTACCGAGATATCATTCAAAAATATATGAAGAAAAAAAAAAATGAATAACTTTATTCATCATCTTTGCGTTTCACATAACAAGCTGTCAAAAGTTTTAACATTTGCTTCATTTTCAAATTTCAAAAGCTTCAATTATAGCCGGAGTTTGGCAAAGTGTTGCCTCTGGTTAAAACCGAAAAAATACTGTTTTTTTTTTGTTTAACTTAAGCAAAGCCTTTGCGACTAATGCAATTTTTCGGCTGCGCAGAAAATAAACAAAAAAACAAACCACTTTAAAAATCATCGTAGCAGCAAGAAACTGAAGCATAAAATAAAATGCTGCACAAAACATGAAGACACAAAAAAAACAACAAATCCATACTCAGACTTAGAAGTAAACGGAAAGAAAAAAAAAGGATGTTAAAAAATATTCTTTTTTTTTGTCTTTGCAGAAGATTTGTAAATAAACTAAAAACAAAATCGTAAGAGTTGGGTAATTATAATGCAAGTATAATTGCTTTAAATTGTAGCTTAATGTTAAGCCTCTTGGTCGCCCAAGGCATGTTTAAGATTAAATTACCTAACAATGTCTTTAAAAATTTCAGAAATGCAACCGAACTTAATTAGAGTTCTGTATTGTTATAAATTATTATCAGAAGTTATTTAATTGCAATTTTTCAATAAATCTCAATTTTTGTTTTTAGTCTGAAGGCTATGGTTCCACCCTTTTTATTCTTCTTGAGTAACTTGCAATTATTGCAAAGCATTTCGGTGCTTATATAAATAATGTGGTCTGAAATGCAATGAATAATGAAAAATAATCCACAAAATTAAAAAAATTTACTTGTATAAATTTTTTACCTTTTACATATATATCTAATACTTCTATGTAGCCTACCTTCTCAATAAATTTCAACTTTCACAAGAGAGACAGTCATTATAGACAGACATTGTTAAAATATTTTGTTAAGACTAGATTTTTTATTTTTTTTTTTTTTTTTTTGTTTTAGAGGATCTTTCTGACTTATAATTTTCAAAGATGAATTGCAGTGTTGGCATAGTCCCATCTGATTGACATGATTTTAGTAACACATCCAATAGAGATGCGAGTGAAAAGAGATGCGGGACAACAGGCTTAAAACAGGAGAACTTCTTGTTATTTTAAGGTAAGAAAGTGAGGAAGTTGGGTCTTGAGTTAAAGACATAGAGAGAAAGAAAGTGATTTTGAAACGGTACTCTTGAAGATGAATTTATTCATGAACGGTAAGTAATAGTTGGTGATATTATTGAATGTTCTACAACATCTATTAATGGGTTCATTGAATGCATACACTGTGTGGTGTTGGTATTCATTCAACAGTCTTGTATGCCTAGTTAGCCTTGCAGGATCATTGACTGTTATCTTATTCGATATATATTCAATGCTTACAACTCCAGCTTAAACATCAAAGATGAAGCATGAGCTTAGTAACGTTCTCCTTGATAACAGAGGCAACAAATTCAGAAGACCAAGTCTATCTTTATACGGTGGCAAGCTTCTGAAGTCATGGGGATCAATATAGTCTCTTAGCGCATAAAGCAGGAACTGTTTTTGAATTAATGCGAATCTTTCACTATGTGACTCAAAAGCAAGATGGATTCCAAATTATGCAGGCATATTCAAGAAGTGGGCGCACTAATGCATTGTATAGGGTCTAAGTTACTCACACATTTTTAAAACTCCTTAGCACGTCTTGTTATAAATCTAAGCTGCTTACTAGCCCTAGATAAAACTTTATCATAGTGAACCGTATCATGAACCGTAGTTTTTTGTCCAAGACTACACTAATATCTGTATCCGCCCTATGCTCTGATTAAGGGCGAGATTTTCAAAATTATAATACTGTTTTTATCAAGGAATCAAAACAAAAACACCAATATCTGTGATATGATTGACTTTCTTCATTTCAATTTAAGTGGTGTTCACCCGTATACTATGTACATACTACAATTTTCAACTTTTGTACTTGTGTTAGTAGCTCTCTCGCTCTAAGCACTGACAAAAATTGTAGTGCAGGTATTAAGCAAGAATTGTGTTACAATTATCATTATTATAATTAGTGTCATTATCATTATCATCACTCTCATTATTATTAATATTATTCTGCACTAATAACTGCACAAAAACTCATTTTCATAAGCCTCAAAATATTTTTGTAGTGCAAAACATACGACCAAGCGGCGTGAATTTTCTTCCATGAAGTTTCAGCGCCAACTGATTGAGAAAGCTTCGTGCTTTAGATCGTGTACGTGTTTCGATTCTCGAATAAAGCCGTCGAGTCTCACCACGCGTGGTACTACGTGAACATCACTGTTCTAAGGCAGTGATGGGTACACCAATACTATTATATTTTCTGTAATTTTGTGCTTGAGGTAGTGGACTCTCGCTCTCAGTACTGAAAACAATTTTTGTGCAGGTGTCAATAAATATGACGACTCGGCTCGTTTGTTTAATAGTTTACTTTAAGATTAAATTTAATTTTATTTTCATGTTTTTGTTTTGATTTTAAAATTTAAATCGAAATCAATCAACAAAAATTCTTAAAAAACGATTTTTTAATAAAAAACCAAATTAATGTGAAATTCAAATCGAACAAAAACAAAGAACACACAAAAAAAAAACATAAATAAAACAATTCTTCGATCCAAAAATATAATATAGAACTCAGTGTTTACTTTATTCTGTAAATTCTTATTTATTTGCCCATCCATTTTTTTCGAGCATAACAATCAAGTTCAAAGCATCATGTAGCGTGGACTCGAAAACGAGTCTTTACGAGTCTCTAGCTTGCGAGCCACTACGCGGCCTACACTGTTCTAAAGCATACAATTTCGAGTGCAAAAAACAAACATCAGCTTCGGACTTAATGATATGGTATATATTAAGGTCGTTCGCATACATAAGATGAGGGATTCCGTTCTAAAATTTCGATAAATCTGAGATGAAGATGTTAAAAAGAAGTAGACCAAGGCGGCTACCTTGTGGAACACCTAATGTGACAGAAATTGTTTTTGACTAGATTTTTAGGAACTTAAAAAACTGGCATCTTTCGCAGAGATAGGATTTTACCCAATTTAGTAAAGAGTCCGATGCTCTAAACCTTTGAATTTTAGATTTAGGATTTCATGATCCACTCGGTCAAAAGCTTTACTAAAATCACATTGTATCCACGTCATGGCCTTACTCCATTTCAGTAAGAATATCAGAGACTTGTAAAATTGAACTTGTAAGAAGAAGTTGTAAGATTCATTGTAGTAGAATGACCTCTGTGAAAACTATGTTGTTGTTCGTTAAATAATGGATTAACTAGTATGTAAGTTTTGCACACATAACTTTATCAAAAATTTCGGGATAGCAGACAATATGGCAATACCCTTATAGTTTTCAACCGACCTCTTATCTCCTTTTTTATATATAGGTTAGATGGGAAGATTTCCAGTGGGATGGAAAAATACCCAGTGCCAAAGACTTATTAAAAATTATATATAATGGGATGATAAGTTGGTCGAAACATTTAACTAGAAAGCTTGAAGCTATTAGATCCGGCTTCATAAAGCTCTTCCTTAGTTAGACTGATGTCAGAGACAATAGGTAATGTCTTAAGGCAGAGAGACGGAGCTAAAGTCTAAATTGTAGGTACCCCAAATACATCTTTGAAATGATCCGCATATAAATTGCTGATTTCATGAGAGTTTGAGAAGTTAACATTACCTTTAAACATTGACAATGGATAGCCGCTAGATTTACGCTTCATGTTAACGAATCGAAAAATTTTGCTGTGCCAAAAGGACGATGAAATTTTGACAACTAGAAATTTTGACGTTTTAGATTTTGGTATTGTATTAGCGCAAGAATTTAATTTAATTTGCGAAATTGTTAATTTATACTGAAAATTAGCACTTCTGGTTTCTATGCTGTTAGAAGCACATAATATTGAACTTCTTTACGACTCACAAACTCACAAGTGTTTTTTTTTTCTATTTTTTCTTGTGTCAAAAATTCTCTTTCTGATTGTCAAAATTTATACTAGCCTCTGGGACTGCATGAATTTTTGACAATCATATTCACCTCAAAAGTGCCAAATATTCTTATTCAAACTGTCAAAATTTCATCATCCGAGTGAAAAGTTTCCGAATAGCACACGGCCTAGGTTCAGTTCATCGCTTATCTACATTATCGGTGTTTTTGAGGAGTTTATATATTTTATTTCTCAGGTTCCTTAAAGATCAAAGTTTTTTGTCTAGCCATTGCTTTGAAAGCTTATTCATATTTTTGTTATTTTTGGCACATTACTTTCAATATCAGTAAAAATAGGCTTATAAAATCTTGAGACAGCGCTGTATAAGTCTATATCGGATAGAAAATTATTACAGTTTTAAACTTTAAGGTAAAATTTTATACTTGCGTAATTAGCGTTGAGGTAATCGTACCCAATGATGGTATTATAAGACTGGGTAAAAGTAATTTCGATAGTAGAGAAAAAAACTGTTAAGGCTGTATTGTGAACAGAGTTCGTAAATAAGTTTTCTGCTCAACTTACGAACACTATAACATAGCTAACATATTTATCAAAAGTATATGTATCGAAAGATATTGTGTAAAAATTTTAGAACGATTCAAGCAGTCTAGCTGCTACGTTTACTAATCTACTGTCCACCTGTTTTCTAAACTCTAGTTTGTTTTTTCTACCTTTATTCATTCAGACAGCTGCTAAATTTCGAAAAAGCCCGAAGTTATGAAGGTTTTATTATTTTGATGACTTCAGTTTATATAGAGGATGGAAGTGGTTTTCATTAGATTTTGAAAAATTTTAAATGAAGAGTTGTTTTTTTTATTATTGCTATATTCTCTGCTGAATCATTCAGCTGGTGGGGAAACCCTATACCTGCCACTATTAACAAATATGACCTTGAATAACACTTCAACAAAGTTATAATAAATTATATCGTTTGTCTATCTTTTGATTATATCTTTTACTTGCTTACACCAAAAAACTATCGCAAGAACACCAAAAAAGAAAGTAAAAATAAATTGCAAATTTATATGCGAATAAATCGAATCTAAATCGCATTAAATTTGATTGCATGCTACATGCAAATCACGCTACACTCTTGTGGCTCATATCGAAAAACCTGCAGCAGACAACTGCAAAATCAAAAAAAGAAGCAACTTAAATCAACTAATTCGAGGAAATCACTGAATTATTGAAAATAAAACAAAGTTTGCTAAATCAAATAAAATGGAAATAATTTATCATAAAAATAAAAAAAAAAAAAAATTTAAATAAAACGAAAATAAAATTTAAACACACGAAAAGAGAAAGTGTTCTGCTATCATTAAAGTGGCACGCAGTGTAGATGATGAGCTATGGTGGTGGCATGTCGACGGAACTGAGCAAGTTTTGACAGCAGCAGCAGCAGCAGCAGCAGCTGTCTAAGAAGCCAATGAAAAGTTTTCCAATGCGGGCAGGTAATTTTTCCCCCTTCATGAAAATGAAAGCAACAAAGATTTATAAAACAAATAATATAAAAAATGCAAACTTAAATTGAAAGCAACTCATTTACAGGCTAGAAAAAAAATAAATAAAAAAAAAAATGTGAATGTGTCAATGTTACACATAACCTAGAATGCAGGCAGGCAGAAAATAGAAAAAAAGACAACATTAAATACGAGTAAAACATAAAGTAATGTGCAACAAAAGCTGCATTAATTGACACAAAAGGAACATGGTGGCGCAGCTAGCCAACAGCTTATGATGATGGGTAGGTGGCCATGTTTTATATTTAGCTTTTGTTTGCTTTGCTGTTTAATAAATGGTTTTAGGTACAACTTCATTTAAGAGTAATACGACGAAAAGTGAAAGGAAGGAAAGTTTAATGCGGACTCGGTAGTCGAGTAGGTAGCGCATTTGATGTCACCCGACGGATCACGGGTCAAATCCCGGCCAAGCGATGGTCTTACACCTTAACTTTTCGACATTTCTTCTCTCATTTCTAATCAACTGCAATTAAAAATTCAATATTTAAAAATTCAAAGATGTAGTGGGTGATAGAGAAGCTAGTGGATTGAATTGGCTTATATTATATATTAACCCTTTCAGACCCGACGCTTATCTACTGAACATTTTTTTATGATTTTTGGAATTTATGGTCGTTATATCCAATGAAAATATTCTCAATGTTTAGGTTTCGCAATTTACATATCCTTCAAGGATTTTCAGGACACGCAAAATTGATGCAACTTTATCTGAAACCCATTTTTTTAGCAACAAATGATTCAAATTTATTTTAAACATCAAAATTTATTATTTTTTTAGTTCAAATGCGTTAACTTCACTAGTTTTGCACTGAAGTTTTACGCTCTATATTTTTTGTAATTGAAGACACAATTTACCTCTGCGGCTCATTTTGACAAAACTAAAAAGTTTATCAAGAATTCCACGCTTGTTCAAGTAACGGTAAAGCGAATCGCGGAACAGTGTGAGAAACAAAAGAAAACAATAACAAGCACAATCGATTCATTTCGTTGTTTATAACTTTCGTTAAATAAAAGTGGAAATATTCAAGATAGAAATCACCCGCACAAACGATGCATCACGGTCTGAAAGGGTTAATACGCAAGCGTTGAATGTTGTCGTACACTTTTTTAATGTTGATAATAAAAAATAAGGGAATGAAACTTATATCATTACAAAGGTACTGGGCCACAGATGTGCCAAAAAATAAAAAAAAACAAAAAAAAAAATAAATATATTAAGTAATTATTGCATTTTTAAGTAAAAGTATTCATTAGCATACCCATGGCTGTAGTTTGAATCTTTTTCTCTTTCAAATTTTGTAGAAAATTGTTTCTGCTCTTTCTTTCTGTTCTTCACTCTCTATCTCTCTCTTTCTCTTTATCTTTTTTAGACTCTATCTCTTTCTCTCTCTCTCACTCTTTCTTTATCGCATTCCACATTAGAGCCCGAACAGAATCAAAAATCGTTGCGATTTACGACATCGCAAAGCAATAGAATGCATGAAAATATATGAACACGTCCAAAATATAAACGGAGGTCGACAGCCGCAACGATATATCGCACAATTAGAATTTATGCTAATTTTTCTCTTGCGACCGACGATTTTCTCTCTGATTGCTATTAATGTTGCCATATTTTTGCTAGAAATGGGATATGTTCAAAGACACTTCCTTAGTTTTTATTATGTCTTGACGTTTCTTCTTTGTGTGTGTTGTATTCCACAATTGAAGAGACCAATACATTGAAATGGTATAAGAAAAAAATAAAAAAAGCAACTTTGAATCGTCAGTCGCATCCGTTTCATTCTGGACGTATTCTCTGCGATCGACGACCAGAGAGGATCGTCGGTCGCAACGATATTTGATTGTGTTCGGGTTCTTATTTTGCCAAAAAAAAAATTGGAGCTGTGTGGCATTTAAGGTGTTGTTGCTTCTTCTAAATTTCTCTTTCTTCGATATCCTCATGATAAAAATAGACAAAATATATAGCACACCCTCTTCAAAAGTGACACAACTCGATGTATTTCAATTTTGACTTTTTAATATAAATCAATTTGTAATGCACAACTCTATCGACTGTCAAAATTTTGTTTTAATCTGATTGAAAAAAAAAATGGTTTTTTGACTCTCTTGAAAATTTAAACATTTTGAGTTGTGGCACTTTTGAAGAGGGTGTGCGATATTTATGCAGCCAGAAGACCGCGGAGAGAGCAGCTACAAGATCCAAAACATAGTTGCATCGGAACGTACTTTCGTACTATAAAAGGTACGTTTTTATTTTGAGGGTACAATTTTTTTTTTGTATAGAGGTACCTTTTTATTATTTTTTAAAAACGTGGGAATTTTTTTATTTTCTTTTTTTAACGTACATTTAAAGGTTCGGTTAAAGGAAGGTGAATGTTGTAAAGCGTTGGTTGTTTTCTTTTGGGCAACACTTTAAAATTTTTTGTAGAAAATACAGGTTCGCAAAGTTGAGGACCTTTTTGTTTTTGCTCATCACTTTGAAATTTGCGGGAGCAAATACAGGTTTCCAAAATTGATGATTTTTTTTTCTCATCACTTTGAAATTTCCGGAAGCAAAAACAGCTTCTCAAAGTTGAGGACCTTCTTTTTCACAAAAAGAAAGTTCATTTTTAAAAGTTCATCACTTTTAAATCACAGGCCAAAAAGAGTAGGTCGATTTTTACTCAGAATACTTTTGTCAAATTTTTTATTTTTAGAGAACCCAATGCAACCCTGATCCAAAACGCATCAATCATGCAATGGAGTTGCATAGAATTATTGCTTAGAGTGTATATATATATATTTTATATATATAAAATAAAACGATAATTTTATAAAAATGATGAATGCGATAAAAAAAAATGAAAAATTTTTACTGACTCAACAAAAAAACAAAAAAAAAAAAAATACAACGTCAGGCAGAGTAAAAATCCAATATTGTTGCATGGAGTTTATCGCTCTGAGTGCTACGAAAAATTTAATTTTGGAAAGATAAAAATTACCTCATAACGAAAAAAATGTTTGGAGGTAAACCGAATTAATGCAGTAAAAATGCAACAACAATTAAAAAACGTTGCATGGAATTATAACTCCATGACTATAGGTGCTACACTAAATTTTATTTTTTTTTCGTCACATGACAAAAATAAAAAAAAAAATTAATGGCGTTATAATGCCTCTCAGGGAACCCCTTGAAATAACCTGAAAGCTACACTGAAAAAAAAAATGTTTTAAAATTGACGATCGACCACAGGCAATACTAGCAACCAGAATTGACTGACATGAAGGCCTCAGATTCTAATTCACATCTTTGGACTCTCTGTGGGTTCTGTGGGTTTTCTGTGACATCCTACACATGTTTCACTTAATTGCCCCTTTATTCCTACAAAACTATCACACCATTTTGATCCAAAGCTAACTTGACTGAATACTTATAATACCTGATATCTAACGAATAGTTTTTCATCGGATAGAATTGTCAAAAAAAAAAATATTTTTTTTATTCATCATAATCGGGTTTGGGCACTACTACATTTAAATCTTCTGTGTTGTTTCTGTGCTCGTCTTTTGTCTCCGATTTGTTGTTGCATTTTGTATTGCTACATAAGCCTTTGCTCCCTTTTGCCTTTTCTTACTCTCAATGCTCCCAGAGCGCTCTCTGCCCATAGCTGATCATCATCAATCAGCATTAAGCACTTACAGACAATTTGTGTAAAGCAGTTGAAAAAAATAAGTTTTCAATAATGTTCCTAAATCGTGGACACTAGCTTCTGTTATTCCCATTGCTAAGGTTACTCCTGCAACAACTATGTGTGATTATAGACCAATTAGTATCATATCTTCATTCTGCAAGATATGTGAGTCCCTTATGGCTAATCAATTAAATCCATATCTTTTAACGTATAAACTCTTTTCACCACTCCAATCGGGGTTTCGATCCGGACATAGTTGCACAACTGCAACGCTAAAAGTTATGGACGTAATTCGAACATGATGATGATGGACTTCTTACACTTTTTTGTCTGTTAGACTTTTTGAAAGCATTCGATCGCGTCAATCACTCTATTTGAGTTCAAAAACTTAAGCTCTTGTTTGGTTTCAATAATAATGCTATAGCCTTACTCTCAAATTATCTTGAAGGTAGAATGCAGAGAGTGAAGATTGACAATCTATTTTCTGCCTATAACGACATTAAACTGGGTGTTCCTCAAGGATTGATTCTTTGTACTCTGCTATTTAGTATTTTTATTAACGATATTTTTACCGTTTGCAATGATGTAACAATGCATGCTTATGCGGATGACATCCAATTAAAGTCCTCTAACTGTATTGGACTAGTAGACGATTTATGTTACAGATTAAATGAAGACCTAGAGCTATTTTCAGATGGGCATTTGAAAATCATCTTTGTCTGAATGCTAAAAAATCGTACATTCTCCCAATTTCCAAGGACAAGATTGACCACCTTCCAATTTCACCGATATTTTTATACGATGATAGGTTACAAGTGGTTGTAAAAGTTAAGAACTTAGGATTTTATGTCAATTCTAAGCTCTCTAGTTCTGACCGTATTAGTTGTCCTCACTATATATTCCTATTGAGACTAAGAAAAGACTTCGTGTTCAATAATAGGTCCCACTTATAACTTATTCTGAACTGGTTTATAGTAATTTTGTCAAGTTGCGTTTAATGATTTAACAAATGCCAGGAATTGTTTATTCTTGCACAAATTAATATATCAAAGGAATCCATCTTACCTCTATAATAAATTACATTTTGGTCTTTCTAATCGGAATAGCAACCTTTTTTTTACCAAAATTTAAGATTTTGCATTCTAAGCGGATATTTTCGTCAACGCCATAAACTACCCAATCATCCCACAATAAAATGCACGGAAGTTTGTTTTACTTTAATATGTATGAATTCTGATAACATAGATAAGAGACACACGCCCGTTTTTGGTGTTAATAATTTTTGTAACTATAATTTTTGTAACTATAATTTTTGTCGCCATCAGTAACTTTGTTTAAAACACTTCTACCTCTGGGGTTTCTACACTGTCATCTTTTTCTTATTTAGACCTACTTTTTCAGCTATTGGCAACAGTAGTTTTTTGTTCCAAAGAAAAAAAATACTGCACGAAATACACTTTCTTTGCATTGTATACAAAATATTAACGAGTGAAAAAAAAAAAATTCCAACATAAGACAACAAAAATAGACGCTATGGCTTCTTTTGATTTTTTTCATAACGACTTGGCTGGCAAGCTACACATGGCCTTGTTACTCTTAACCCGGTTTTCACACTCTATGCAACATAGGCGCCCATGTTGGTGATGTTGTTGCTGTTGTTGCTGTTGTTGTTACTGTATCACTTGCAATTACAGCAACAAATAAAGTAACATTATTTTATATCATATAAGTAGGAACTGCCTTTTTTTTTTGCTTTTACTTTTTCCTCATTTGCTGGTTTTATACTAATATTGTTTACTTTTTTTTTCAATGAGACGACCTTTTTATTTTCCCCCTTTGGAATTTTTGACGGATGCATTTTAATGCCTTTTCACTTTTACGCTTTTTGCCTACAGTGTGTAAAGATAGAGTTTCATTTTCAATTCTATGGAATATTAAGGCGCGATATGAGTTGCGTTTTTATGGCACCAACTGTGTTTTTGGGTTTAATTTTTCGTTTTTAATAAAATTTTTTTTTTGTTGTGGGAGAAATTAGTTTTTAATTTTTGTGCTAATAAGCTTCAAATTAATGAGAAAATTTAAAAATAACATAGCAAGGTTCGTTAAGTATTTTGACTTGGATGAAGTAGATATGAAAGAAAATGCAATGGAAGTGAGCTAAATTAGCTGTATGAAATATGACCAAATTTTTACGAAATAATGAGGTTTATTTATTATACTCTCCAATATTTTTAATATTTTTATTCCATAAGTTTGAATAATTTTGAAAATTATGTCTTTTTCAGGGGGGGTGGGGGGTCTAAAACTACAGTTATGTAGTCCGAGGAGGGAGCTGAAATGACTTTTAGGGCGTTTTTCCCCCATACAAAAAATTCTACAAGGGGGAGATGCGGGCTATATCTCTTTCAGCCCGTATGTGGATCCGCCACTGGTTATAACTAGTAATTTTGACTAAAAAGGCAGAATAAAATTTATTTTAGTTGTTTTAACGTATTTTTTGTTAAAAGTTCCCACAGCATTAGTTCCCCATAGCTGTACTATCCAAGTTAATTCGACGTCTACAAAATAATGTTGAAGAATGGAATGAATGGTTGTCGAGGAATGGGTTTTCATTAAAAAAAATATTGTTTTCCTATGCGAAACATAGTTACAATCGATTCTTTTTTTAACCCTCAAGGACATAAAAAAAAATTTTGACATGAGAGAGAAATGAATATTTCAACTTTAAGGCTTTTTCCACGATTTTCTTCAACTAAAACAGAAAACCACAGCACTATGGAGTATTTCTTCGATTTAGCTGGACAATATTCAACTTTGTCAAACACCGATTTAAAAAAAAAATATATATATTTTAAGATTGTTGAATAGTGTAAGAATAACGGACAATGAGTATTTTTTACCTTGCCTTGCTCAAATATTTCTTTTAGCTCTCTGAACTTTGTCACTTTTAGTTGAACTTTTCTTTGGGTTGCTAGCTGTTTAGAGGAGTGCACACTTAAAAATTCATATTTTTTTCCCCAATTTTTTTAAAAAGTTATAATAAATGGATTGTACTGAAGAAGGTATGTAAAAATAAATGTAAAGTGGTTTGGATGGTATTGTATTTTTTAAAATTATTAATTGATTATTAAAAATGGGTGTTCTTTGACGGTTTTTTTTTTAAATTTTTTGGATATCCGATATCCGACATTTTTCTTCATAAACTCATCACTGCATGTGTTTACTGCATCTTAAAAAATATTAAAGTTGTCATAATATCGCCATGAAACTTGGTACATAAGTTTATATTTTCTATTTTAATGTCATGTTTAACAATGAAAAAAATCGGATAAGAACTGCGCCTACCTCCTATATAAAGTGACGTCATCAACATGGTAAAACATTTATAAATCTCATAGTTGTTAAGATATCGACTTGAAACTTGACGCATACATTTTTTTCTTTAAAGTCAATGTTAAAAACTATCAAAATCTGACAAAAACCACTCTTACCTCCCATATAAATGACGCGATCCGATTTGTGCTTCTATTTTTCTACAAACTGTATAAACCCAAAATTAGAAAAAAATATTTTTATCATTTGCTGGGTTTTTTTGTTAGTCGTAATAAAAAATTACAATAAATAAATTGTTTCACCCATTATATATGTTGTTGTCGTTTAATGCAAGTACCCTACATAAAACAGGAGAAATTGTCCATGAGAAATAGGACCATGCCGAGGAAAAAAACAAAACCATTTTTTAAGGAAACTTTGTAAATAATTTTGCCCGCTCCATTCACATACTATCGAAATTGAAAGTGAGTCATCTGAGGAAGACGAATCATTTTCTGATTACCATTTTCCGGCTTGATTCATTAAATCAGTATGGTTTTTTAATTCATTTCTATTGTTTTATTTTATTATTAATCAACCGTTAAGAACTTTTTTCAATAATAATAATTGTTATAATGATACTTTTTTTAAGGAAATTTTAACAGGAATTATAATTTAAATAAAAAATATAGGCTCAGACAGTATTTTTTTGACAAAAATGACTTTTTTCTAAAATTACCTGATTTGACCACAAAAAAAATATAGTTTTCACTAAAGTTTCTACTAGTTATGTATATCGTTGGAAACTCAATGAAAATATCTTTCTAAAATGTCTTTGAAGAATGTTCTGCATCAAAAACTTTCGTTGCTAGAGTATTTTTAGTGAAACAACCTCCTATACCCTACAAATTAACCCATAGCTGCCCAGGGGGTCAATATAGACCCCCAATTGCGATACATTTTTTTGCTTATTTTTGCATTCCCTATAGTTTAAAATCATAAAATAGTTTTGTCCAACCCAATTGTTCTAAATACTCCACTGTGCACTGTCCCACCAGTGTTAACATAAATATTAAATATTAAAACAAAATTTTTTTTTAAATTGTGGTTTTCATATTTAGATATAACCATCCTATTTTCGAATGAGCCCGGTTGTTTTTAAAAAAAGGTTTTTTTTTAATCACCTTAGTATATAGTGTTGATGTTGTATGATGGGTATGTTATGATGAGTATGGAATGATCAGTATGGTATAATGGGTATGGTATAATGGGAATGGTATGATTGGTATATAATTATGAGTATAGTATGATCGGTGAATTGGTATGATAGGAACAGAGTGAGTGATACATAACGATAGGTATATTGTAATGGGTTAAGAATAATGAGTATGGTAAGATCAAAGTAGTATGTTGGGAACTCTATGATAGGTTTGGTATACTGGGTATTAACATACCCATGATGAGGTATGATAATTATATAATATTAGTGTTGTAAACTGGTTATTGTATGATAGATACAATATGATGGCTATGATATGTGTATGTTATGGAAAGTATATAAAGGAAATTTGATGGATATGGCATAATGGTTATTGTATCAATTAGAATAATAGGCACAGAATGATGAGTATTTTATGATCGGTATAGTATGATTGTTATTATGATTGTTGTTATTGTTATAGTTTGGAATATGAATATTGGAAAGTATTAACGGGTGTTTTTTTTAGAGGTATAGAACTTCGAATTGAAATAAAACACAAGAAAATCGTTTTAATGTCCATCAATTTGGCTTTATTGGAAGGATAATTTTATGCCATTAATGTTTAAATATGATTTCGGGCATGTGGACACCGCGGCTGGCTCGAATAAAGCCAATTCTACAGGTCCAATTTTCAACCACTTTTTCGAGCATATGGGGCCGTTTGTCGGCAATAACGCCACGAATGTTGCCCTCCAAGTCCCCTAACGTTTCTGGTTTGTTGGCGTAGACGAGCGACTTCACATATCCCCAAAGAAAATAATCCAATGGTGTCAAATCACACGATCTTGGTGGTCAATTGACAGGTCCATTCCGCGAAATTATGCGCTCATCGAATGTTTCCTTCAATAAATCGATTGTGACGTGCGCTGTGTGGCATGTAGCGCCGTCTTGTTGGAACCACAACTCATCCACATTAATGCCATCCAATTCGGGAACAAAATAGTCGGTTATCATGGCTCTATACCGGTCTCCATTAACGGTAACTGACTCTCCAGCATTACTTCGGAAGAAGTATGGCCCAATGACTCCACCATCCCATAGAGCACACCAAACAGTCAGTTTTTGTGGATGTAATGGCGTCTCAAGGATCTCATGTGGATTCTCTTCACTACAAATGCGGCAAGCCATTCAACCAAAAATGAGCCTCATCACTGAACAAAATTTTGCGATGAAAATCAGCATCGAGATCAATCTCATTTTCGGCCCATACACCAAAATCACGACGCATTGCATGGTCTCGCGGCTTTAATTCTTGCACAAGCTGGATCTTGTAAGGTCGCAAGCCAAGATCTTTGCGCAAAATCTTCCATAAAGTTGATGGACAAAGCTCCAATTGCTGTAAACGGTGGCGAATCGATTCATTCGGGTCCTCTTCAACATTTTGCTCTACAGCGGCAATTGTTTCTTCGGTGCGGACTGTTCGACGTCTCTGCGGATGCGTATTATCACATAGAGTAAACGTAGTGCGAAAACGACCCATGGTTAACCGAATTAATTGCTCTGATGGACGATTATGTCGACCATAAAATGGACGGAGCTTGCGGTAAACTTCGCGAACTAAACCATTATTTTCGAAATAAATTTGCACGATTTGCAAGCGTTGTTCTTTTGTCAACCTGTTCATGATGAAATGGCAAACCAAACTGAACATAATTGACATTAGAGTTGCCAGATTTGACCACAAAATGCCAGTTTTATCTCTATTCGAAAAACAAACCCCTAAAAAAAACAACCATTATAAGTATAGAATGATTAGTATGGTATGGTATGATATGTTATGATATGATATAGTATGGTATGATAGGTATGATATAATGGGTATAGAATGGTGAGCATGGTATGTTGGGTATGGTATGATAGGAATGGGATGACTATGGAACGATGAGTTTTGTAAAGTGAATATGGTGTGATCAATATTGTATGATAAATATGTATGATGATGTGATAGGTTTGATATAATAGATACGGTACGTAGGTTAGTACATTTGTTTCGGGAAAAAATACAAAGTCCAAATTTTTATCTTTATTGTTTTTCTAAGTATTCTCCTTTATGAAAAATACATTTTTTTTCATGTTTTTCAACCATAAGTCATAACATTTATCCATTTCTTCCAATTTTTCCATGATATTTGGGAAGAAAAAGAAGTCATTGGGTGCCAAATCAGGTCTGATCGGCAGGTGACTAATTAATTCAATGTTTTGAGTGCTCAAAAACGCCTTTGTTTGGCTAGTGTTTGGGAGGTCGTATTGTCTTGATGAAGAATAATTCTTCGATGCTTGTTTTTTTTTCTTATTTCACGGAATATTTCTTATTTTTCTTCGTGTCTCAAGTCGTATCGTGCAAAAATTGAAAAAAAAGGTTGTATTTTTTTCAAAATAAAAATAATTCGATATTGATATTTACTCCCGAAATATACGTATGTAGTAAGCCTCATATTATAGGTATGTATGTTATTGTTTATAGGTATTGTATACAGTATTGTTTGATGGGTATAGTAAGATGTATAGGGCAGGATGGGTTTGTCAGTATGAATAATGTATAATGAATAGGTTAGGGAGGATATATAGTATGATGCCTATGATACGATTGATAATGTTTGATGTCAATGATATGCTGCTTTAGTGTAATGATCATATTAGGTTTGATATAATATTATCGGTAGGTAATAGTATTTTTGGTATTATATGATAGTTCTGATATATGGGGTTTGGTTCTCGGTTCTCGGTCAATTGTGTACAAACTTAATAACACGCACAACACAATTGATCATACGAAGCTAGGTCAAAGTCCTTTCAAGGGCTGAAGTGGCCAGTTATTTATTTTTTTTTATTTTTTATGATATTATGGGTATAATAAGAAAAGTATGTTATAATGGGCATCAATGATAAGTGTAACACCATGGACGGTATGATAGAATATGGTACATATGGCTTGATTGTAGTTATCGATATGGTTTTCTTGTTAATAAATAATGAAAGTGCGAAAGTTAATTGTTAAAAAAGAAGACATTTATTATCGAATATATCCTTTCGCTTAGGATATATATAATATATATAATATTTTAATTTCTATCGTTCCTGAAAGCGAAACATTTTATCGTTTTTTTTTTTTTTTTAATTCTAATTTCGGGATATAATTTTTCGCGCACTCGTTCAACTTGTTCTTGTTCTGCCAGAACATTACCGATCATCACAGCTTGAGTGCAACGAATGTCCACTTCGCCAATAATGGGACAAAGTAACCTGGTTCCCATGGGAAACTTTCAATGCGGAAAAATTTCAATGCAGTAGCAGCATAACAACAACAACGACTCTACCAGCAAATTGTCAGTTGCAGCACATATCGTTGCTGTTGTTCTTGATGTTGTTGTTGTTGCTGTTGCTTTAGCTATTGATGCTGTCCATATTGCTTGCTGGTTGTTTATTAGATGAGCATAAATTTAATATAAAGTGGATCATTGGTTGTCGTTGTTGTTGTTGTTGTTGTTGTTGTTCAACTTATTGTGGTTGTTAGTGAAAAGTGCGTATCTGCAAGATAGTGATTCTCTCAGTGATGCTGCTTTGTATTGCATTTGTTGTAGATGCTTTTGTAGCAGTTATGAATTATGTCAAACGCTGTAATTGTTGCAACTTGGCTCTAGGTTCTCATAAACTCATATGTCAGTAAGTGTGCGTGTGAGTGTGTGTATGTTTAAAATGCTTCTTAAGCTCAAGGAAGCAATAAATACATACATCTTGATACAATTTGTAGCTGATAGATACGACGGAAATGCAGCAGCTGCGTTTATTGCCTGCCATGCTGTGTGCAAAACGGATATTTTAATGAAACTTTATTGATGGTTATTAAAGCCAAAGCAACAATAATAATAATAGCAACAACAGCAGCTGAAGTGGCAATAAAAAATATAAGAATGACAACAAAACCAGCATCAACATGGCTATACATAAAAAAAATAATATTGCACACTTGTAAAAGTTTTATGAAACATTTAATTGATTTAATTTAATTAAACTTAAGTGACTAAAGCTAGATTCTTAAATGTTTACTGAAGAGAAAGCTTAAAAGCTTTGTGAAATATTTGCAAAAGCAACTAAGATAAAAGAAAAAACAAGAATAATTGTTTGCAAATTGTTTCAATTGAAACTCAAGAGCTTAAAAGCATTAAGTTAAGTCAAATCATTTTATAGCACACTCAGCTTAAAAGCTTTAGAACTAATTACACTATGCATCACATTTGAAGTGTTTTTTTAAACGTTTTGATCACATTTGTAAAAGGATAAATAAAACAAAAAAATCACAATTTAAATTAAATGATATTTAGAGTTCTGCAGTTGATGAAGGGAGAATAAATTAAAAAAAAAAACACAGCTTAAAACGAAATCACATCAACTTGATAAGCAAAGCAAAACAAATCAAATGCAAAAAGCCTGCATGACGCACAAACTACATCAGCATCAACAACAACATCAGCACCAACAACAACATCAGCACCAAAAACAACAACAACAACAACCACAACAGCGACAACAACAACATCAGCTACAATAACTGCACCAACAACACCACTGACATCAGTGTCAGTGTCCAAAGCAAGTGGTTTCCTGTGGGAATCCTTTTTAACAACATATGGCAAACAGACACACTCATGCAGCATAAAAATAAACGAAGAAGGAAGAAAAAAAAAATGCATTTAAAAGGGATTTTTATGCTGCTCGTTGATTGAGTTCGCATTTCAAGCGGCTGACAGCTTTTAAGAGGATTTTGACATAAATAACAAAAACAAATGCTGCTTTTAAAACTGATGGCACATGATGAGAAAGAGGAGAGACTGAATGAAATTTCAATAAAAAAAAAAAAAAAATAAAAAAAAATTTAATTGATTTCATCAAGCGTTTTCATAATTCTCGTGATGTGCTGTGCAAGTAAAATTTTAAAAATATTTTAACAGTTTAAGAAGTTATTAAAGTGGATGAACTTTTTTATTAAAGTTTTAAGTTAGTTAGTTACGTTAGTTAATTGACTCAGTAATATCGTACAAGTTCCAACAGAACTTAATGTTTAAAACATATTTAGTTCATAATAGTTTTTTCATAATAAATGAATCGGTTTGATTTTTTTAGACAATGGTTAAATTTTATGAATGGCTTAGAGAAAGTCTTTCCAGCATACGTCTAATAATTTCTTATAACTTGGTTCAATAAATCGTTGGTCTAATTAAGATGAAAATTTTTATCAAAATTATTTTTTCAGCATCAGCATATTCTATTTCTATTCTCCTCCTTCTTCTCACCTTCTATACTTTTATCAACATATTTAACTTTTAGCTCGAAGCACTATGTCCAGGGTTTTTTCAAAATTTTGATGCATTTTGTGTAGTTCGGTCTGTCCAAATCTTCAAAATTAGTATCGGGTTCCAAAGTAAATTAATCATTTGATGTAAATCTTTTACCCATGTACCATTTGGAGATTAGGAAAAATATAATAAAGGCTGATATAACCCTTATGATACAACTATTCTAACAGCCCTATTTTGGCAGCTTACTAAACTCACCACATTAACAAAATAGTTAATATTTACAAATTGTTAAGATTTCGTATTCTGGTGATCATTTAAAAGCTCTTTTCTTAACTATTTTCTTAATGGCAGAAAACATCTTAACAACGAAAGATAGATGGATGGATGAAATCTTACTTCTTACTTCTTTTAAGCATTAATACTGAAGAAGACAAAGAAAAAATAAATTGTAAAGACCACAAAACAATCGAACATTGTTTGGCTATTGAAAAAATTTAATACTGAAACTAAAAACAATTGAAAACAATCAGTAAATTATTTATTTCTTAACATTTTCCATCTTACTTGTACAAAAATAAACATAAGCAATCAAAATAAGCAAGAAATAAGCAATAAAAAACAGCTGACGCTTTATATCTAAGTCATTTACATTTTCACCATGCGTGGTGAACTTTAACAGCCTTTTACAGCTTTCAAATTGTTAATGATTCGCCAGAATACGAACATTTACTTAACAATAACATTAAGAAGAGCTTCTTTACAATTCCTTGTTATGTTAACAAGCAGAATAGAGCTGTAAGTCTTATTATTGTAAAACCAAAATTAATAATTTGTTTTAACAATATTTATATTCAAAAACAGTATAATTAGAACCTAAGTAGCTTGAGTGGATCACAGTGAAAAGTCATGCAAAGACTACTGGTGTAGTGGCCAACGAAACAGTCTGTATAGTCAAACTATGTGATTTGCTCTATACAGGGCCGTTGTTGTTGTTGTTGTTGGTTGTTGCTTTCTTTGTCTTCATGTTGTCTTGTTGTCAACATACTTGGCCTGAAGCTCAAATTCGAAATTCAAATTCAATATATTCGAAAACTGTTTTCAAATTTTCATTTCACTCGTCACAGTTTTGTAAAAATGGCTTTTAGCTTGAACATAGAAAACATATTTTGTACGAATATAAAAAAATTAAAGAAGTTTTTATACGATTAAAAGCAAAAATCGTAAAATTAACATATTCCACGGTAAAAAACTTTATCAAAAACTTAAACGAACGTTTGACTATTGAAGGAAAGCTCTGAAGTGATGGTGAGCATGGCCAAAGAGACCTAAAAGCGGCTCAAAAGGTCATTTAAGCATTTACGAAGAATCCTTGGTAACAACTTGCGCGTTACTAAATAAAATTAGGAAATTGCAAAATTTATTACAAAATGTAAACCAGCTTAAAGGACTCAAGTAGTGGTATGAAGCTCTGGTATGTCCAGAAGGGAATGCAAAACAAAATTATCAGCGAAAACACGCAGTCGACGTCTTTACGAAAAGCAATTGACAATATTTTTCGAAATATGACGAAACATATTAGGGGTATTCTCTCTGTCTAGCACAATTACTAAAGAGCACGTATTGTAAGAATCTTATGCGAAAATATGCAAGGGATCGAGAGCGCTCTATTGTATAAGCAAGATTAAAATTTAATATTTCGATTAATAGAAAGGGTTGGGGGACGCCCAAAGAAAATGTTATCAGGAAAATTAAGAATCATGAAGCGTCTAATAATAACTGGAGCCACAAACACTGCTACCGAAACTTATGTCATGCCTATTGAGTGAATGTAAGTTTCAAAAACTATTCAAAGGAGTCTCAAAAATAGTGGGTTAAAAAAACTTTTCTTCGTTAGCAGCAAAAATTTTTGAAAACAAATATGAAAATTGGACTGTAGAAGATTGCAAGAAAGTCACCTGGTCTGACGAAACGAAAATCTACAGCGTGGGCCCCGATAGACACTTGTAGACATGGGTAGATACGAGAGTGTGTATAACAGACCGGAATATCGGTGAAATTCTTAAAATCGACGGTGAAAACATTGATGGGGTGCGGCTGTTTTCATGGAAACGAGGTGGACAGTAAAAATAATTTTATAATATAATATTATATTATAATTTTAATAATAATTTTATGCTATTTAGTAGGTATACATATAAATCCAAACCAAAAATGCTAAAAAAAGAGTTTATACCATAGAAATTTTAAAATATACCCTCAAATTTTTTACTGTGTGGGAATTCTTCGTCAGATAAGAGAAGTAATATTTTCTAAGTCTAAGTCTGGATATTTTTGAGATCGAACCGGTTCAAAACAACATTTTCATGATAACCACATGAAACACACATCAAATATAACTAGAAAGGAGTTTGTTGAAAATGGTACCTTAAAAATGGTATCAAGGTTTTGCATTGGCCACCCAAATCATCTGATATAAGCCTTATCGAACATTTTTTGGAAATTTTGAAAAAAATTGTGCATAATTCTTGTGTCTTATCAGTTTTGTACGTTACTGTATGTTCCAGACCAAGAAGTTATTGATCAGCCTGGTACAGTAGAGACTCACAAAAGTTAACTCGTTTGTTTTTTAGGCCTGTCAATTTTTGTGAATTATTAAGTTTTTAAGGAAAATAGTGAAATTTAAAATTATAAGTATATGTATATGTATATGAATAAATATACATGAAATACGAAAAAAGAGGTGTATCTTAAAACATATTATATGCTAAAGTCTTGCTAAATAGAATCTCTCCACATGCCTTAAGACCCGCGCTTGAATTTCAAAAACCAACCGTGACTTGTCATAAAATAATTCGCTTTTTTATTTGGGTAGATTTCTGTAAAGATATCTTTCGCCTTCGCTGTTAGAGCTATTAATTGGACAGTTTCTTTTGACCTTGTCAATTTGTACAGCTTATTCTGCATTTATAAAAATAAACAATAGGCTGATAAAACAAGAACTCAGAAAATTTGACACAAAAGTTAACTTTTTAGAGTTTCCTGATAGAAGCCTAGTTAACTTTTCTGTATATTTTAACTTTTGCGAGTCTCAACTTTTGTGAGTCTCTACTGTATATTGTTCTGATTAAAAATGTATTAGATTTTTCTCATTTGAGAAAATTTTTATGCAGTCAATAACAATCTTACTTACATGTTTACTTTACAACTTTAATTTCCCGATTGAATAACAAGTTAGGATTCCATTCCACTTACCTGAAAATAAGAGAATATGATATTTAGTAAAATTGAAAAGAAAATCATGTATAATTTATTTATAGAAGTAAAGTTAATAACATAAGAAACTTGTAGGGTTAAAATTCGTATCTATAAAGAGGAAAACAAGGTTTTAGAAAAATTTTGATTGTAACTAAATTGGTGATTGAAATATAGATATTGAACTAAACAATTCATTCTTTTTAGGTTATAAAAAAAATTATTTCTATAAAATAAAAATCGAACTATTAAAGGCTTTAGAAGTGTTAGAAAAACCACAATTATTTAGTTTTTTTTTTTAGATGAACGAGCTTCGAAAAATTATGGTCACCGCATATTTCAGGTGCTTCACCAAACTATTGGATTCCGGCTGTATTAAATAATATTTGTTATCGAAAGATACGCAAAATAGTTTTCAAAAGTCGTTTAATTCAAATGCAAAAACAAACAATTACCTTAAATAAACGGTTACTTAAAAACAAAACTTTTAATATAGTGTCTTTTTCAGTAAAAAAACTTTAGTGGACTAATGATTTTAGTGTATCTTCAAATCATTCTTGGCAGCCATTTTATAAATTTAAAAAAGTCATACTTAAACAGAAATATTTTGGCTGTATATAGCAAATATTTTATGAAATTTCGTTTAAATAGAACAGCACAATCCTTTGTCTAGTTCCGCCTAGTCTGGTGCTTGGAACAGATGTAAATGTGTTCTGAGACAAACTATTGAATTGTCACTCCACCTTTTATAATTGCATTCTTTTCTAAATACTGACTAGCAATGCAAAATTAAATAGAGACCAGTTATGTTCTCTGTGGCCAGTAATATTTTTCATTATTTCATCAAAAGATTTCAAGACAGGATGGTTTAGGGGACCGGTAAGTGGGTAAAATTTGATTGTTGAAGAAGATTGTGTAAAGTCTAACATATTGATTCAATTACGAAATATGAGAAGTTCTTGAAATAAAATTAATTCCGCCGGGTTTTCCTTTCGGATAACTGGGATTGGGTTATTTCCTAAGGATTTTTTTGTGAAGAATCCAAATCTGAAATCAAAATGGGCCCATCATGTCAGGGTTTTGAGATATTTGAGAATATAAGCCCGAAAATTGTTCTTTTGGGTTCTTTTGAAGTGAAATTGAGAATTAATAAAGTTTTAAAATGGTTCTAGCAGTAGACAAATGGCCGTTTGTGATTTTTTCTTTTACATCACAGGCATTTAACCCTTAAATGCACCGTGTATCTTCAAAGATACAACCATTCAAAAAATTCCTACGGCTATATTTTTTGAACCCGTTTGATTTTTTTTTCAAATTGGTTCTATATTATTGGGAATATTATAAGTCTTAAATAAAAAAAAAGTTTTTACTTCTATTTGTCATACTTTTTAAAAAAATTATGTACAAAGTCAAAACAAATTTTTTGTTTTTAATTTAAATAAACACTATTTTTAACAGTTTAACTTCTAGAAACAGATAAATAATTTTGATTAGGAAAAAATACTGGCTGCTTTCAAAACATGTCCTTTAGTGATTTTAAGTGGTTCGAAAAAATTTCGATCATTTGGCACCTCACTGGGTCACTTAAGTTGGTTGTATTTTAAAGATAGAGTGTGCACTACTGCAGCTTTTGAGAATTTTAACTTTTTTAAAATAAATGAATGAATAAAAATTGAATAACACGTTTCTTTTATTTTGATATATTTTAATAGGGATTTTAGATGTGGTTAAATTCACATTGTATCTTTATAGATACAACCACTTTTTTTAAAAAAACTTTTTTAAAAAAAAAATTTCAAAACTAAAAACGCAGTTTTTATTTTTACTCAATTTTACATAAAATATATTTTTTCGGTAAAAATCGGGGGCCTTGTGCATATAAGGGTTACCTTAAAAATCTAGTTCAAAATCATTCTACGGATGGGTTTTAAATAAAAATGTTTTCATTTGTTCATTCTTCATGTTGAGTTGCTTTGTTGAACTTGATCCTAAATACAATTTCATATACCCGATCGTGTTTAATACACATATTTCAGTAGATATGTTATGAAAAATACCTCATTTTATAAAATATTTTAGAATTATACAGAAGAAACTCTTTTTGGGAGGTAAATAACATTAATTTTAAAACGATTTATAAAAACACAAATTTATATGAATTCCATTATTTCCTAGATACTATTTTAATCAGCATCGCAACCAAGTTTGTTGCCAATAAGTTGCCGCTTTTATGCTTATCTCTTCTTATTTATTATAATGTTTATTTTGAATTTTATTGTATTCCATTTCGCGTTCTTTAACCGGCCTCCAGATGGTAGTAAAGTGGCGGTTTTTATTCATGTTTTTTTTTTAAATATTTTAGCCATATGAATGGAACCAAAACGCAGCTATTGGTTAATTGGTGATCGCTTCGACTCGACAGATAATCGGTTTAAAAGTTGACTCATACCAACATTTGAACCACAAAATTTATTGTCAATTGTTTCGACCAACAAAAAACTTAAGGCAAAAGAAACAAAAGGTGCAAAGAAGGAAAAAAGTAAAAATCAACAACAAATTGATAAAAATTATATTTAAAATTTAATTGAACTATTGTGTGTGTGTGGCATAGCAACAACAAAGCGATAAAACCATTTCTGAAAAACAACAGCGGATATACAGAAATGGTTAAAACAAACAAAGGTTTACAGAAGATAAGCAAATATTGTCTGCGATTGTGTGTGTGTGTGTGTGTGTGTATGTGTGTGAGGGTGTATAGTTTTGGCTGTAATGCGCTTAATAGCATGGGTTGGTCATTTATGTGCTTTTTATACATTAATTTTCAGAATGAATTTAATTAAGTTTGAACTTTTTTGTGTGACATTTTATAACAGCTTCATTGACAAATTAAAGAAATTAATGCCTACTTATGAATATATCGGTTTAAACTTTTTTTATATGAAAGTTTAAGTATTCATTTATCTCGGAAAAAACTTCTTTTTAAAAATTAGTTTTTAGTGGTCGAGTTAAAAATGTCAATGAATGGCAAGACTAAGTTTGTTTCCGTAATGCAACGAGTAATTGGTTCATTCTGGGCATAAGAACATCTATAAAAGGGAGCTCCAAAGCTAAATTGACTACGAAGATATCGGGGTGGTAAAAAAAAGTCCAACATAACAAGAAGGGTAGGGTCTTGAATATGATAGTGGACCAGGTCGCGAATGAAAATAATAGAATGCATTCGGCGCCTGGAATTCAAGGAACTGATATCGATTAGGGCACATCTTGTACTGTAAGGAAGAGGCTCAGGAAGGTTCCAATTTAATTGAAAGATTATAAATCTCGTACATTTTTTTTAACCCTTTCAATTCTAAGAGCTTGAGTCGACGAGCATGGGTTCCAGACAACAGAGCAGTAATCCAACTGAGGTCGAACAAAAGAGACGTACAGAAGTTTAAGGGTGTAGGGATCTTTAAATTCTTTAGCATTTCGAATTAAGAAGGCTAACATGGAGTTAGACTTATTAATGACGAAGTTGATATGTTCCTTAAAATTCATCCGAGAGTCTAACAAAATGCCAAGGTCTTTCTTATAAGAAATACATTCAAGTTGGCGAGAGTCCATTAAATAATTCTTGATTAAAGGTAATGATGCTCTAGAAAATTAAAGACATTGGCATTTAGAGATATTAAGCGGCAGTTTATTCATCTCACACCATGTAACGATGGAATCAATATAGAAGACTTGCATCATCAAACGTATTGATTGAACTGAAAAGCTTGAGGTCGTCGGCGAATAGGAGACATTGAGAATGTTTAACTACAGATGGAAGGTCATGAAAAGCAGGAATAAGAGAGGACCCGGGTGGTTTCCTTGCGGTACCCCAGAAGTAGCAGCGAAAGGGCTAGATAGGCACACTAAGGGAAATAACGCATATTAGCATTATCCACGCCTGAGTATAAATTTTATTCAAATATTTACGTGGATAAATCAAATGTTTTCCTTACAACTCGTTTTTTTCCCGTATTTGAATTTTATTTATACCACACACGTACACACATATTCCATACAAGCAAGCAGCAACAGCATCGCACTCTGTTCCTGCAGTTTATTTCTTGCATTTGCAGTTCTTATAGTTCTCATTTAGTTATTGTTGCAAGAGTAATATAGTTAAGAACATGTTTGGCAAAGAAATTAAATTATAAAGGGTGGAGTGACAACTCGGTATTTTCTCAAGAACATCTTGGACGGGTTGTCATTTACCTGCATAATTTGCTTCTACCTACATATATTTTGTACATTACTTTTTCGTTCTCTATTTTATACTATGTTTGACAGTTGGTGCAATATTAGGGCACCAACTGTCAAAAATAGTATAAATTAGAGAACGAAAAAAGTGAAGCAATAATAAATTATACAGGCAATGGCATTTGATGAACGCAATATGAAGAAAGAATACCATAAAACTATTGATAACATATTCAATTTAAATATTTTTTTTTTAAATTCAATATTTTTATATAAATTTTCTTTAAATGCGATCGTTTATTTTGAAATAGTAAATATTTGAAATGTATTTTGAAAAAATTCGTGCATAATTTTAATATAGTTTTTATTAATTCTGTTTAAATATTTCAATATTTAATATAATTAAAAAAGTATTCAAATAAATTTTAAATATTTACGTAGTCGATTTATGCAAATGCGTTATTGGTGCAATAATGACTCGCTTTTTGGATAAATTAAAAAAGTTTTTGGATAAATTTAATATTTTTTTCCCTTAGTGCAGTCATTGATCTTTACTATCTGAATGCGGTCAGACAGATAAGAAAAAAAAAAAAAAATAAATAACTGGCCGTTTCAGCCCTTGAAAGGACTTTGACCTAGCTTCTTATGATCAATTGTGTTGTGCGTGTTATTAAGTTTGTACACAATTGACCGAGAAATGTACCTACAGGCTTAACGCCGACTCCGAACGGCGATGAACGGAATGTTCTTATTCTCAAGAAGCTTTACATGGCATTTATTACTCTCTGAGGTTTGCCATTGCCTGCAGAGAGGTGGCGGCCGTACAGAAAAATTATTTTAATTCAAATAATTTTCTGTCGCTGCTGGGGTTTCCTGGGTCTCCAAAGTTCGTTGACATAGCGGCCACGCACTTTAACCAACTACGCCACGGACGCCAGACAGATAAGATCTTAACCAAAATAAGAGATTTGAGTGGATACCTAAAGAGGCAAGTTTGAGTAAAAGTTGGTTATGGTCAACTTTGTCGAATGCCTTAGCAAAATCGGTAAAAATAACATCGGTTTGGAAGCCGTCTTCGAAATTACGAATCACGTAATTGCAAAAAAGAGATAAGTTGGTGGTAGTGCACGCAAAGAAATTTTTCGTTTACCACAACTGAAAAATTCACCAACTATACTTCGTTTGCGAGCTGTATTTGTCGCAAACGAATATTCAGTTGTCACAACTTAAAAATATATCTTATATATATAAACCGCAAGCTATTTCGGTCATTATTATTTATTATATTAATAATCTTTCTCATTATGTCCGTCCGTCTTCTTATGGATTCCACCTCTGTTGCTATCTTCGTCCGCGTATTAAGCAAACTACCAATTTCCTTATATAGTAACAATTTGTCCAAAAAGTAACTTTAAACTATAAGCGTTATGTTTATACAACGAAGGGAAAAATAAACAAAATTTTCAGTTGGGAAAAACGAAGTTTTCAATTGCTGCAATTTAAAAATCACTCGCGTTTATGACAAACGAAATTCATTTCCTGCAACTAAATGACTCGTTTCTCACAACTGAAAATTTTGTTTATTTTTCGTTCAACGTTTATGACAACTGTTGAAACGTTTGCAATAAACGATTTCAAGCACGACAAACGAAGTTCGTTTGCGGCAAACGGGCGATAAACGTTTTTTTTCTTTGCGTGTAGATTTGCCTGATAAGAATCCATACATGACAGGTGACATTATGCTTTTGACAAGAGATGATAATTTATTGTACACGATTTTATTGAAGAGTTTTGGAATGCACGATATTTTGGAAATTGGTCTGTAGTTTTTTCGGAATAACATGTGATGTTTTTCAACTATTAATAAAATATCCCTCAGTAATTGATTTATTGAAAATCAAGAAAAGAGGATAGGCTAATGAAGAAGCGCAATTTTTCAAAACAATTTGCGCCAAACCGTCAGGTCCCGCAGATTAACTATTTTTAAGGTTTGATAGAGCGGATTCGATGTCACACAAGGAAAAAGACAAGTCGCATAGATCTAGGACAAGGTACAGGGTAGAACAGGATACTAGAATTAACATAATTAGAGTTTGTCCTATTCTTAAGATAAGTAAGTCTTTTATTAAACCAGGGAGGGCTGCTATTATTGGAGGACTTAGAGCGAGGGACAAATCTATTCACCGAATCATTTAAGATAGCAAAAAACTTTTCATATGCAACCGACAGGTCAGTGTTATTAAGTACAGAATTCCACGAGATTGAAGATAAAACATCGTTAATTGCATTAAAATCCGCATTTTTATAATTAAACGAGAAGTTATCATTTATGGCCAATTTTTGATATGGGCTAAGTCATGAAGACTGAGAAAGTCAACTAAAAGATTTTCAATTAATCCGTGGGCATTAAACGGGCGGAGGTAGTTTTCATCACAGTCAGGCTTCCAAATAAATTAAGTCTATCCGAACAAGGTCGGGTAATCTGCTAGGCAACTAAGAAATATCAAATCTTAAGATATATTTGGTCTTCCAATGCAGCACATGCTATGATATGCAGCACATATTGAGCTCATTGCAGCACATTTATTTTTCTTTTTTAATAAATAAATTAACAAATGGCGATGATCTTAATGCATAGATCTTTGCTTGTAAAGCAATATTTTGTTACAAAATATTACAAAATTTTTCTAAAATAAGTTCAAAGTTCTTAAACTTAAAAAAAATTTCAATTTGCCTAACCTTCGCCAGACGCAAAAGCACCAACACCATGAAACTTCCAAATAAGTCAAATCAAAAAATTGCAAGTTTCGCTGTTTCATTGAAAGCTAAGGGCAATAATTGAACGAAAAAAAAATCAAACTGATTCATTTTTCAGCATCAAATCAAAAATGGCTCGAAAAAGCCATAAAACCATGGCTATGATGACAGTCTGCCGGGGCAATCAGGAACGCCACGATCAGTCATGCAAGAAACCAAAAAGATAGAAAAGAAAAACTAAAATTCAAAATAAAAACGCTATCAATTGAGCGCTGAAGCGGGGGCAAGGCAACCCCCTATAAGGGCAACAATAGGCACTCAACTGGACGTCATCATGATTGTTTATCAAATTTTTGCTGACATCTTGGATCAGCGGCAGTCGCAGCAGCTGCTGCGAGGCGCATTTAACGAGATCGAACAGGCTGACAGCTAGTCGCACAGCTAGTTGCTGGCTTGGCGATAACTTCCCCAAGTTAGGGTTATAGCTCTTGGTTTTCTACAGCTCGTCGTCGCTCATGTCGATTGATCACGAAAATTTTAAGCAAATTTTTTATTCAGATGATTTTTATGGCTATGATTAAAATGTGGCTGTTAGAAGGACTTTTTTGACGATTTTTTCGAAATTTTTTTATTTTTCAATTTGTGTGGTTTTGTGTGAATTATGATGACTGGGCGCTGTAGCGGTAAGTTAGCAGTGGAGAAGAAAAAAAAAAAAAAAAACTTAACAAATTATTGACTGAGTGACTTACTGGCGAATGAGCGACTGACTGACTGACTGATTGACTGGCTGACAGCTCCTAAGGCGACTTTAGCTCAATTGAATTTTGAGCTTTGAAAAAGTCAGGCCGGTCCCCAAAGATAGCAAAAACAAAAATGCCGATTTTAAAACAATGATTATCTCTACTTTGTGGCAACATTATGTTTTTTTGTCGTTTTGTTGTTTTTGCTACCTTGTCGTAATATGTCATAGGTCGGCGTTGTTGTTGTTGTTGTTTATGTTATGACTTAAGGCTTATGGCAGCATCTATTTGTTGCCTGTCACTTTTCAAATAGGTCAAAAAGTGAGGTCAAAATAATAACTTCAACAACAACAACAACAAAAAATGCAATCAACAAAACAACAACAGCAACAACAAAAACAAAAACAATATTAGCACCAGCAGCTATTGCAAAATCTTCTAAATGCTTTTTAAACTATCATATTTCATTATTTTTTAATATTTTTTTGCTTATCTTGTTGTTGTTGTTGCTGTTTTCATTAAATTTTTTTTTTATTTTTTTTCAGCTACATTAGCTGCAGTTTTATAATTCTCCAACTTAAAAGCTAAAGGTGCAGTTTTGTTTTTTGGGTTTGGTACATCTTCAAAAGTAACCTCTATTGTTGCTTTAGTGTTTTGTCTTAAGAATTGTCCGGTCATAATTGTTAACAAATAGCTGATGGTCGTTTTTTATAATATAGCTCATAAATATTTTAGTTGCATAAATAGCTTTGCACTTTTGCTTTTGGCTAAATACATTTATGAACAAATATTTAAAGCTTTATGTTCAGAAATCTTTACGGAAAATCACACTTAATCGGCCAGAAAACCTTTAATTTTAAAGAGTTATCTTATATGTTACTCTTAAAGTTGCTGAATCATTAAATTCTTTGTTTGATTTAAATATTGTAAATATGTGTATTTTCAGCAAAACTGTTTTAAAAATTTGATTTTGATTTAAAAAAAAAAAAAGAAAAGAAATCATCTTAGAGAATAGTCAAACTAAGGTTGAGGGCCCTCAATGACCTTTAACATACAAAAAAAAAATGTTTTCACATACCTAAGTTCAAGCCAAGCCAAGTTTTTTTCACCTTTAGAAGAGCCTAAATATTAAATAATGTTAGTTTCTTGGAATCGTTGCTGAATACTTAAATTTCTTCTATGAGGTCGATATATCCACTAGTTCGAATTGAAAATTATAATTCTCAGATAGCTTCGAGAAACTCTCTAAATCGAATTTTTTAAGAGTTTTTAGAATTTTAGAAAATTTTTTTATGAAACCCCCAGTAGGGTTTCGAACTATTTTTTTGCAATCCACTGAACTCCCTGATAATGGAAAATTTCAATGAAGCAAAGTTTAATTTATTATGATTTATTATACAAGTTACTTGTATAAATCTATAAACATCGCTAATCTATCATTTTCATAAAATAAGATGGACCAACAAGAAAATCTTTGATTTTATCCAAAAATTCGTCAAGGTCACGAGTGAAAGGATCAATGAATAAGTAAGCATAAGTTTATTATGACTGTGTGCGTATATGTCTTCGATCGGAGGAGTACTGTCTTGAAGTAGGAGTGAGAGTCATGTAGTGAAGTCTCCTTCTGTCCATGTTGACTGCAGCTTTTCGACGTCTAGCTTTATCTGTGTAAATTGCGCGTATTCTGGGTTGCACACAAACGTGTACGGATCTTGACTGCTACAAGATAATAATCCAAGTGTATGTTGGCACCAAGGATCATGCGTAAATGGAAGAGTGCCTTTCGTCAATGAAAACGTGATCAAGTGGGTTGCGTGTCTTTTGATCAGAAAACAGCCAGGTAGCCTTATGAATATTAAGATGCTTAAATCTAGTGCTACACTAAGAAAAAAAAATATTAAATTTATCCAAAAACTTTTTTAATTTATCCAAAAACGGGCTCATTTTTGAAACAATAACGCATTTGCATAAATCGAGTATGTAAATATTTAAAATTTATTTAAATACTTTTTTAGTTAAATTATCCCTGCGTTTTATTGATTTTATGTTAAATACTTAATATTTAAATAAAATATTAAAGTATTTCAACAGAATTAATAAAATATATATTAAAACTATGCCAGAATTCTTTAAAATATCTTTCAAATATTTACTATTTGAAAATAAAAATATAGCATGTAAAGAAAATTTAAATAAAAATATTGATATTAATATTTAAATTAAATATGTTATTAATGGTTTGTTATAGTTCTCGTTTGGTTTTTGTAATGGAAATAGTATAGCCTAGGTTAGGTTGATACCACATAATCTCTTTTGACCTATGAGAGATATCCCTCCTCAACAAACTAGTCCGACCGGATTATGAATTTTATTATATGCCTGATTTCCAGGCATGAGACTTCGGTAAGTCCATTTAAGAAGGGATAGCCCAGAGTTTCCAATCTCCTTTTACTTAGCGCCGGACATTCGCAGAGGAAATGCTGGACATTTTCTACCTCTTCCTCGCATTTACAGCTTCTGCAGAAATCGTTTGATATAAGTCCCAATCGAAGAGCAATCCAATCTGATTAGACAGTGACCCTAGAAGATTCCTACTATTTTTGAAAGGTTTATTCTGCTTAATTTAAGGAGTGATTTAGTGCGTTTTAAGTCGTAGCGAGGCCACGTTAGCTTAGCTACCCTACATGTGTTAATGTGTTCCCAACGTTCTTGTGCAAGACTCAAAGAATTGTTCTTGCCCTGGAGTTTATAGGAGGATATGGGTATACCACTGAAATCCTTATTTAAGAGGGTGTTCGAGGTCGTACCCTTCCAATTCGTCACCCAGATTATTGCCCTCGATATCCCTATGACCGGGTACCCATATGAGGTGGATCCTGAATAACCTTGCCATCTCGTTGAGAGATTTGCGGCACTCAATGAGAGTTTTAGAGTTTTTAATATGCGAGTTCAGCGCTTTTAGCGCAGCTTGACTATCTGAGAATATGTAAATATTCTTTTCCTTAAGGTCTCTCTGACCTAAAATCTTAGCGGTTTCCATTAGCGGAGCCATCATCTCCGCTTGGTAGACACTATAATAGTTTGGGAGTCTAAAGGAAGTATCTATATTCAGATCTTGGGTGTAAATTCCTCCCCCTGCCTGCTTTTGAAGCTTGGATCCGTCTGTTAAGATTTTAATTCCGTTTATTTTAAGGGGGGTCTTGTTAGCCCAGTCTAGCCGTGAATTGATGAGAACTTCATAGTTCTTTTCAAGATTTAAACAAGGTACACAGTAATCTGTTTTGTTGGGGACCGACATCTTCGTATATAGCCTAGATGTTTATAATTTTGATTCGAGCTCCGAATAGATCCCCACAAAATCTCACCCATCGCACTCACGAAGCATCTTGGCTAAACATCATAAACATATATAGCCTAATATAATTTTCATTACAAAAACCAAACGAGAACTATAACAAACCGGGAGTATTCATCGACAAGCAAGAATCTTAATTCTAAAAACTTCATCGATAAACTGTAAAAAGAGTCTGCGATGCTTGTCGGCTATTTTAGCTATTTGGAATAAGTCAGAAGCTTCACTATGTGGTATACATAAAATTTAAGGGAAGGGTTCCCTCATTTTGGACTAAAAAATCGATTTTTTTTTGCAAAAAATGAAAGCCACATATGTGTAGAATATGTGTGTAAATGGATTTTTCGATCCGACGAATATTTTTCGAATGGCAACGTCTTGAAGACACCTATCTCACGCGCGCTACGTCCAAACTAAACTTTTAAAAAAACTTCAAACGCGCTTATCTCGAAACCACGTTTTCCGATCTAACTAAAACTCTCAGGCCTGATCTATTGATCCGATTCTCTTTATCTAAGAACTGTTTGGAAGTGCATGCTTTTTGTACGCCCTGAACTAACATCATGTATAAAAATTATTTATTTATATTTTTTTAACGTTGTTGAAATGGAAAAAAACAAGCAAAATTTGAACTTTTAGTTCTAATGTTCATTATTCAATGAATTTTACATGGATAATAACAATTTTAGTTCCAGTCATAGAAAATATCATTATCTTTAAGTAATAACAACAATTTTTGATTTCAGTCCACCACAAAAAGGGGCAGAATTTTAGTTAGGACACCATGTTTCGCGCGCAGGGGCCCACGGAAATGTGCATTTTGTAGCCGTTATTTTGAATTTTTTCAACTTTTTCACTTTTTTAAATTCTCTGATAATAAACTAATATAATCATCAAAACCAAAAGTTCGTACGCCTTTTCATTGTCCTACAACAAAAATACAAACCTTGCCTTAATTTTGTCCATAATAAGGGAACCCTTCCCTTAAATACGGAAATAAAAATGAGTTGTAAGGAAAATATTTGATTTATCCACGTTAATATTTAAATAAAATTTTGACACGGGAGTGGATAATGTTAATATTTCTTATTTCTCTTAGTGTACACCAAGGTTTCTTATAGGTTTCTATAAGGTTTCTTATAGTTCTCATTTAGTTAATGTTGCAAGGGTAATATTGGGTGGATATTTGGCCAAGATGATTTCTGCATATGATGGGTGGTCGCTGTATGAAATGATGTAGGGTTGAGTGACAACTTGATATTTTCTGGTTGTCATTTACCTGCATATTTTGCTTAATATAAATTTTAATTCTTATTGAATTTAAAAATGTTGTTTTTTAAATTCAGTATTTTTATATAAATTTTCTTTAAATGCGATAGTTTTATTTTCAAATATTAAATGCACAATTTTAATATATTTTTTATTAATTCTGTTTAAATATTTAAATATTTTATTTAATTAAGAAAATATTTAAATGAATTTTAAGTACTTACGTAGTCGATTTATGCAAATGCGTTATTTGTGCAAAAATTACTCGCTTTTTGGATTAATTAAAAAAGTTTTTGGATAAATTTAATATTTTTTCCTTAGTGTATATAAAACAAAAACTGTTTGTGTGTTTGAAAACAGGTCGTTGCAGAGAGAAATTTGCTATAGAGGGGGATAAATCATAAATTTTATCTATCCATACTCAAAAAGTTTAATTCATTTCTTCAATTTATTTCTTGCTATATATTTCAAACTTTTTCATTAAGTTAAGCTTCACTAAAATCATGGCGTAACACGGATAGTTCTATTGACTGGAATTAATTCTAAGCACTTCATTGTAAGGCAATGAAAAGTTTCAAAATTTAAAAAAAAAATTTTAGTTCTAAGCCGTTTAAGTTTTCTCTGCAATTTAAGAATTTAAACTAAAATCTAAATGCCCAAGCAAATCACCTCATTATTCGAAGAAGATCTGAAACGAGTCATCAAGAAAAAGAAGAATAAAACGTGTGTCAACGAACGCAGCTGCGTTCATCTTTAAGCACCATCAAACTTAATGCGGCAACTAACTATTTTACCACAACTAACCACTTAAGCCTGCATTTAATAAAAGTAAATTAAGCGAAAATGATGAAAATTAAAAAAGGGAAGCTTTATGCAGATAAAACTAGTAAAATATGAGCGATAAAAGGAAGCAAGAGCTTCACGCATGCGCACCGAACTTGCTGAAGCGAATGAACAAGCAATGATGACGTCCGGCTTGTATATCGACTGCGGGTTCTAGAGGTTCTAAAGTCGACAAAATGAATAAAAATGTAGAAAAGTGGATACAAATGAATAAAAATAAAAAAAAAAACAAAAATAGTGTAGGATAGCAGCAATAGTGAAGGAGGAGTATATGGTTCGCACTAGGAGGTGGGAAAAAAAGCAATAAAAAGAAGAACTAGAAAGAAGCAAATTTTTCAAAAATTAATTTAGTAAAATTTTAATTGTTCATGTTTTGCCGCCATGTCAATGTTGTTGTTGTTGTTATTTCCAAGCGGATATTGCTGTAGCTGTTTTAATTTTTGCACACGTTTTGCGTGCTTCAAAATGGTGCGCGGCCACTTCTTCATGCTCATCAGCCAGCCGTCTTCATCCAGCGGCTTTGGCGGTTACAAGTTTAAGGTCATGACAAGAGCAATAAAAGCTACAACAACAATAAAAAACAACAACAAAAGCAACAGCAAGTTTATGTAAGTCTTTCTTCCCCAGTGTGCGTTCAAGTTCGAGATCAGCTCAAGAGCAACTTTGCTAGCGAGTAGAGCGCATAAACGTTTTGACTAAAAGTCCTCATTTGGAGTTGTATGGAAGAAGGTTTTCTATCATAGTTATATTTGCAGATTTTTTTTATATGTATTTTATTTTTTCATCTCCATATAGCTGACAGCACTGGACTGCAACAGGCAGCACTGGACTGCAACAGACAACAGCAGAAAAGCACAACCAAAGTAGTCAGTCGACGTTGCGTTTCATGTCTGAAATCCAGCGAAGTGCAACAACAGTCGTCAGTCGTCGGCCATCAGTTGAAACTACAACTTGAAACAATCTGTCTGTCGTCTTTCATCCGCACTGTCTTTTAGTCTGGCTGTCAGTCTGTCTGCGGCTGAAGACATACTAAAATTTCATTTCTTTCTCTCTACGTTTGCAAGCAGACAAGTCTCGACGCTATCGTCTTCAACGTTGTCCAACAAATAAAAATAAAATAGAATAGCACATTCACATCATTGCGTCGAACGCAACGCACTGTTGACAGGTCTCGACGAACAACCCGCATGTTTACCTAAACTTGAGAGATATTAACATTGAGACAGGCTTATCTTAGATATCCATCCATATATCTTTAGCTGCCAAATATTTTGACCATTCAAATGGAGTCATTAATATATTTCAACATATCTATTGAAACTAATTTTTAATGATTTTTTGTATAAAATTATTTACAGTAAGAAAATTATATAATTTGAAATAGCAAATTAGGAAATTTTTAAATGTTAATTCAAAACAGCAAAAGAAAAAATTTTTGAATGTCGCTAGCAACTCTACAGCCCTGAGCTACCTGAGCTACCTGAGCACAACACAGCACAATTTTTGAAAAGAAAATGAATGAAATGAAAGGCGGCTCTATTGAAATTGTATTTCAGCAAAAATATGGAATCAACACGTGAACATTTTCGACTGATAATTTTTTACTATTTTAGTTTAGTTTAGTTTAGTTTAGTTTATTTTTGAAGTCTATGAATACAAAAATTCTTACAGACTATATAAGTTTAGAGAAAAACTAAAATTAAAAATGTATAGTAAAAGTATAATCTTAAGACTAGGTTAAGTAAATACTATTGACAAAATTCTTAAACTTTTGTATCGGAGCAAAGAGATCAAAGTCATTAGATTCATTCAACTCATTAAACAGTAACAAAGCCCTTGTAATTGGCTCATTTAAGGCATAGTTAGTTCTACAATATTTTACATAAAATAATTTGGAAGTTCTTAGATTTCTAAATGGAATATGAAAAGCTATAAGTTCCAGAAGAGATTGACAGTCAATTAATCCAGAGATAATATCATATATTAACATCAATGATGCAATTTTTCGCCTGGAATCGAGCGATTTAAGCCCTAAGAGCATTAAACGAGAGTTATAGGGTGGCAAAGGGTCACAAAAGTTAATTGACCTCAATGCAATCCTTGTGATTTTTTTTTGTATTTTTTCCAGTCTAAAAGAGGTAGACATATAATAAGGGCTCCAAACAATGGATGCATACTCCAATCTAGACCTCACAAACGCATTAAATAACATTATTAGAGTCTGTGGATCAGAAAAGTCATTGCAATTTCTTCGGATAAACGCAAGTAGAGAGTAGGCCTTAGGAATTAGGAAGTTGACATGGTCATGAGACGAAAACTTTGCATCAAAAATAACACAGAGGTCTCGATATGAAGACACAGTTTGAATTTTTGAGTCAGAAAGAGAATAAGAGTTAGACAAAGTATTAAGAGAAAGTTTGGATAGAGTAAGATGAAAGCATTTAGAAAAGTTTAAGGGAAGGCCATTAGAAACACTCGAAGCCAAAAGCCTGTTAATGTCATCTTGCAAGTCATCTGAAGTCATCTGAAGAAGATGATATTTTTTTAAATAATTTAAGATCATCTGCATAAAGCAGAAAGTGAGAGTTCAAAATATGTTTAGAAATATCATTCATGAAAAGAATGAAGAGCAAAGGTCCCAGGATACTACCTTGAGGGACACCAGAAGAAGCAACAAATTCGTATAAATTATTATTATTTAAGCAAACAAAAGAGATTCTATCCGACAAATAAGACTTAATCCAGCTCAAAAAAGTCGAATGAAATCCCATATACGATAGTTTCCAAAGTAGTAAATTATGAGACACTCTATCAAATGCTTTGGAGAAATCTGTGTATATTACATCTACTTGATATCCCTGCACGAAGGAGGATACGCAGTACTCAGAAAAAGGAGCTAAATTTGAAAGGGTAGATTTTCGACGTGAATAGACAAGAAAAGAATGTATCGATCAACTTAGTTTGACCCTTGGTAAACAATGACTGACCCCACCCAATGACTGTAAAACACTAGTTCAATAAGGGTCGAGCGTTGTCGTCGTTCACTCCAAGACGAATTTCGTGAAAGTTGGCAAAAACGGCTGTTGTGGCAGAAAACATGGAAGCTGTGCTTAAATTATTGGAAGCAGACTCGCATGTGACATACAGTGAGATGGAGTCATCATTGGGCATTAGTGGGACTAGCATACATTCGATTTTATTTGAGCATACCCCCTTGATCAAAAAGTTCCCGGAATCACCTCCGTGTAGTGCCCTCAGTCACTCGATTTGAGTTCTCTTTTTTTTTTTTTTAGGTGGCCACATCTGTCATTGACATTTTATAAAATTTTCAGCTTAATAGCTCGACATTTGTAAAAGTGACGCCGTATTGAATACATCTACGATTGTATGTGTTTTCGATTTTGTACAATTTTAAAAATGGAAGTGAATTCGCAACAACGAGTTTATATTAAATTTTCCGTTAAAAACGGTTTTAATAGTGCGGCAACATTGTAAATGTTAGAAAAGTGTTTCGGCAACGATAATAAATATAAAAACTCTGAACTCTTTACTCTGAAGAAAACAGTCGTTTATCAGTGTCACGAACGTTTCAGAAGTGGCCGTAAGTCCGTGAACTATGATGAACACAGTGGCAGGCAATCAACATCGAAAACTGACGAAAACATCAACAAAATCATAGAATGGATGAAAGTAGACCGCTAATTGTCCATTAGAGAGATGGCAGAGGAGTTGGGCATTGATTTTGGATCTGTTCGAGACATTTTGGTTAATGATTAAGCCTCAGACGTGTTGCTGCAAAGCTGGTGCCGAAAGACCTGAATTTCATGCAAAAAAGGGACCGCGTTGACGTCGCAAAAGACATAATTTCCAAGACCGAATCCGACCCAACATTTATCAAACAGATCATTACTTGAGACGAGATGTGGATTTTTGAGTATGACACGCAATCCAGACATCAAGCGAGTGAATGGCGAGCACCGAATGAGCCGCGATCGAAATAACCACGCCGTTTTCAGTCGAAAAAGAAGGCGATGCTCACAATTTTCATGGATTATAAGGGTGTTGTGTATCATGAATTCCTTCCTCAAGGAAAAACAGTCCACAAGGAGTACTATTTGGGCGTTATGAGACGTTTGCGTGAAGCAATTCGTCAAAAAATACCGGATTTGTGGGCAAACAACTCGTGGATCTTGCACCACGATAACGCACGGTCGCACAATGCCATCGTTATCTGTAAACATTTGGCTAAAAACGAAACGAATACCATTCAACAACCATCGAATTCACCTGATTTGGCTCCTTGCGACTTTTTGATATTCGGTCAACTCCAGAAATTGCTCCGCGGAACGCGTTTAAGCACCCAAGATGAGATCATGGAAAAATCGAAGATGGCTCTGATGGCCATACCGCAAACCGATTATTTCTCATACAACACATGATAGCTCATAAGGAGTAAATCGCGGTACATAGTTGTTCATAATTTTTATAAAAAATGATATATAACGGAGCCAACTTTAGGCGCTTCAAACACAAATTGTTGCTTAGTTGACAGAACTTCCTCTATCATTTAAAATTATAAAATAAGTTGTTTCGACTAACTTGTATGGGGCGCCCGACTGTCGCTGTGGTCATGATACAATTATAAGGTAGGCCTAATTCGGAGATAAAAAAAACGAAAAAGCAAAGCAAACCAAAGTAAATCAAAACATTGGCGTAGGTATAGTGTGACTTTTGAAAATTGAAGTTTATTTGTTCAGCCATAGGGATGTATAATTTACTTTAATAGTATAAATCTGGTTATTAGGTATTGAGTACCCAGATTATATGTGAAATAAGGCAAGTAAAGTAAGCAAAAACCCTAAAGATTTAACAACATAAGCCATTTTTCAAAATATAATACAGAATAAATTGTATGTTGGCTTTCAAGGAAGCAAATAAAAGTTAATATTTATTTTATATAATTTTCATTCGACTACTTAGTTCGATAGTTCAGTAACCAATTTATTTGTATCCATAGTATAATAATAGTCGCAGCGCTGATTGTGTTCTCTTTTGTCATTACTGCCGATATTGTCAGAATCATCTGTGTACTTACTGCTGTACTTTTTTGTTGTTTAGTTGTGCTCCCTGCTTGCAGTTAATATTTTTTGTGTTTAATTTTCAATGATGTTTGGCTGGAAACAATTTTTAATTAGTTTAATATCAATAAAAATACGATATATAATCATTTACTACAATTTTTAATTAATACAACAAGACAGCTTCAACTGTTTAACTTCGTTTACATTTTGCCAATTCTTGATTTCTCTTGTCATTCTCATAGCTTCGAGATTTTATATAAGTTGTCAACTTCGTTTTGACATTCGCGGCAGTACGCTCTCATCTAGTGAGTTTACCTCTATAATAATACCATGTTTGTATCGCTTTGTGTTGTATTTTGACATTATACCTACGCCTTTGCTATTGTTTTGTTGTTGATTTGCAGTCATAGAGAGTGTGTTTTTTCTGGGCCTACCTTATAATTGTATCATGGCTGTGGTCAGAGTTTATCACTCTACTAAAAAAATAGATAGAGAAATATGAAACACTGACAGCTAATACAAAAATTGACAAAAATTTCAATTGCTTTTCTAAGGCCAGAAATTACGATGCAGTTCTGAGGTAAGAAACTCAGTAACTACAATGTTGTTATCGTCCATAACTAAGTTATTTGTTAACTAATTTTGTTTTTTTACAAGCATTGAGAATCTAATACCCTGGCCCTTATACCCAATAAGTCAAAATAATCATGTAAGAAGAATTTTTTGATTATTTTTAATAGCTAAAAGCAAATTAAATAAGATAAATGTTCTTTCTGTTCACGTTAGTACCTTACATTTGTAAAAAAATAAAACGATGTAAGACATTTCAGCAAAAATAGAAGACTGCAATTGTAATCCTTTGTAAAAAAATTTTGATGAATAGAAGCAAAGTTATGATACAGGCAAAGTACGAAAATCGAAGTGAATTATTAAAAAGGTCCTAAACGAAAAAAATCGAAGTGATGAAAACATTCTGAAAACGCAGAAAGTCATCATATGGATCGGCAAAACATAAAATATCGGTGGGAGCTCTTGTATATTAAAAAAAAAATATTTGTAGAACAGTGTTATTTGAGTTACTTTATATTATGTTATTCTTAATCACCATAATTGTTCTTTCTTAAACAGCTGAACGTGTCTACAGCTAAATGTGCCTCAAAAGCTGTCAAAATCTTCTGTCACATATCAGAAATTTTATAAAATCTCTGCTAAGGTCAAACCAATTATAATTGGCAGCCAAAGCTTGCGCAATAGCTATAAAGCTTAAACATTAAAAGCTTAGATATAAATAAAAAAAAAATTATTGATGAGACAATCTGTCAGCATGGCGCAATGTTTTCTATCGTACAACAGCAGCAACAACAACAATGCTCTTATGCAAGCAATAACAACATTTGACAGTTTTGACAATTGATGCTTGTGTTTTTTGGCAAAAATCACAAAATATAAGGTGTAGAAAGGTTTGTCTTGAAGACTTCATTATTTGGCGAAGAGTTGTTTTGATGTTTTTACTATTATCCCTCTTGAAACTAAAGGCTAATCTATTGCAATGGCGCACATATCCTACTGCAGCAACTTTTAAATCTTTCAGAAGTGACAAGCTTCGAAAATAGCCAGGAAAATAAATATTTATACCTGGCCATAAATTTACTCAAAAAAAACTATGAATTTAAATTGGCGTCCCAAACCGAACCCTTTTATCTTTAAGCTGCGGATAGTTAACTTACACTTTGTATTTTTGAAAGCAAGTTTTGGTTATAAGAAACACCAAGTAATGGAGGGAAATATATATTTTTTGACAAAAGATATGCATACACACAAAAATTAATTTATTTTCCTCTAAACCATTCAAGAATGAAAGACAAACTTTTTAAATGTGCATTTATGTATAAGCAATTGAAATTCCATTCAGAAGTCCGCGATGCACAAAAGGAAAGTCTTCGGACCAAACATTTATATATGTATTTACAAAACCTGGAGTAAGCCTTTGAATATATAAAAAAGGGTTGCACAAATGCATTTGCTTCTTTGATTACACCAAGCACTTCAAGTTAAGCACATCACTTATGTAATAATTCAGCAAAGAGAAAGCGTAAAGCCGGGAGTAGAATGATTGCTTATGCATTTGCGTTCGTCTACTCGCTGGCGCAATTAGGTTCGAAATGCACGAAATCCCGGCCATGGTTGAATTAATAAGCTTGTGACAAGGTGAGATAAATGTCAAATCGAAGTTGACAGCTCATACAAAATCTGAAAGCGAAAATTGATAACATGTAAAGCCGATGAAGTTGTTTTTGTTGATTTTAATTGATTTTGACAGTTGTGGGTACTGAAAAGAAAGTAGGATCAGCCCCGAGACCATGATAAAATTATACAAGGTAGGAGTGACAGTTTTTTCGTCTTGCGCTAACTGTCAAAAATAGTATAAATTGGAGAACGAAAAAAGAAGAAAAGAAAATAGAAAAGAAAATATACAGGCAAATGACAGTCGCTGCAAGGTACTGGTGAGAAAAAAGCAAGTTGTCACTCCTACCTTGTATAATTGTATCATGCCCGAGACAACCTTATTAATCCAACCATGCTCCCGGGTTAAGCCCGTTACTTGTTGCTCAGAGAACAAGTAATATTTTAACTCTCTCTTTCTCTCTTTCTCTCTCTCTCTCTCTTTGATCAAATGCATACGCAACTTGCTCTCGTCGATTATAAAAATTATCGGCCGCTATCACTGCAAATGAAAAAAAATAACTTTATAGTTCTACCCATGATACAATTATACTAGGTAGAAGTGACAGTTTTTTCGTCTTGCACCAACTGTCAAAAATAGTATAAATTAGAGAACGAAAAAAGAAAATAGAAAGTAAAATATACAGGCAAATGACAGTCGGTGCAAGACACTCGTGAGAAAATATCCAGTTAACACTCCTACCTTGTGTATTTGTACCATGGTTCTACCTTGTACTCCAAATACTTGCATTATCAGTTCGCTATATCAGTTAAAATTAACAGTAATATCAGCTTTAATGGAGGATCGGAGAGGATATGTATGATCTACCCACATTACTTTCGCAATAGGATCATTTTTCCCTTTGGGAACCTTTTCAAGTGTAAGTGTAGGGAATAAATATACAAATATCATAAAATATATATGGGAGTCCCCCTAAGGATGGGTCGGCGTGTATAGGACTCATTTGTTTTGCCTTCAGCTAGTTTTTTATTTACGCACACTACCAAGTATTCATGCTCACGTCAATGCTATCCGCAAATGAGAGTGAAAGAGCGACAGTAATCCGAGAATTACTGTCGAGAATTCGAGAAACGAGGTTCCTTCTGTTTGCAATCTTTATATAAAAGCTATGAGGTGATTTTTTTTTTTTTTTTTTTTTTGGTTTTTGCTATTTCTATAAAGGATTCATTCTCCTCAGTTGGATTAAGAAAAAATATTTTTTTTTCATTTTTTCAAAGGTTTTAATGTGTTGAATATCATATGAAAACCCCAGATCGATATCTCAATCAGAAAAAAAGTTACACCAAGTTTAGTACGGATGTGTCGAAACCTCCTGTGTTGCGTCGTTATCTTTAGACGCGTTTTTCTCGTAACGGTGTTTTTCGAGATGGCGGGATGGATTACCACCGCACCGATGAAGATATCTTCATTTTAATTGTCTCCAATTGTTCTTCAAACATTTCCGCACTCATTTTTTTATATTTTAATCCGTCATTAGTTATTGCAGAAAGAAGTAAAAAAACGCCAAACGCTATCTTTATTTTTCAAAAGTCCGCCATTTTTCAATTTTAGTAATTTTAAAAGTCCATCCTATTACTCCGAGCGCAATATATCACAGATGAAAAAATATTTTATTTATCATTTCTCCGCCGTGGATGTATGTTTTTTTACTCATCAACTTTAACCGCGAGAGGGGGGGGGGGGTGTTAGATGTGCAACAATTTTTATGAACAAATTTTATTTTGTCCCTCCCCCAATATATAATAAATCATTGGAAAAAGGATTTTATATGATTGCTTGATTCGTCTTCCCAAAAAAAAAAAAAAAAAATGGTGAAAATTACTATTTTTACAGCTCTGTTGGGGAGAATGGTCCCTTAAGCTTTGGAAGGCAACAAGCCTAAAATTTCGAAATTTTTTATTGGAGCTTTAACAAAACTTTGACCAGAAATCGTCCTGATTCGAGCCCACGAAACACTGTATCCTTAGTCAGACTTCTATCTATTCGGCCAAACTGTTTTTTTATAGAAAAAAACATTTGAACTGAACTATTTCAATTTTGACTAAGTTTTTTCTTCAGAACAACTCTCATAAGTCATCTGCCCTTTGCCTGACACAATAATTTAAAGACACATAGATTTTTCGCTTCCATTCAAATGAGTACTCCACGCACAATGGACATGGACAAAGAACCATCTCTAGGATCTACCGGCTTGATCCTCAGAATCAGGGATGGAAATATAGGCACAATTGTGCTTTTTTCGGCACTTTCGATATCAGACGGCACTTTAGGCGCGTGCCTTTTAATTTCGGAACTATTTCAATATCTCAAAATTAAAAGATTTTCAAGTTGCATGCAAACTTAATTCAGAATTAAAAAATTTTTAAGTTGCATGTATATGTATGTAATAAAAGTAATTTTAAATTTTTGATGCACCCTGTGGCTAACTTTGACATTTCGTTATCATTTTCGTTGCTAACTATACTCGAACATAACGATTTGTCGAAAGCTACAGCCATTTGCTAAAATTTTACTGAACATTTTGGGAGTGCTTTTAAAAATCATGCTGAAGTATGTAGTTTATATATAAAATCGAGAAAATAGTAAGAAATAAAACTTTTTAGTTGACTTATTCAACAGGCAAAGGATACTAAACTAAATTTGTGGCTGGAAGTGGATTTGGAAGAGGAATCGGAGGAATCGGAAAAGGAATCAGAAGAGGAATCGGTTAAACCTGTCACTGAAAAATCCAACATATATTAAATCAAATTTCGGCATGAATGGCAAAATAAATATAGCTGGTTAATTGAGGAAACGTCTCTTAAGCAAGGAAAAAATGTAGAATCTGGAATGTGCCAATAATAGGAAGTGGTTTTCACTTAGACAGACATGCGATAGCAAGACATCTAAATTCCATAAAAAAGTTGAAAATAACATACTTTGTAAAACATGATACACAGTGCCTCGCTGTGGAAATTGAGGCAAAAAAATTGGAAATACGCCTAGCACTTTATATCTGAGCATAATTTGAACTTTACAGCATTGGATCATTTGAATCACTGCACAAAAACCATCCCGTACTCAAAAGTTATTGAACTTTTACGTTACCGTTATTTGAACGCAAATAAGATAATCTTAAAGCATAAACAGAAACTCTTATAGCGATTCTTTCTGTCTGCTTACTTTAAAAAAGCTTATTTTTGAGTTGTGACAGTTTTGCACGCAATGAGCGCGATGTCAAAATAAAATTTGAACAACAGCACTATTTTCTTCAAAACGGCACTTTTTTTCACTCCAGTTCGGCACAATCTTAAAAGGTCCAATTTCATCCCTGATCAGAACTGCTAAAACTACTTTCCTAGTGAGTAAATTGGAGAGTTCATTCTCTTTCATAAATCTTTAAGGCAGCCGTTACGTTTTTTATTATTTCCCAAGGGATAGACTACCATCATGGTATATTAATTAGAAGCAGTGTTGCCAGAACTTTTTTGAGAAAAGCGCGAGATTTAAAAAAAATATCGCCCAAAATCGCCCAATGAAAAAAAAAATCGCCAAAATCGCGATTTTTTCTAAGAAATTTATTATATTAGAAAAAATAAAACAAATTCTATACATTTTTTTTCAAATAATATTGAGATCTGTTAATAATATTAGATATATAAAAGTTCTTATTTTCGTATTTATTGAAATAATATTGAGATCTATAAAAAATAATATAAAAGCTACTTAATTTTATACGAGAATTTTGATCGTTAAAAACATTTTTTTAGAGACTATATCTATTTAGAACTTTTCAATATGCAACTTTAAAAATAAAAACTTTTTACAAAAAACGTAGTTCCATTCTATTAAATACTTCAGTCATATTAGACGCTTCCTCCGTTTCGTCAATTCTCGAAATATTGTTTAATTCATACATTAATTTATTAATTTTTGAAATCATATCATCGGATATTGGCAGCGACTTGCAACAACAGTTATAAGCCTTCATGAAGTATTTTACTCGAATGATTGAAGTTAGCATATCTAATTTCATTCTGTTACGAATTTTAGTTTTGGTCAAATTCATGAAGGAGAAAATACGTTCCACAAATGCATTAGAATGTGGCAAGGAAAGCAAGATGAATGCGAACTTACAAATATTGTCAAACATTTTCCCCCTACTGCTGTCTTAATTTTGTATGCCGATTCCCAAAATTCTTCACTTTCAGATGGCACTTTGTTTTTGAAAACATTGCTCCATTTGAAAACATTGCTCAACAAAGATTCGTATTCGATTTCTGCTGCACGTCGCTCTTCAAGAGATAGATAATAAAGAAGGAGTTCACGGAAAGAAGGTCTTATATAGTTTAAACATCTTTCAGGACATAAAATAAAAGCAGTTTCAAACATTTCTAAATGACTAGGTAATCGCGTTAACATTTCCTTGATTAAAACTATAATGAAATTCTGGCATTTTGATAGTATGTCTATAACAATATCATCACTTAATTTATGAATTTCTTCATGGAACTGATAATGAAATGTAAGGTCATCAATTTTATAATTGGTTTTATCCGCTAAAATTTTATTTAATGTAGTTAAACTGAATACTGAATGTAGCTAAATTATCAAAATTGAAATTTTTAAGCTTGAAAAAGGTCAACTTTTTCTCGTTGAGAATATAAATAAAGTGAGTTGATTTTTTGAAGAAACGGTCTCAAAAAAATAAGTATTTCGATATAAATAAATTATCGATAAGGCTTGTAAGCTGTGTTCAGTCGCATTGTTTACAGTGTTCCAAACACTTTTAAAACAATTGTAATTTTCTTTAATTTAAATTTTAAACACATTAGATAAGTTTATGAAAAAGCGTGATTTTCAAAAAAATCGCCCAAAAAATCGCCAGGTGATTTCCAAAAAATTTATGCGCAAAAACAAGAAAAAAAGCGCCCAATTGGCGATAAATCGCCCAATCTGGCAACGGTGATTAGAAGGTAGCATTGACAGTTGCTTGGGAAACCATCTCCTGTCAAAAAATATACAGTAGTTTCGACTATGTCGTAACACAAGGCGTAGAATTATTCAATTCGCTTTTGATGACATCTTTTTTAAAAAATATTTAGCAAAATATTTATTCCATACACCTGAGCATATGACCTGTAAAAGAATGCCGGAAAGGGTTAATATGTATAACCGACCCCCATTACCTTTGCAAAAGGAATATTTTTGCTTTTGACACCTATTCCCTCCGACCACTCCTTAGGGGGCTCCCATAGAAATTTTATGGTTTTGTATACGTATTCCATACGCCTGAGCATATGACCTTTAAAAGACCGCCGGAAAGGGTTAAAATGTATGACCGACCCCCATTACTTTTGCAAAAGGAACATTTTTGCCTTTGACGCCTATTCCTTCCAACCACTCCTTAGGGGGGCTCTCATACAAATTTTATGGTTTTGTCGATAAAACCGGAAACTGTCGATAAATAGGTAGCAAACTTAAGAAAACAAAAACATCAAATGTTGGCTTTATATTTCATGTAATTGTGTAAAATTTATATAATTTAGGGAGTTTAAACATGAAATTTTCTCCCAGTCAGGATCAAGCAGACCAACAAGTGCTAACATCAACATTGTACGATAAGTACTTTAGGCACACCAAAGGCTCAAATTGTGACCTAAATACCGACACCTGATCACTATCAACGACCCTACTTACCTCCGAGAATGACGCATTCTACGTCAAAATAAGCTCAAAATGAGAACGCTCACAATTGGCTATTGAAAACACAAACAATGTGAACAAAACAACAACAACAAAGTGAAGAAAACAACAACTTCAGTAGCAGCATTTTCACAACAGCTGTTTTTGACAGGAGATGTTTTCTTGTAGAAGAGAAAACAATCAGTTGTCAATGCTACCTTGTATTATTATACCATGGATTACCATAGCTTCCCAAAACGATAGTCCGAATGCTTATTTGAAACTTCGAATCAAAGCTTAATACATCTTCTGAATTTATTTTGGAATGATTTTTTAACTTTAAACCAAAGATTTCCGGTGTTACACTTATTCAATCTACTCTATCTTGGCTCGAAATGGGATAATAGATGGATGGATGGTAAAAATGGAGCAATCAAGTGAAGTTATATGTTTACGGTATTCTAAGCATTGCGGTAAGCTGTAGAACATGTGAATTTGCATCTGAAGAGAGAATTTTGCCTTTTCTTTAGTTGGTTTGATTTATAAGCAATACCATGCGCAAACTTCTGCAAAAACCAACTACAATGTCTGAAGTCGTAAATATTGATGAATTTTCAATTTCAATTGATTAGAAATTAAGAAAGAAATTAAGAAAAGTAAAGCGGCATAGGACCATGGCTTAACCGGGACTCGAACCCGAGCTTTTTTATCAAATTTGGATTCGTTAAGCAGATTTAACTTTGGAGTAAGCTTAAAGAGTACCTAGTAATGCTTCCAGTAATAAGCTCTGTAGAAATCGCATCAATGCTTCAATTGTCGAATCTTCCTGATGTCAGTGGGTTAGTGTGTTAGTTGGGTAAGTAGACGACTTCGTCCGAAGTATGAAGACGGCATCTTCAAACAACCAGAAACAAGAAGAAGACGACAATGAAGTAGGTAAGACCCAATTTTCTGTCAACTGTTGAAGTACTAAGGTGATCATTGCTATTTCAACCCTCGTTATTATTCTTAACCCTTTCAATCCCAAATTAACCTTTGCGGTGCCAAACATTCCGAACTTCGTTGAGGATCAGTTTTAATCAAATAAGCTGAGTACGAAGTTTGAAAGGCGTATTACTTTCCTCATAGATGCAACAAAAATTTGGACAAATATTTAAAAAAAAAATCACATATTTTTCCTAATTAAAAATGTAAATAAGATCGCTTACATTCATTCTATTACATTTAATTACACTTAGCTTTCGAAAACTCTCGGATATGAATTGTAACGGAATGAATTGAATTGTAACAACGTGTTACAAAAAATCGTTTCTTTGAGCTAAGGTTGTAGAGTCCTTTTGTTTGGTGTGTTGTACAGGCCAGTGGTACACTGTATTTAAAAATATTTCTAGAGAAAACTTTCTTAAAATCAAGAAATTTATATAGATTCTTAACTTATATTTTTCTGCAATTTGCATTTTATGTATAGACATTAATTTTTAATTATTTTTTTATACATATTTGTTTTTATTTTTACAAAAACACTTGTTACAGGTATAAAATTAAACATTTTTTATGAAGGGTTTTCATATTTCAAGACATGCCAGCATTATGTGCACTTAAAAAAGTAGCCCCATAAAAATAGCATTTTTAAAGAACCAATTAAAGATTATTACCTGCCTATAAAAAAGTAGCAACAAAGAAATACGCTGGAAGCTTAGCTCAAAACACAATCAGATGCAAAGCGAATTTAAAATTCTGCGTAAGGCGCTGCAGGCATGAAAAAAAAGCAATTAAAATTGTTACCAATTTAGACGCACACGTGCACCACCCAGCGTGAAGTGGAACTCATTCAAGCAATTAAAAAAGCAAAAAAAAAAAACTCAATATTTTCTGGGATTTAGCTACAGAATCAATTATTTAGATTCTTAAGCCAAATGTAGGCTGTAATATTTACTCAAAAAACAAACAAAAAAAATTAATTATTTGAAGGCAATTTTTTTAAGCCTTGGGCTACTGGTGGATTCATTTCTTTTGACAAAAAACAAAAAAAAAATTAATTAAAGGCAAATATATTTTAAGGTGATTGAATAAAAATTGATTTGTACAAAAAAAAAAAAAAAAAAAACTTTTAGAACTAGCTTCTAAACTTTTAAGAGTCCATTTTTTTAGTTTTGGGGGAAAATAAAAAAAAAAAATTAAACATTTTTTCCAAAATTCGTCAGCACAAAATCAGAAAACAGCTCCGCAACCAATATTTTTATGAATGTTTTATAATTTTGATGTCAGGTTATATGGGGGATGGGCGTGGTTTTATTTTTAAAAATATTGAACAGTAGAGTTCATATTTGGGATCGAGCTTCTGTGCAAAATTTAAAGGATTTATATTTGATTTATTGGGAGTTTTAGTCACACTATTTTGTATGGGAAGTAGGCGTGGCTTATATTTGATTTTGACAAATATTGAACGTAGAGTGTGTATTTCAAAACTTATGTGCAAAATTTAAAAATATCAAGTTTTTAGATTAACTTTTGTGAAATTGTTAGAGATTTATGTTTTGGGATCTGACAACGATCATGTCATTCCAATCCACTGACGTTTCCATTGAAAAGTTTTTGACATTTTTTAGCCTATACATACTCACAACATGTTGATTTTCATGCGCTTATTGCGGTGTTTATAGTGCTTCTAAAATTGTGTTTCAGCAAAAAAATGAAATTAACACGTGAACAATTTTGTGCGATTATTTTTTTACAACTTTCGACGTAAATTATCTCAACACGAGTGCATCGAGAAACTCAATTCAACTTTTGGCAATGGAGCACCATCAAAAACTTCTGTGGACACTGGACTGAAACGGGACCATACTTCGCTCACAGACAAATTTCCTGAAGGGCTCCCAAAATCTGTTATTGTACCCTGGTGAAAGTAATGTTCAGGGATGCCTCAATCTATTGACTCCACCATTACTTCCACCATGTTAACATGTAAAGACAAACCCATCCACAAATTTCTCCACCACTAACTATAACTTCTAATTTGTAAATATTGATGCATTTTCAATTTTAATTTGAATGCAGAAAAGTTAAAGACTCGGCCTTAATTCGATCCCTCTATCCATCAATTGACATTTAAGCGTGCTACCTACTCGATTGCCGAGAATACTTGAAATTAAAATTGTTAATATATATATATATATATATATATATATATTTTTTTTTAATTTATTAGTTTTTTTTACCAAGATAGGTTTTCAAATTGACATTCAATGTCTAGTTTCTATCAAGTACACCAATATTTTATATTTGCTATTTTATTAATTGATTTTACGTGAAAACATACGCTTTACCCCGCAGGTTTCCAAAAAAATGGAATTATTATTCAGTGACTTTAGATGTTATGATAAAGATACGACAGTAAAGGGTTAATTCTTTGACTTTATGACAAAAATACAAACAAAAAGTAATGGCATCATGGTAACACTGAGATCGTTGACTAAGAAACGAAACTGCAAAATTGTCGAAACATGGAATTATAATGCGATTTAAATAGGTGCTACGGTAAGAAATATTTGTTGCCAGAAAGGGCTGGCTCTTTGCCCTCATGACAAAAATAGACAAAAAATTAATGACGTCATGAAGCCGGGGAAAGAGCCGCTACAAGATCGGAACTGCATCAATCATGCAACGCCGTTGCATAGAATTATTACTCGGTGAGTATATGCGGCATAGTTAATGATATAAAACAAAAATGAAGGATTTTTGCTTGGTCTTACGACAAAAATGAAAAACTTAGTTATGACGTAGTCAGATTGCAGCTTATGCAACAGAAATTCAATATTGTTGCACGGAATTACTACTTGCTATAATAGAAGCGCTATAAAAAATGTTAATATACGACAGCAAAAAATGGTTCTTTGAACTCATAACAAACATTTTTATGTGGCGACATTTTTGGAGTCATAACATGATTGCATACATCATCAATGCAGTAAAAATGCAACAACAATAAAAAAACGTTGCATGAAATTTCAACTCCGTGACTATTGATGCTTCGGTAAATTTTATGGGATCGCAGTAAAGCTAGTGTTTTTGATCAGATGATAAAAATTAAAAAAAAAAAACAATTGATGGTGTCATGAGTTCTCTCAGAGAACCCCACACAGTAATCTAAGTCCACAATTGAAGAAACAAAAATATTAAAAAAAAAAAAAAATAATCAAAATTAAAAAGAGTTGGCTGTGCCGTGGACACACCCGTAGGTTTTGACGTGACGAAGTTTCTTGCTGTTGTTGTTAATGTTGATGTTGATGTTAATGTTGATGTTGATGTTGATGTTGATGTTGATGTTGATGTTGATGTTGATGTTGATGTTGATGTTGATGTTGATGTTGATGTTGGTGTTGGTGTTGGTGTTGGTGTTGGTGTTGATGTTGGTGTTGGTGTTGGTGTTGGTGTTGGTGTTGGTGTTGGTGTTGGTGTTGGTGTTGGTGTTGGTGTTGGTGTTGGTGTTGGTGTTGGTGTTGGTGTTGGTGTTGGTGTTGGTGTTGGTGTTGGTGTTGGTGTTGGTGTTGGTGTTGGTGTTGGTGTTGGTGTTGGTGTTGGTGTTGGTGTTGGTGTTGGTGTTGGTGTTGGTGTTGGTGTTGGTGTTGGTGTTGGAGTTGTTGTTGGATTTGGAGTTGGTGCTTTTCGTTTAGCTTTTTTTTGCTTCCCCTTTGGTTGTGCTCTTATTTCAATTAATCCAGCAAAATTGATGCATATGCGTCACATTAGGCGGTTCAATGAGGGTTTTTGACACGCCGTCAAATTTTTTTTTTATTTTTGTCATATGCCCGAAGACCTCACCTTTGTTTTCGTTCCTTAAAATTTACCGTTGCACCAGTAGTCACAGAGTTAAAAATCCATGCAACGTTTTTTCATGGCTGTAGCATTTTTACTGCATTATGTGATTGCATCCCTGAAATCATGACAACAAAATTTTTTTTGTAATTTAGTTGTGAAGCGTAATAACACATCCCTGCTGTCGTAAAACAAAATTTACTGTAGCACTCCTCCTGAGTGAGTATAATTCCATGCAACGATATTACATTTCTGTTACATAAGCTGCTATATTCACGACCTGACGACGCCGGAATTTTTTTTTTTATTTTTGTCGTAAAGCCATGTATAAAAACTTTATTTTCCTTTTTAAACTTTTATCGTAGGTTATATACTCATTGAGTAAAAATTCAATGCAACGCCGCTGCATGAATGTTGCGTTATCGATCTTTGAGCGGCTCTCTCAACGTCCCCATGATGTCAGAAATTTTTTGTCTAATTTTGTTGTGAGGGCTTCCAATAGGCCTTTATTGGCGTATCGTATTTTTAATCCTATCACTAATACTCAGCGAGTAATAATTCCATGTAACAAATTTTCAGTTGCGTTGCTTACGCAGCTCCCACTACGTCCCTATGCAGTATTAAATTTTTTTTTTTTTGTTTTTTTAATATAGTCAAAGAATTAACCTTTATGGTCATACTATTTTTTTAATCATAGCTCTTATACCCAGCGAGTAACAATTCAATGAAACGCAGATGAATTTTTAAAAAATTCATTTTGCAACTTTTTTGGAAACTAGAGCAGTACAACGTAACTTCGTCACGTCAAAACAAATATTTAAATAAGAACAATTATTAGGACAAGGATTAAGATGAGGATTAGAAAAAAGAATGAGGGCAAGGATTTGGACAATGGTTGGGGCCAGAAATAAGATAAGGACTAGGACAAGGACTTGAACATAGGTTAGATCATGGAATTAGATAAGGATTAGAACACGAATTTAGGCAAGGAGTGTGAAAAGCAATTTGACAAGAATTGGGACAAGGATTAGGACAAAGATTTAGACATAAAAAAATAAATAAATAACTGATCATTTTAGCCCTTGAAAGCACTTTGACCTAGGTTCTTATGATCAATTCTGGTGTGCGTGTTATTAAGTTTGTACACAATTGACCGAGAACCGGATATACAAGTTTAAATTCGACTCCGAACGGCAATGAGCGAAATGTTCTTGTTCTCAAGAAGCTTTACATGGCATTTTGATTACTCTCTGAGGTTTGCCATTGTCTGCAGAGAGGTGGCGATCGTACAGAAAAATCATTTTAATTCAAATAAATCTCTGTCGCTGCTGGGGTTCGAAGCCGGGTCTCCAGGTTCGTTGACATAGCGGCCACGCACTTTAACCAACTACACCACGGACGCCATCAAGATTTAGACACATCTAAATTAATATTTAGAACAGGATTGGGAAAAAGATAACAAAAATAAATGGGACAAGGAATAGAACAAATATTTGTACACACTAAGGACAAGATTTCGGAATAAGATTGGGGACTATAAGTGGTACAAGGATTAGGAAAGGGATTCGAACAATGATAAAGTCATGAATTTGAGCATGAATTCAATGAAGAGTTTGGACAAGAAAAAGAACAATTACACTGAACAAAAAATCAATCAAAAGGTCAAAAAAGATCCATAAATTGAGAAGTAAGGGGGTTAAAATGTTCCACAAAAATATTTCTCGTAGTATTTTACATAAATCTTCAGAACACATTCTATACCCAAAATGTAAGGATAACATGATTTCCTATGCCGATTCACTATAAGAATGTTCAAAAACTGGAAAAATTAAATTCCTCCTAAAATAAGACTCAGACGTAAGCTTTCAAAACGCCGATACAGGTGTATTGTTTTTTTATCCCCTCTACCAGAATCCGTTGTCAGAACCTTGTTATTTTTTATTCGTGTTGAACAGTGTTATTAGAACAAATATAAGGATAAAAATGTAGACAAGTTTGGGAACAAAGGAAATAAAAGTAACGATGAAAAAGATTCTCTGTCACGTCAAAGCCTACGGGTGTGTTCACTATACAACCAACATTTTTTTTTTTAATTTTAACTTCACTCATTTTTCATTCTTACAAACTGAAAGTTGTGCTAAAACTTCTTCACTTCTTTGATGTAATCTAGCGCTTAATAACCATAGAACATATTCGTGATGCTTTCTCTATCTTAACGCCTCTTTTTTTATGAACATTAGTCAGATTTTTTGACAAATTGTTGACTAATTTTTACACCCAGATCATAAATTATAGAAAACAATTTAAATATTTCAAAACAAGTTCTGAAAGTCAGACACGAAAAAAAAATGAAATGTTAAAACTACACAAATAATCTAAGATAAAATAATAAAAAAAAAAAAAAAAAATTAAAAATAATCTAACACACAGAAACTAATACACTCCCAAATTGTATGCTAATTTTTTTACACCCTTCGCCAGCAACTAAAGACGTTTCGTTAGAATCATCGCGCTAGGCAGCTTCTATTCAATGTTGATCAGGTCTTTTGTGTTAACTAGCTGCTACGAAATAACCAAAATAAAACTGTAATTAACACCGGACAGAATTTTATGAACATATTTAACTGTTGTAGATGGCAAAAGATGAGTTGAAAATTTATGAGCTAAAATTACAATATTATGATAACAACAGAACAACAAAAAAAACAAAAAAAAAAAAACAACAACAAATTAAAAATGTATAATTATAAGCAATAAAAAATATTTAACAGAATATTTAAATGATTTTGACTGACAGGCAAAGTGTGTGGTTATTTTATGTGGCACAGTGTAGTTTAGCTTTGGTGTTTGTGTGTGGCTTTTTCGAGCTGTTTTAGCTTTAAGCTTTATTGTTTTTCTTTTTTGTTTTGTTTTTTTTTTTTTGTTATTCTAGCACTCAATCACATACAGCAACAAGTTGAAATAGTTGGAGCGAATATAAAAGTCGTAGCTTTCTGAACAGTTATGAGGTTAAAGACCTGAGCCAAAAAAAAAAAAAAAAAAATCTAAAAATTTAAACAATAGAACTAGCTTTAGAGGTAGTTGTGAGGGTGAAGAGAATAACTGAGTTTTTAACTTTTGTGTTGTTTTTAATATTTAAACAAATTTAATACAAAATCATGCTGGCGGAAAGTTGTTCAAATGAGTCGCACTCGACAATGCAGATCATACATTTTTTTTTTTCAAATATATGACATATCTCATGTATGAAAAATATCTGACAATCTTAATTGAGTGCTTTTGAGATATGTCACTTAATCAATTTGAGTTAATTTTGTGAAAATATATGAAATTGGAAGCGGGAGCTTATGAATCCAATAGGTTCATTTGATTCAGTCTGGAGCCTGTTGCCCAAAATGATGAACAGTGAATCGTGTCGAACATGCTAACATACACTAAGGGAAAAAAATATTAAATTTATCCCAAAACTTTTTTAATTTATCCAAAAAGCGAGTCATTTTGCACCAATAACGCATTTGAATAAATCGACTACGTAAATATTTAAAATTTATTTGAATACTTTTTTAATTTAATTAAATATTTAAATATTTAAACAGAATTAATAAAAAATATATTAAAATTATGCACGAATTTTTTTAAAATATCTTTCAAATATTTACTATTTGAAAATAAACTATCGCATTTAAAGAAAATTTGAATAAAAATATTGAATTTAAAAAAAACATATTTAAATTGAATATGTTATTAATGGTTTTATGGTATTATTTTCTTCATATTGCGTTCATCAAATGCCATTTCCTGTATAATTTATTATCGCTTCACTTTTTTCGTTCTCTAATTTATACTATGTTTGACAGTTGGTGCAATAATAGTGTGAAAAAGTAATGTACAAAATATGTTTAGGCAGAAGCAAATTATGCAGGTAAATGACAACCGGTCCAAGATATTCTTGAAAATACCGAGTTGCCACTCCACCCTACATAATTTCATTTCTTTGCCAAACATGCATAATATATTACTCTTGGAACAATAACTAAATGAGAACTGTAAGAACTGTAAATGCAAGAAATAAACTCAGGAACAAAGTGCGATGCTGTTGCTGCTTGTCGGAGTATGTGTGTAAGTGTGCGATGCTGTTGCTGCTTGCTTGTATGAAATATGTGTGTACGTGTGTGGTATAAATAAAATTCAAATACGGGGAAAAAACGAGTTGTAAGGAAAATATTTGATTTATCCACGTAAATATTTAAATAAAATTGATACTCAGGCGTGGATAATGTTAATATGCCTTATTTCCCTTAGTGTAGATGGACAAAATTATTTTATGACGGTTTTGTACTAAGGAGGTGAAAACAAAAAAACAAAAATTGTTGTAGAGGGGTGGTCAGATATACAGCGTTCGCCCGCTACCTCGTTTACAGTGATCAAGGGTGGTGGTTCTTTTAGTTTTAACTCCATAACTTTAAAACGGTTCCATACATTTTGGCATACTTTAGACAAACCAATAATCATACATATTTAAAGGTCAAAGTTCAACCTCTAAGTCTGCATACTTCGATAAATTCTAGAAATTAGGATTGCCCCAAAAAGGTCATGTTTATTAGCTATAAACATCCCATCCCATAAAAAAAAGAAATAAATAAAATAGATGCGAGCTCATGCGAAGTCACAAATAAGTTCTAAAATAAAGGAATAACAAGTATTAAACATATAATGAAAAAAAAAAGCCCGGTGTCAAGCGGTGTCAAAAAAGTCTCATTCTTAAGAAGTTTCAAAATAAAAAAGTATTAACGCAGAAAAAGCGCTTTGGGCAGTTTTTCACAAAAATTTATTGTTTTTCACACTTTTTTTTTGAAAAAAAAAAGATTATATCATATCTTTGAGTTGACGGTCCATTGCAAAACTTTCAAAAAGATTTCATGTAAAACAAAGCACTTGCGTCTTTAAGGGGAGGTTCTAGTAGAAATCGACGGACAATTTTTGTTTTTTGCTTTAATTTCATCCTAAGGATCTTGAAAATATGTAGTCAAAAGAATATTTCCCTATCTATTTTATTTTCCGAGTCATAGTTAACGACGCACAGTGTTTCGTTTCATACAAGTTAGACGGAGAAAATTATTTTTTAGATTTTTTTTGTTAGTTTTCGATGTTTAAGGTATAGGAAAGAACAAAAAAAGTATTTAAGACATTTTAGACAAGTGGGCGTGGCAGCTCCCATACAAAGTAAAACCATTTTACGCTATATCTTAGAAATGAAATAAGTTACAATATCGAAATCAATAGTAGACGTCAGTTATGTAATTTCTTAACAATTCTCAAAATTAAGGCACAATCGGACAAGTGGGCGTGGTAGCTCCCATACGACTTAAACACAATTTGCGCTATATCTTAGAAACGAAATAAGCTATAATCGAATCGAATTCAAAAGTAGACGTCAAATATATGCTTACTTAACAGAGTTAGTAGTATTGCTTACTTACCCCTACCTTTTTCTTACCCTACACTTGAAAAAACGAACGTTTTTATTTGTTTTTTTATTAAACGTTATAAATTTCAATTATTTCTTTAAATTACATATTGTTCTTGGAATCTCAAGAATCAGGTAAGTATAAATATCCGATAAATAACCTTTTAGCTATGTATTTGCAAACAACAGATCAGTCTGCTATAGTACCTTCGATTTTATTTCTTACTTTCTTACTTAGATTATAACTTACAAGCAGTTTATTTTAATTTTACAGTTAAAAACAAGCAATTTTTGCGAATTTAATTATTTTTTTTTTTTTTAAAATATTAGAATAACACTAAAAACAAATATCACTTGGGTCATATATGACCCAAGACCGAGAGAAGGTGTAGAAAGGTATAAAACTGAAAACAGACATCACTTCTGCTATACAAAAAATAGTTTACGATTTACTTGAAAAAAATGTGGGTAATATATGACCCATTGTACTCACAGGGTTAAGGATAAAAAAAATCAGTAAACAAACATCAATTAATAATATTGTTGCAACATAACGGTTTCAATGTTCACCTACAAAAAAATTCGGGGTGGGTCAATATGACCCAATAGTCGTACAGGGTTAAGGATATCAAAAATCGAAAAACATACATGATTAGAAACTGTTTACCTCATAAAATAATTTTGGCCGCCTAAACCGATGAAATACCCCTATGTGGGACGGCCATAGAGGTTACAATTTGGTACTACACAAAAAAGTTTAAAATAAATATGATGTACCGTCATGAACAACCTAATCACTTTTGATTTTACAAACAGACATAATAAGCTTATGTAAGTAAAAATTTCAAGACCTAGAAAAAATACAGACACTTAGATTTTCCATTTTATAAAAAAATAAAAAGAAATTTAGATAAAAGATTTACATTTTTTAAAATTTAGAGATAAACATGTATAAATAATGGATAAATTATATTAAGGTGTACTTAGAAACAAACACCTTTTAGGTGTACTAAAGAGGTGTAAACATTAGTATTGTTTTTAAAAAAGTGGCCTACGGTTTCTGTGGAACTCTTCGTTCAGGAGTTATGGCATTTTAAAGAAACTGGGAAAATCGTTATGTAGGGAAGCGAAAAGGCTACTTTTCCCATACAAATTTTTGTAACTTTGGTTCCACAAGGACTATCGGTTTGACACATAAGGAAGATATGCTTTTCAAAAGCTTAAGTCCAAAATGTCAAATCTTTCCGTGCCCTACAACCCGAGTTACAGATTTATCTCCGTATAAATAGACCAAACAAAACACTGTGCGACCTACACGATTCCGCTTCGATTTCGATGTTTGACGGCTTAAATTAAAACTTATTCAATTAAGGGGGTCTTCAGGAAGCGTTTTTTTCCAAAAATATTTATTATCATTATTATTTAAACGTTAAAGCAAAAGAAAAAGTAGAAAAACAGGGGTTTTTTCAAAAGGCGGCCATTTTTTCTAAAAGGGTTTTATTATAATCGAAAATCTACAAGACCCCCCCCCCCCAAATTTCATCTATGTTAACAATTTTTTTGGTTTTTTCGTTTCAGATCACTTGGCAGGGCTGTAGAGTGTACAGCGTATATCGGCTATCGCCGCGCACGGGTTTGATCAGCGAGATCTTCATTTTGAATTATTTTTCATCGAAAAAAATACATAATGTTCTTGAAATAGGAATCATGAATCTTAAAACTTCAACTAAATCTGATTCGGATTGTCTCTCGGGTATCCTATTAAAAAACTGTTGTAAATCCCTGGAAAAACCTCTTCAACTTATCTTTAATAAGTCTTTATCTATGGGGGTTTTTCTTCCGGACTGGAAAGTGTCATTTATATCTGTTTTCAAAACTGGAAACAAAAATAATATTGAAAACTATAGACCAATTTCCAAGCTAACGTCGGTATCAAAACTTTTTGAATCTGTAATAAAAAGAAAATTATATTTTGCTGTAAAATGCTTTAATTCTCCATCACAACATGGTTTTGTACCTGGTCGTTCAACAGTAACGAACCTTAAAATTTTTTTCGAATATTGTATATCGGCTTTCCAACAGGGATATCAGGTTGATTCTTTGTACACAGGCTTTCCGAAAGCCTTCGACAATCTCTCTCACGACATTTAATTAAAAAATTTGCGAAAATTGGGTTTCACTCAAATCTATTGAAATGGTTTGGTTCATATCTTAGTAACAGGGTATGTCATGTCTATATTGAAAATAAAATTTCAAGACCATTTACAGCTTCTTCGGGTGTTCCTCAGGGAAGCAGCTTGGGTCCGCTACTGTTCATATTATTTATTAATGATACTTCATCCATAATAATAAATTCACAGTGTCTTTTATATGCGGATTTGTCCGATGCCTCCTTATTGCAATCAGATTTAAATTCTTTAAATGTCTGGAGTTCGAAAAATGGTCTGCATCTTAATCTCGATAAATGTTTGTTTACTACTTTTACTAAATCATCATGTCCATTAAAAACAACCTACTATTTAGATAATTTTCCTTTGATGTGTGTTCATGATATTAAAGATCTAGGTGTGGTTTTTGATTCAAAATTCACTTTCATTTGTCATCTTATTTATATTATTCCAAAAGCTTATTCACTTCTTACTTTAGTACGGCGAAATGGTTCTAATTTTGAGGACCCTTTCACATTAAAATTTCTGTATACATCTATTGTTCGTTCGAAGTTGGAATATGCTTCATTTATATGGAACCCTTTCTATGCATCTCATACATTACCGCTAGAACGAGTTCAGAAAGCTTTTACTAGATTTGTTTTTAAAATAAATTATCCAATCTTAATATTTGTATACGGCCTTTTCATTATTTATATTGAAAATAAATTTTTCGAGCTCTAGGCCAAGCATGTTGACAACAAGACAACACGAAGAACAAAGAAGGCAACAACCATCTTAGGTGTACCAACAGTTAAACTAAATAAATAAAAAAAAACAGTTAAACTAACTGAACCCTAAAATGAAAGTGTGGAAAAAAAGGGAGGAGCTAAACAGCAAAAATAACAACAACTTCAATATGCTCTGATAGCAGTAAACCGCTGTGATCGAATTTCGAAGATGCGCATGAATTAAGTCTATGCCTAAAAGTAAAAAGGTTATCAATTTAAAATCTAACATAATTCGGCACATCTATGGTGCAGTACCTTTCGAATGATATACGTTTCATTGTCCTTATTCTAAAATAAATATTGCAAAAGTGTACGACAACATTTGATGTTTGCGTATTAATATATAAGATATATATAACACGTTCCGACAAAATCAAACTTTTTGTAATAACCATGAAAAATTCCAATATAGAGAAAAGTGATCTTGAAAGTATACGCTTGAATGTGAATGTAGTCATGAACGGGACGTAACTATCGCCAATATTATGAAATAATATATGAATAGTAACATCTATGAATAGGTTCATTGTATACATAAACTGTATGGTGTTGGTGTTTATTCAACAGTCGTTTCTGTCTAGTTAGCCTTACAGGATTATTAATTTTTATCTCACTAGAAATAAGTTCTATGTTTATTGCTTCAGTTATAATATCAAAGTTTAAACATGAGCTTAGTAAAAAGTATCCTTGATAAGAAAATAATCAAATTTAGAATTTCGAAGTCACGAGGTTCATAGTAATCTCTCAGTGCAGGAAGTGTTATTGATTCGAATCTTTCAATAAATGACTCAAAAGCATTAAGCCAAATTATGCAGGCATATTCAAGAAGTTGGCCCACTAGTGCACTGTATAGGGTCTTATGTACACGCACATTTTTAAACGTCCTTGAACACCTTTTTATGAAGCTAGTTTAAGCTTTATCATTGTGAAGATTAAACCCTAGTTTGTTCTTCCGGACAATGTCAATATCTGCGAAATAGTTAACTATGTGAAGTTCAATGCCATTCAGAAAGTACAAGTTATTCTTTACTAGAAATTTACAGGAAAAAGTTATAGCGTAGCACTTATTTACATTAAGATAGTGTCTCTTTTGATTACACCATTGTTCTAAAACAAACAGTTTAGACTGTAAGAAATAAACTTCAACTTCAGACTTGATAACATAATCAAGGTTGCCCGCGTACATAAGATGTGGGATGCCATTCAATATTTTCGAATTAATCTGCGATAAAAATATTGAAATAAAAATATTGAAAGGACCAAGTTGACTGCCTTGTGGTACAGCAGATGTAAGAGAAATTTTTTTCGACAACATACCTTGCAACTTGACAAACCGACATCTTTCACAAAGGTAGGATTTGAGCCAATATAGTATATAACCAGAAATTCCAAATCTTTGCAATTTCGAAATAAGGATTTTATGATCAATACTATTAAAGATGTTACGAAAATCAGTATGGACTGCATCCAACATCAGATACTAAAATTTTAAGATTCGTTGTGGGTTATCGACCTCTGCGAAAATGACACTGTTGTTCGTTACGTAATGTATTAACTAAGCATGTATGTTTTTCACATATAACTTTTCGAAAAGTTTGGAATAACAGATAATATGGCAATAACCTGCGGGGTTTAACCGACCTCTTACCTCCTGTTGTATCTATACTATAGGTGTAAAATTGGAAAATTTCTAGTACGATAGAAAAATACCAAGGTGTAAAGACTTATGTTATTAAAAATGATAAAATGGCGTTAAAAGTTGATCTCCGTCTTAAACTAGTAAGATTGGAGGTACCAATACATGGTTCGCACCAGAAGCTTTTTTTGGATGAATACGCTCAATAACTGAGTCAAAGTTACGTCAGAGACAATGTATGATATGTTTGAACAAAGAACCTGAGCTAGAGTCTCAATTCTAGAAACCAAAATAAATTTTTGAAATGGTCTGCGAAGAGGCTGAAGTTACAGATATCCTTGAAAGAAACTATATTACTATTAAAAATGAACGTAGGATAACAGGTTGATTATCGTTCAACATTTAGAATTCGAAGAATTTTTTAGGAGTGGACTATGAACAACTTACTACGATCAATGCTGAATGGTACACGATCATTTGTTTGCCATAAGTTATTGGAGGAATTCGAAGAGGCGAATTATTATGACCCCTTTTACATTGGTCAAGACTTGAAATCAAGTTTGTGAGTTTGTTGATGAAAGACGCGGACATCAACATGAGAGAGGGTAAGTTTAAAAGGGAAAAGCAAAGGATTGAATTCAAGTCTTGACCAGTGTAAAAGGGGTATATGCATCATTAAACATTTTGCGAGCTCTCACACATTTTCTACATTTGCTAAATAAATACCTATTTGACCAACCAAAGTATTGAATTTGAGAGTCATCCACCGTACAGTCCTCATTTGGCACCCAATGACTATTCTCAATTCGGAAACAAGAATGATTTACGACAACCGAAGAAGCGGTTGTTGCGTTCAAAACGTTTCCTTTGTAGTTACCTAAATCAGAGTGGGAAAAGCCACGATCTAGGTTAACCTTGGTACAGTATGCATTAAAAAGTAGATAAGAACTCAGTTACAAAAATTCAAGCGTTCTCTGCCAAAAATAAATTCCGGGTAACTTTCTCGGCATATTGGCGGTATATGTAGAACCTAAGTAGCTTGAGTGGATCACAGTGTAAAGTCGTGAGTTGGTGTAGCGGCCAATGAAACAGTCTGTATAGTCAAGCTGTGTGATTTGCTCTATACAGAACCGTTGTGTTTGTTGTTGTTGTTGGTTGTTGCCTTCTTTGTTCTTCATGTTGTCTTGTTGTCAACATGCTTGGCCTAGAGCTCGAAAAATTTGTTTTCAATATAAATAAATTATTCAAGAAATCCAGTTCCTTCTTACAACGAACGTTGTAGTGGCACAAATTTGAAAACTCTTCAGAATAGAACGACCATTTTATCTCTGTTGTTTATTTTTGATATTATAGTTGGAACGATTGATTGCTCAAAACTACTAGAATTTATAAATTTTAATGTTCCTTGTCGAACTTTACGTCATTTTGATGTGTTTTATTTAGGAGTATGCAGAACCAACTATACCATTAATTCACCAATGTATAGAGAGAGCAATGTTAGAGTTCAATAGCTGTATGCTTTATTGCAATATCGATTTTTCTAATTCCAAAGAATCACAAAAGAAAGTGCTAAATAACTATTATTAAAATTTTTTTTAATTATTTTATAAATACTTTTATTGAACAGGTATTACTATTATAATAATTATCATAGTCTGTAAGAACCACTGTTCATTGACTTGAAATAATAATAAAAAAAAAAAAATATACATTAATAAATGCCACAAAAGATTTATGTTCGCTCAGAAAAAAAAAATCCTGCAATTACGTTACGTTTCTACTAGAACCTCCCCTTAAGAATACACTAATTTCAACTGATAATCAACATTCAATTATTAGTACTAAAAACCTGTTTTAAATTGCTTCTTATTCAATACTTATCTTAGAGAGACAAAAAAAAATTCTTGACTTCGTCTGTTTCAGATCACTGCACATGAACTCTTACTCATTACAAAATGAGAGAATCACTTTTGTCCAGCAAGCATGTTCTACACATGATACAATTACAAAGTGGGCTCATATTGGAGAACAGAGTGCGCTAGTTGTCAAAATCAGCTGGTAATTTTGAGTTTTTTTTATTGTTGTTGTTGATTTGTAGTTTGACGTTTATAGCTCCTACAGCTTTGTTGTTACAAAATATCTTATTTGAGCAGCCATCTTAAAATGAGCTTACCTTGTAATTGTATCATGGTTCAGAGCTAATGCACTCTAAGCTCTAAAGCGGTGTCGAGCATTTATCTCATTTACTCTTTCATGTATACGTAAAAAGACGAAGTGTTGCTCCACACGCGTTTGTACCAGTGTTGCCAGAGAGACAAACTGAAATTTACCACTATTAGGAAAAAAATGGACCACTTTCAGGAAACATTTACTTATTCCCAAAATAAAAAATTTGAAAATTTTTAAATGATTAACAACCGTTATAATTTTTTTGTTAGTATACGTATATTTAAAAAAAAATATAAAGAAACAACAAAAACATGAAAAAATAACATTTGTACCATTTACATACCGAAAAGCAACGCTGATCCGACAACCACTCCTATTCTGGACGTGTTCTCAGCGGATTTCTCCGAGAGAGGATCATCAACCGTTCAGAGAGGTAACAGTACTGCCAATAACTCGAAAAATTAACAAGTCTAACAAAATTATTATTTTCGCAAAATTTACCACTTTTAGTCAAAAATTGCATTTTTACCTCTGCCCAAAACATGAGTCAAAAATTACCTCAATCTGGCAACACTGGTTTGTACTACGCGGTTGACACTGCTCTAAAGCGTTTCAAGATCAGGAACTATCAGTTCAGCTCTTTTGAACATATTCCTAATAAATATAGCAAAAATTAATTGAAAAAAAATCTACTGAAATCATCTCCAAATCACACCAGACCCTTTAGATCTTAAGTCAGTCAAGAGAAAACCATTTAATTTTAACTCAAAAAAATTTCACTTTCACTCAACATCAGAATTTTGACTGTGACACTAAAAATTAAAAAAAAAACAAAGAAAAGCTATGTTGAAAAACAAGTCATAATTTATTACATATATGCTGGAGAAAATCAGCTTTCGTTAGGCAAATTGGTTCCAAGTGACATTTTTTAGGTAACCAAATAAAAGAAAATAAATATTTCTTTCAAAATGTTTAAAGGTTTTATGTTAATTTTAAGTGTTCATGCACTTTAAGTCTTACACTTTTTGAAATTTGCTATTCTGAAGATGCCCAAAAAAAAAAAAAATTGTTTTTCAGTTACAGACAGTTCAGTAACTTAAAAACCATCAAGAACATATACGTATAACATATACATAATACATACGTAAAACTTTGGACAAAAGAAAACTTTATGAAAATCTCTAAGGTTCGTATGAAAAAAGAAGCCAATGACCGGCATTTCATCTACCTTCCAACCAAAGTATGCAGGCTTCTTTAAAAATTTTTATTTTTTAACATTTACATGATTCAAATGAGTGGAACGCCTTCAACTTCCTCAACAAGAATTTAAGCTGCAGACAAGAGACAGACAGTCAGTTAGACCGCCAGATAAATAGTCATAGCGCAACGTGTAAATCAAGCAGCTTGACGACTTTAAAGCTGCCAGAGTTGCTGAAGACAAGCTAAAGTTTCACACTTCATGGCCTATTGAGCGTGCTAAGAAACAAAAAAAAAAAAAAAAAAAAAAAAAATTAAAAAATAAAAAAAAATATAAAAAATATAAAAACACTGAAACACCAATAAAAACTAAAACAGCATTAAAAAATAAAATTAAACAAGCTTTGAAGTCAGTCAAGCTACAGAGAAGCCTACTTCATAAATTTGCATACTTCAAAGTGGCTTTAAAAGTCGCGAAACTACAAAAACTTCTACATAAAAAAAAAACTCATTAAATAGTAGAAGTTGAAGAACTTTTGCCAAAGTCTCAAGGACTCAAGGCTTGTAACGCAAAAAATAAAAACAAAAAATAAAAAAAAAATGCAAAAAAACTAAAATAACAAAAATTAAAAATTTACTTTCGACCTTGAATGTGTTTTAGGTACCTACAAAATTTTTTTTTTTTAATTAATTTTTTATAATTTTTTTAAGAAAAAATTAAGCGAAATTTTAAAATTATTAAAAAAACTTTTCTCTGTGTGCTAAGTATGAAATTTTAATGGAAAATAATTTACTTTATGAATAATAACAAACAATTTAATGGAGACCGGTAGATAATTTATTGATATCCCTTAAATCTCTTTTGGCGACCATGGCTGAGCGCTTTAAAGTACGTAGTTCATTCGTAGCCAATTTTACGAGCAGCAAGCCGCAACATCAGTTCAAAGAGGTTCAAATGCCATCTGCCACTGGAAATTTTTTCAATTGAATTGATTTTTCTGTGCGGACGTCTCACAATGGTTCCAAATTAAAATAGATGGCAATCTGCATAGTAATGTTAATATTTTGGTTTTTGGGGTCGCTCAGATCACGAATCTGAAGGCAAAAATTCAAAGTTCAAAATGGCGGCTTAAAAATGGCAGCCATGAACATCCTAACTTTTATAATAACTGTATTATGCATTTCAAATTTGGTGCCCCGAAAGTTTTCGGAGTTTTCGGGGTCGCTGATCAATAATCTGAAGTCGAAAATCAAAAATTCAAAATGGCGGCCATGAACTACTTTTAAGCAAACTTTTCTTAAATCTTAATTTTTTTAACTTTTTTTAATTTTCTTTATAATGAATCTGAGGTTTAACAATAACAAAACTATGGCAGTTGGAATTTGGAAAATGTGGATTTTTAATATTTATATCAAAAAACATACATATGTGTGGCCACCTCGCACGGTAGAAGTGAAACTTTAACCCAAAAAAGTTGATTTTTAAGGGGTTAATTGATTTACTCTTTAATCTTACCAAATAAGTCCCATTTCATATAATGGCAAGAGTAAATTAAATCTGTTTTAATAAGGGATCGTTATGATTATTAGCGATATCAAAAAACTAAAAGTTTAGTTTTATTATTTTGCTCAAGAATAAAAAATGTTTTTCAATTTTTAGTTTTTCACTCAGAAATAATAGCACGGTGTATCAGTGAAAATAAACTCGGCTCGAGACATAGTAGAGGTTGTAGGTCTGGTTGAACATAAGATAACTGCATACTTGGTTTTTTTAATATACCCTCAAAATCGGGATTTGTGGTCAAAAAACCGATTTTAGGTAGGTACATGTATAGTTTGTTATGTAACTCCGTTATATCTAGCTCAATTTTAAAAATTTAAACATTGATAAAAAGAAGAAAAGTATACCTTTAATATAATATACAGACCAATTTTTTAAAAAAAAGAATTGACAAAGTTACAGGTAAAATCATATGAAAATTTCTCATTTCTTTTTAATTTTTTCAACTTTAACAACGTTTTGTTAACAAATTTTGTTTTGTGGCACTATTAGTTTTAGCATGATTCTGAAAGCCTGTTAAATTTTGTGTACAATAAGCTATAGTTTACTTTAATTGGCTGAAATACAAATGCACTATCGAATTTTTAGTATTCGTAATAAAATACAAAAAAATTTTTTTTTTTCTAAAAATGTTTATTTCACCTTTTTCGTTTATATATATTATCATCGGTTGCACGTTTTAGCGACCAGCAGTAGTCTGCCAACATGTTTATGGAATTTTTTCCCTGAAAACCGGTTTCTATAGCTTCCATCTCCTAGTGGAACCTTTCTCCTTGTTCATCACTAAACTGCCCAAGGCTTTCGGAAAAAAGTTTATATGGGAGTGCAAAAATGCAAAATGTTTACATGTTTGATTGACATATTGCAGCCCATTTCTTCGTAGGTACTTAAAAATTCATTTAAAACATCTAAGTCAGTGGTTCCCAAAGTTTACTGGATTCCGACCCATCTAACAAAAACTTAAAAATTTGCGACTCACCTATTGGCTGCTTTAGAAATAGAGGACATAAATACTGGTAATACCAGTTGGCAATATCGATGAGGAGGAAAACACAGAGGTAGTATTTGCGCTTTCGGTTGTGTGCAGCTAAACAAGGTTCTAATCCGTCCCACATTTCTGGGCCCACTCAATATTTTCTCGCGACCCACTGGTGGGTCGCGACCCATACTTTGGGAACTACTGATCTAAGTAATTTCGACTCTTCCTGTTGCCGAGGAAACAAATGCATAACGAAATAAAACTGTTACAAGCTCTTTTTCAACTGGATTTAATTTAGAAACGAAATCAGTGTCCAAGAAAATTTTCTGAATTTGTGGGCCCACAAATAAACCTTAGAATAACCGAAATGAATAAATAACTTTTTTAAAAGATTTGAACGTGCAGGATATTTTCTTTTCACGCAGTGGCCACTCCTTTTGCTTATATTTATTAGTCGCACGACTATCCCATTCGCAAATAATGCAAGGATACTTGGTATTTCCACCTTGCATTCCAAACAGTATTGTTAGAGCCTTTAAGTCGGCGACTATTTGCCATTTAAACGTGTTTTAATTTATAAAACGAAGTATTTTTTCCATTGTCGAATGTTTCTTTCATGTTCGTTGCATAAGCTAAAGGAACTGATGGTAACTCATTTTTGTTTGTGTAATAGCACAGCTTTCAAACCTACATATATCAGAATTTAACATATCAAGAATCATACAAAAAGTTTTTAAATAAATCGTGCTCTTGCAAGATCCCTCAATAAACAAACGCCATTCATTCGGAGCATGTTTGTGGTGGAAAACTGCAAACTGTTCCGTCACATCCGGGCAATACACTAACTTTATGATAATATATATAAACGAAAAAGGTAAAAAAAACATTTTTAGAAAAAAAAAAATTGTTTTTGTATTTTATTACGAATACTAAAAATTCGATAGTGCTTTTGTGTTTCAGCCAATTGAAGTAAATGATAGCTTGTTGAACGCAAAATTTAACAGGCTTTCAGAATCCTGCTAAAACTAATAGTGCCACAAAACAAAATTTGTTAACAAAACGTTGTTGAAGTTGAAAAAATTAAAAAAAAATGAGAAATTTTCAAATGATTTAACCTGTAACTTTGTCAATTCTTTTTTATTAAAAACGGTCTGTATATTATATTAAGGGTATATTTTTCTTCTTTTTATCAATGTTTAAAGTTTTAAAATTGAGCTAGATATAACGGAGTTACATAACAAACTATACATGCACCTACCTAAAATCGGTTTTTTGACCACAAATCCCGATTTTGAGGGTATATTAAAAAAACTAAGTATGCAGTTATCTTATGTTTAACCAGGCCTACTACCTCTACTATGTCTCGAGGCAAGTTTTTTGATTTTTTTTTCATTTTGTAACACCGTGTAGTTTTTTTCTCAATTTTTATTTTACGCTCAAAAATAAAAATTATTTGTCCAGTTTTATTTTTTTTTCTCAAACATAAAATTCAAAAAACACACAGCTTTGCTGCTGGCACATGTCAATTTTTATTCTCTTCACCTGAACATGATGGCTTTAAGGTAGTACCGGAGAGGGTTAATAAGTATGAGAGCTGGAGAGGGTTAATATGTATCATAAAACTATGTGAGATGTAGAATTTTGTATCAGAAGCATAAAGATATAAGTAAAATAAATGCAGTACCGAAATTTACTCTGTGTACTCTTTTGTTACTCTCAAAAGTTTGAAGTATACTTTGAAATGTTGAAAATTACAACTCTGTTACTTAGCAGCAGTCAGTGTTTGTCTTTTTGTTTAAGGGGAGAAATACATGTCAAATATACTATAAAATGTACTGCCAGGAAACAACAACAACTGGAAGATAATCAGTTTTTCGAGGAAGCTGAAGGGCTATTATATGCACCTTGAATTGCTGATCGGTAAGTCGCAAAAACTAATTTTCTCGAAACTACGTTTTCAAAAACGGCAGCCACTGCTGTTCAAAAAGTAATTAACCGATCGGGCTGAAATTTTGAGGGGGTTCAGTCTACATAGAATAATCCTAAAATAATTAACATTTTGCATAAATAAACAATAAGGGGACAATAACTGCCGAAAAAATAGGCGAAAATACGAATGTTTTATTAAAAAGTTTTTTACCAATTTTATAGGTTTACTCTATACCTAAACTCATCAGTAATCGAAATATTTTTTGTTTTTTTTTATTTCAAACCAATAGAAAAAGCTGGGCGATGGCAGCCGTTTTACGACTTCGGCAAAAATGGCCTTCATGGTGGGACTGTACTGCCGCTGTTTTATATTAAAAAAAAAATTATTTTTATTACCAGATACATGTCATTAAATTATGTCAAAAGTGTAAAATGATTTAATTATTTTATCACCCTCAAAATAATTCACGAAAAATTACTGATTTTCGAGCATTGACATGTATTTCTCACCTTAAGGTTGATGTAAGGTCGATATGAATATCAAAAACATACTCCATATGCTTTCTTTTAGACTTTTTTTGGCAATATTACAATTACTCGATGTGTAAACCATGCAGTTGAAAAGCTACTGTGTCCATACAATATTATAATTATTTAATTTTGCGTAACACTATGTTAAAAAAACGCCGAAGAGTTTCACGGCGAAGTGTTTCATCGGCGAATTCATTCATCGGTTTTACTCCCCATCGCGGATAAGGAAGTTTCACTTCAAAAATTATTATTTCAATAGAAGGAAAACATCTGGAGGTTAATGCTTAATTTTTTATTTTTTTTTTTTTTTTTTTTTGTTATTTGTTGGTATGTCGCCTAACAAAGTGATTTTCGGGTTTGAAAATAAGAGGTACCTATTGAAAAAATCCTCATTTGTATGTTTTTATACAAACACATTATTATCACTTCCTATTTTATTTATATTACACTGAACAACAAAATCAAATTTTTTCCAAAATAACAAGGTTTTAACAATGGATTCTGGTAGAGGGAACGAAAAAAAATATACGAGTATCAGTGTTTTGAAAGTTTACGTGTAGTCCTATTTTAAGGGCCTCCGGAAGTATTTCAAAAAAAGAAATTGCACTTTTTTGAAATTGTTTTTTGAAGCCGTATTTTATATTAGACCAATTTTTTTTTTACATTATTATAGTAGATTCAAGATTTATCCCTGACATTTTGGTCCAAAAATATTCGCCAGTAAGGTAGAAAATTGCAATGCCGCGAAGGACCTTAAATTTGCGGTGAGGAAGATTGCTCAAAAACTACTCATCCGATTGCAACCAAATTTTCGACACTTACTTAAGGACTCGTTAAGGGGCGTTTAATTGTTCGATTTTTTTTTAGTATTCGTATTTTTTGACTTATAACCTAAAACGACCTCAATTTTGTGCACAAGAAATGAAAATTTTCTTTTTACGCCCGCCATTTTGTCAAAAATTAATATTTTTCAAAAATCAACGATTAAACGCCCAAGAACTCTTCACTTAACCGGAAATTTTTTGTTTTTTTTTCAGATTAACCAGTCTCCAGAAGCTCACCTTATTTACGAATATTTTTGGACCAAAATGTCAGGGATAAATCTTGAATAGTTATATTCTAATAATGTAAAAAAAAAAATTGGTCTAAAATAAAATACGGCTTCAAGAAACAATTCCAAAAAAATGTAATTTCTTTTTTTGAAATACTCCCGGAGGTCCTTAAGCGGGATTTAAGTTTCCCTTTTTTGAACATTCTTATAGTGAATCGGCATAAGAAATTATGTTATCCTTGCATTTTGGGTGTAAGATGTATTCTGAGGATTTATGTAAAATACTACGGAAAATATTTTTGTGGAACATTTAAACCCCCTAACTTCTCCATTTATGGGTCTTTTTTGACCCTTTTACAAGGATATAACGGGTTAAAATGTTCCACAAAAAATTTGTCATAAAATTCTACTATAAGTCTCTGAATACATTAAAGCTGAAAATTTCCCACAAAGAAACCAATACCTTCCTAAATGGGAAAAAAGGGGAAAACACTTTCGTTTTTTAAATTTTAACACTGTCAAATTTTTAAAAAAATTTACATTTCCATTTTATTTTTTTCCAAAATATGTGGGTAGTTCTACAAATGAGGGAATTTTGAACGGCCCGGCTTTTCTATATATATAAAACAAAATGGGAAAAAAGCGTCTGTTTCCCTCTGCTGCCCGTAATTTTCAACCAATTTAGTTGATTTTTTTTAAATGTAGATAATTATGATGCGAAGGTTATAGGCTAAAAAAATAAGGTTGCTACCTAAATTGTTTTTATTTTTACGAATTCTATGGACGAACACTAGCTAAAAATGAGTCACTAAATTCGAATCCGTTGTCAGAATTCCAAAAATTACGCATTTCTTTACCATAGGGTTGCCACTTAAATTTTTACATTTTTACGAATCCGGTGCTGGATCGAACACTAGCTAAAAATGGGTCAATACATCCGAATCTGTTGTCAGAATATCAAAAATTATGTAATTTTTTTGCCATAGGGTTGCCACATAAATTTTAAGATTTTAACGAATCCTGTGCTGGATCGGCCACTAGGTAAAAATGGGTCAATGCATCCGAATCCGTTGTCAGAATATCAAAAATTATGCAATTTTTTTGCCATAGGGTTGCCACCTAAATTTCTTTATTTTTACGAATTCGGTGCTGAGGCGAACACTAGCTAAAAATTAGTCACTTTATTCGAATCCGTTGTCAGAATTTTAAAAATTATATAATTTTTTTAACCATAGGGTTGCCACCTAAATTTTTAAACTTTTACGAATTCGGTGCTGGACGAACATAGGCTAAGCATACCTTGTTGAATCCGAAACCATTGTCAGAATTTAAAAGTAACGTAATTTTTTTTTCCATAGAGTTGCCATCTCAAATTGTTTTCTTCTTACGAGTTCGCTGCAAGGGGAACTTTAGGTAAAAATGGGTCAGTTAATTCGAATCTGTTATTAGAATAACAAAATTATGTAATTTTCTTACTATAGGGTTGCCACATCAATTTTTTTTTTCATCTTTATATATAAAACTAGGTGGCGAATAGTGTCTGTTTCCCTCTGCTGCCCGTAATTCTCAACCAATGTAGTTGATATTCGATATTCTTTTGGCAAACAAAAAATTTTAGAAGCATGGAATAGAACAATGATAGATTTACGAGGAAATCAAGATTTGTTTGGCGGTACTTTAACACTGTTAGCTGGATACTTTTACATAAAATGTAAGAACACATAATTTTTAAAGCAATTGTTGAAAATTTGGGATGGTACAATTCCAGTCGACAGGAATACAGGAATGATAACACTACCAAACGATTTTTGCCGTTTCACTTGATCAAAAGAAGAACTGATTCGTGAAGTGTTCCGTTCCCAAACATAGCAAACAGTACAAAAATCATGCTTGATTAAGCGAGCGAGCAATACTGGCCGGAAAGAACATATATGGCTTTTTTAAAAGAAATACCAGGTCCATTATTCACATTCAAATCAATGGATATCATCAGGAATTAGAATGAAGTGGTGAATTATTTTACAGGATTTTTTTATTTTCATTTTTTTTTTTGATTTCCCAGTAATACCACCACACGTATTGCATCTTAAAATTGGAGCGCTTTTCTTTAATTTTTATTTGAGATGCAGAGTAAGTGCTACAAAAACCCTTTCAAGAGCAAGAATTCGAAATGGTGTGAATAAATTCCTTTAAATACTCTGAACTGCAACTTTAAAGGAACAACGACAGCAGCCAATGCCCTAAAAGTGTTGCACAAAAACACTTCAGATGTGTGAGAAAAGCGGCGTGAGAATTAAAAAAAAAAACAAAAAAAAAAACAATCTACTAAAGTGCAACTCATCGAAAGCGACTGTAAAGTGTGAGAGCCTCTTGAGGACGTATCTGCATTCGAGAAAATGCAAAAACAAAAAAAAGAATCTTTGTTAAATTCCGCAGTGTTTTTTAATAAAATACGAGCAATGACTAGGACGAGGGTCGGAGCAATGTTGTCTTCTGCACAAAATATGGTTGATGGTTGAAAGATTTTCAAGCGTAGAATCAACATTCATGGGCATCACTTGGACTGTTTAACAGACTGTCAGACTGTTTGATTATCTGCTGCTTTGTTTCTAGGTATCTCGCTCGCTGTCCATCATATGAGCTGCAAACCCCTCAAGCAATGATTTTTTCTTATTTTTTTTTTTTTAATTTTGATTTTGCTGTTTGTCAGCTTGACTGCGTTTAGCCAGATTAAATATCAGGGAAGCAAATGTCCGCAATAATTATCGAGTGGCATAATTTTTATAATTTTTCGAAGCTTTACTTTTGATAGCAGCTCATCCTGTGTAGCTGCTGATGAATTTACATTAACACACACACACACACAGACACACACACATTCATAGCTAAAGCAGCTGAAGAAGATGATGATAATAGTGATGAAGTTGATATTCAAGCATAGCCACCATATTTTTTTAGAATTTCTCAAGCATAAAATTTCTAGAGAAGCTAGAATTTTTTGAAACGTTTAGCGGATATGTAAATAGGCAAAAGAAAAATGGTTCAAAATAGTAGATTGTATACTAGAGGAAAAAATGATGGAGAAATAAATTTTAATCATAGGAAACATCCTACTATGTGCAAAAATATTTAAATTAAAATATAACCTTGGATAACTTTTGTCGAAAATTTTTCAGAATATTTTTAATTTTTCTGCATGAAATATTATTTCAAAATACAATATTTTTATTTATAGATGTGTCTATTGTTTTTATAACTATAGAGTGTGTGGATTCATCAAAATATAAATTAAGTTATAACTCGTGGCCTTGAAACAAGGATAACAAATTGAATAGCTCTTCGCTGCTGCTCATTGGGAATAACATAGAATTTTATGCATCATTTAAATTTAACTGCAAAGCTTTTTTTTTTTGTTTTTTCATTTTCCAAAAAGCACCACCTTCATATAAATATCACAGCGCTTGAAATTAAGCAAAAATGTCTAGAACACTCAACAAGTTTTCAACTCAACTCCTACAACACTAGAGTTGGTTTTGTTTTTTTTTTCTTTTTTTTTTCTTCTATTTCGCATGCTTCCTCATTGGTTTCTTTGGAAAAGCATTTTAATGCTATTACGCCCAAAGGGAATCACGCTTTGCTGATCAAAAACGTAGCGAAATGTACGAAACATTATTAGAATAAGTTGTGCTGAAAGCACTTAAGAACTTTATTTTATGCTGTGTCTAACTGTAGTGGCTGAGTGAGAGCAGCTAAAAGCACTTACGGAAGACCTTACCGTAGCGCACAACATGTTTCAACAATAAATAGACTCATTGAACGAATGACATGAGAGCGAAATAATCACAAATTGTGGCCTAAAGTGTTGAAAAAGTTGTTGTTGTTGTTGTTCGTAAAACAACGATGAAAAGCCTCAAATTTGTTTTCTTTAAAAAAAAAAAATTCACAAATGTTCAAATAATCACACAGTAAAATGTTATTTAACATCACTCTAAGCTGCGTCTGCCGAAAACAAAAAACAAAAGACTTAAGCAACGAACTTGGCTGCATTCGTTCAGTTGTATGTTGATCGTTTGCCGGAAAATGCAGAAAACCTACAAAATCACGTTTTGTTTTTGTGATGAAATAAAATTAAATGTTAGTTAGTGTTGTTGTTTTTAAGTGTTCAGCAGTTGTTTGTTGTTTTTATTTTCATCTTAGTATCATCACTTAATTGAGCAGCTTCTCTGGCTATAGCTTGACGTTCATTAGTGTTGGAAAAACAAATTTTTATGTCAGAGAAAAACAATTTTTTTTTGTTGCTCTTTTAAGCATCTTCTTCTTCTTTTTCGTCAGCTTTTTTTATAAGCTCTATTTTGGCAAACAAGTTAATAAAAATAAATGCTGCACAAATCGTGCCGAAATAATTTTTGACAACGAGAACGCTGTTAAAGTCATCGACATTTTTACACAAATTTTTTTTGTTTTTTTTTTTTGTTTTTTTTTTTGTTTTGTTATTGCTTTGCACAAATTACGCAATTAAAGTTGATTGAACTGCATAGCTTATAGTTGTCAAGCAGATCTGCGGGTAAGGATTGCCATAAAAAAGCAGGCATGTGATTGTGACGGTGGCGCATCTTCCAGTTTATTGTTTTTTTTTAATGCCACGATTGTTAAACAGATATTATCAATTCTTACTAGAAAAATAACAACTTCGTTTCTAAATTTTTTATAACATTTAATATAATTTTATTTCTTTTTTGATTTTGGGCTGGGCTTGTACTTAGTTGTTTTTTCATATTTTTTATTTTTTGTGCTTGTTTATTTTTAGAGTGTTGTCGTGATTAATTGTTATTGTAACGGTTTGATCATAAAAATTATATTAGTTTTATAAATGTGTTTATTACTACTGTTTGGCTTCGTGTGCTTGCCGAATATTTAATTGCAAATAACACTGACCTCAATTCTAACGCCGTTAACATGAATTTCTCAGAATTATGATTGAACAATTGGAGAAGTACGCGTAGGTTGCACATTCTTACTTTGTACCCTTTAACCAAATATATCCCGCAAAACAGTTATTACTAGGCATTAGTTTTAGTCTAAGTCATTTGGTTGAAGCATAAATAACAACACTTAGTATTTTATGGAAATTATCGCATTTTGTGCGGAATAAATTTTGTTTGGGGGAAGTTTTACTTCATTACTTTAATATGAAAAGACATGCTGCTGAAATTAATAGTATTTTAGCGGAAGTAAATGGTTATTAAACTCTAGCTGAAGGGTTACCAACAAACGTGTTGCAAGTGGTGATTTTGACTCGCAAGACAAAAAACGTACTGGACATCATGGAAAATGTCAGAATTTTGATGAATTGGAGGATATTGCCGAATGAAAACCCACTTCAAAGATTTCAATAATTGTCTGAATCACTAAGGGTTGACTTCTCAATGATAGAAAAATGCCTTAAAGCAGTGGGGCCTAAGAAATTTTAAGCGCGGGCCAAAATTTAAAAAACAAAAAACAAACACAAAATGTTGCTCACAGTTGCGTTTGCCAAAAAATCAAACAAAGCAAAAAACAATTACAATGCAATAAAATCACTTGTCATGAAGTATATTGCAAGAAAATGTTTTTTTTAATACATTCAATGTTTGATAGATATTGCAATTATGACAAATCAATAAACTCAATATTATTTGCCAGTGCACTGCGACAAGGATTAATTTCTATTACAATAACAATGCATGCACGAAAAATTACTCGACACACAAGTAACGGGACAATCAGCTTCAGCATCGACATCATCGAGTGTGCGTTATTTGATTTTGGCTTTGCATGCAATTGTTTTTGTAAAGTTCGCTGGAAAATGTGCTGAACATTGAACGAGTGCATTTTGTTTTGTTGTTTTTTCAGTTGTTCTTTAATTTTGGCTCATCGCAAAGACAAAAGTAACATAGGAAAAAATGTGTATGAAGGGCCACGCGGCCCATACGGGCAACTACGTGGGCATGTTTGCCTTAAAGCCATGGGAAAGATTCAAAACCAAAGATATCAAGCCCAATATGAATTGAAATGGATGAACGTTGAAAGGTATTTTTTTAAGACATGTGAACTGCTGCTTAAATGAAAGAGATGGAAACGATCAAATTGTTAAGGCCGATAAAAAGTGGATCCATTTCAATAATTTTATGAATTTTAGCTCATGATCTGCTTCAGCATTGGATCTAATTGGGATCTAAGTGGAATCAGAAGGATGTGATATACTATGCGCTAATTAAATTGAATAAGCACATCAATGGGCATCCCTTACGCCTAAAATTCATGTGTTTGATCCGTGCAGTAAAGAAAAAAGAGCTGGCATACTTCGAAAGATACGATCAAGTGATTTTATGGCACGATAATGGTCGTCTACATATCGAAATCTGTTCAAAATATACCAGTTTATACACACAAAAAAATCACGTCGGTAAATTCAAACGATATTTGTGGTCACTTTACCGACAGTTAAATTGTTGTTGCACAGTTACTATTTTTTCGTTTAAAATTACCGAGCAAAAACTGTTACTTAACAATTGAAATCTTAACGTTTCGAACAGTTAAAATTGGACGATTATTTTTTGACGTAGAAGACGTCATTCTCGGAAGTAAGTAGGGTGGTTGATAGCGTTTTTAGGTCACACTTTGAGCCTTTGGTGTGCCTAAAGTACTGATCGTACAATGTTGATGTTAGCACTTGTTGGTCTGCTTGATCCTCACTGGGAGAAAAATTTATGTTTGAACTCTCTAACTTATATAAATTTTATACAATTACATGAAATATAAAGCCAACATTCGATGTTTTTGTTTGCCTAAGTCTGCTACCTATTTATCGACGGTTTCCGGTTTTTTCGACGGTGAAGACAGCGTCATCTAGCATGAAGACATAAATCTTATGATTAAAAAAAACAAAAGCATACTTTTGAGGGCATCTTCTTTTTAACAGACTTGCGTAGCCCAGTAATACTGAGTAATTTTGAGGAGCATGCCTTTTTAACAGAATCTGTTATTGAAAAGTCAAAATTCCGCAGCCAATTAAATATCCGAGCATATTATCGACAGTGAAATTTTGACATTTCGACTCTCCACATGGGTTGTTGAACTTGATAGCATTAAACAAATTTTGTTTGCTTGTTTAAGTTTGCTACCTATTTATCGACAGTTCCCGGTTTTATCGACAAAACCATAAAATTTGGATGGGAGCCCCCTTAAGGAGTAGTCGGAGGGAATAGGTGTCTAAGGGGAAAATGTTCCTTTTGCAAAAATAATGGGGGTCGGTCATGCATATTAACCCTCTCTGGCACTCTCTTAAAGGTCATATGCTCAGGTGTATGGAATAAATATAAATAAATAAAATAAATAACTGGCCATTTCAGCCCTTGAAAGGACTTTGACCTAGCTTCTTATGATCAATTGTGTTGTGCGTGTTATTAAGTTTGTACATAATTGACCGAGAAATGGACCTACAGGCTTAACGCCGACTCCGAACGGCAATGAACGGAATGTTCTTATTCTCAAGAAGCTTTACATGGCATTTTTATTACTCTCTGAGGTTTGCCATTGTCTGCAGAGAGGTGGCGGCCGTACAGAAAAATTATTTTAATTCAAATAATTTTCTGTCGCTGCTGGAATATGGAATAAATATACAAAAACCATAAAATTTGTATGGCAGCCCCGCCCTAAGGAGTGGTCGGAGGAAATAGGTGTCAAAGGCAAAAATGTTCCTTTTGCAAAAGTAATTTGTGTCGGTCATACATATTAACCCACTCCGGCACTCTTTTAAAAGTCATATGCTCAGGTGTATGGAATAAATATTTTGCTAAATATTTTTTAAAAAAGATGTCATCAAAAGGGAATTGAATAATTCTACGTCTTATGTTACGACATGGTCGAAAGGGGTCGTTCATAAACTACGTTACCAATTTAGGGGGTGGATGAGTCTTAAAATGCACTACGATAAGTAACGATAGGGGGGGAGGGGGTCTCAGATATAGTAACGTGACCAAAAATGAAAAAAACTTCAAAAAATTTAAATCCTGAAATCAGTTCAAGATTGTGTCCTATATTTGTATTGCGGCTTGTATTTCGCTTCAAAAACATCAATGAATTCTCATAAGTGAGTTTTATTTAATTTGAAATAAATTGATATAAAAAGTACATACTATTTTAATAAATCAATTTTAACGAAGCATATTCATAAAAACACTGAACTTGTTGCTGCAGAGGTGCAGCCTTTACGAGTATTCTCTCAAACTTCTTCTTTCTTTGCATAAGAAATGAGGATACACTTGAATGTGTCAACATAGAATCCGTTGAAGAATTCTATTTCGAAGAGTCACCAAAGTTTCCAGCTTCTTCAATTCCAGTGATTCATATCATCGACTCTTGGATTGAAGATGGAATAGTTTTTATCGATGAAAATAATGGATTTTTAAAATTTTTTCTTAAAACTATTCAAGATAACATATTTTTAAATATATTTTCAAATATTTTTTAATCAATTCATTTTTTTATTTCATATACTACGTTACTTTATGGGGGGAGGGGAGGGGTTTTGAATTGCACTACGAAGAGTAACGGAGGGGGAGGGGGGGTAAAAAAATTGGAAAATCGGTAACGTAGTTTATGAACGACCCCAAACTACTGTATCTTTTTTTTATCGAACATTGTTTTTTCACATGTATTGGCGGGCGTGGCTAAGTGCTTTAAGATACGAGAACCATTCGGTGAAAATTTTCGAGCCGCGAAGTCCGAGGTTCGAATCCGCCACTAGACACAGAACATTTTTTCAACTGAAATTAATTTTTTGATCAGTCAGTACATATTCTGTAAAAATTGTTGTTAAACAACTTTAACGGTAGAGCTACAATTCATTAACAGAAGAATTCACAATTTTGATCGCTTGGCTCGTTTTCAATCGACAGTTTACCGTTCGAATCGGTAAAATTTACTGTACATTTATTTTCTGTGTACATTTTAAATGTGAGAATTTGGGAAAGAACTCACCGAAAAAATAAGGCGGAGAGTGTTAAGAGATAAAAGTAATCCGTTAGAGTTAATTTTTTCTTTTTGCATTTACTCATATCTGTTGTGACGTGACGTGTTGTGAAAAGACGTGAACGTGTGCTTGGCAAAGCCCACAGTGGATAAAATACTAAGAGAAGTACTACAGGCCTTAGAGCGGTCGATTTGCCGCACCTGAGTGCAACTGGCGATGGATCAAACGAAAAACGAAGGGTAAGAGATTATTTTTATAGAAGGTACCGCATTCCAAGCATTACTGGTTACATCGATGGAACGCAGAAAAATTGTAAAGCCATTCGTTTACAAGCATAAATGCGATGATTGCATGTCAAAAATATGAAATGTTATTGGTTTTCAACGTTTTATTTCCAAAATTTTCGACCACAATATGTTAGTTCGAGTGGTAGATGCGCGATATCCTGGCTTCAGCCACCAATCTTTCGTCTAGAATATTTGCAGCGCTCGCCAATTTTATCTCAGGCAATATGAGGCGGGCGATCGTACGAACAGGCTACTTGAAGACTGTGGTTATGACAGTTCAATATCTCCAATTAAGTCTCTCGTAGGCGGGCCTGCCGCATTTAAGCTCACCATAAGTGCCTACCTTAGAAATTCAACAAGCGGCTTGTCTTTTTTTGGTGATGCCTTTGGCCAGGTCCGGATGGTTCTCCATAAAATCAACTATGATTGAAATTTGGGCTGCGTTCTTATGTTTTAACCCAATTCAAAATCGTTTAGTGCCGGAATTTTTCCAAATTATTCCATGCTTTGAAGAAACTAGCACACACACTTTTTAGTAATTCTGACAACTGTGAGCTGCTCGTTTGAAAACAGACAACCAAATCGATAAGACGGTTTCTGTAACACCTTTAATCGAAACAAAACCAATTCCAAAAATATAACCAGTTTAAAAATCGATAATCGGTTATAGAAATAACACCAAAAGGAAATCTGTCTCGATTTCAAATCGGATTCTGACTGTTGTAGGTATTCATAATACCACTGATAGCCTTTTCTCAATATTATCCAGTAATTGTTCCTTCAGATTACTTCTTGTTTCAAGTCAAAGTCAAAGTCAAAGTCAAATTTGACTTTAAATTTTTAACTGAAAAAGAAACGGTAAGGAAATAACTATTATTTTTTGACTTTTTTTAAAAAAAATCAAACAAATAAAAGCTTTTAAGATTATTATTCCTTAAGTAACCAGCATCGCCTGATTATTTGAATTGAAATTTCGAATATAACGGTAATTTTCGGTCCCTGGTTTTAGGTGTGTCTTAATTTTTGTACTAATTCATATCCTAATTCTTGTCATAGTCCTTTTTCGGTTTCATTGTCTTATTTTGAGAAGTGTTGGTTGTCACTGTTTTTGTTGTTGTTGTTGTTGTTGTTGTTGTTGTTGTTGTTGTTGTTGTTGTTGTTGTTGTTGTTGTTGTTGTTGTTGTTGTTGTTGTTGTTGTTGTTGTTGTTGTTGTTGTTGTTGTTGTTGTTGTTGATGTTGTTGCTGCTGTTGCTTTTGATTTTTATTTTGCATTTGTTTTAGGCGGTTCCCTGAGCGGCCTCATAACGCTGTCAATTTTTATACCCCCACGTTTAAAAAACGAAAATGGGGGTATATTAATTTTGTCACTCCGTTTGTAACGCCCATGAAGAGGCGTGGTAGGTATAGAAAAGTATATATATTCTTGATCAGCATCACCACCCGAGTTGATTTAGCCATGTCCGTCTGTCTGTTCGTCTGTCCGTCTGTCTGTGATCACGATTACAGCCGTAATTTTAAAGCTATCATCACGAAATTCAATATTTAAGCTTTTATCTAAAAAATGAAGGTCAAGTTTGTAAATGAGCCAAATTGTATGAAAACCACGCCTACCTCCCATACGAAGTGACTTTATCAAAACGGTAAAATCTCTTAGAATTAAAAAAAAATGAATATATGGACTTCCAATTTTGCTTATGAGTTTTGATGTTCAAAGTACACTCAAAGTATGAAATTCAACCAACTCGGATGAAAACCACGCCTACCTCCCATACAAAGTGACTTTATCAAAAAGGTAAAATTTCTCTAAAATCCACAAAAATTAATGTATAGACTTGAAATTTTGCATATGAACTTTGATATATAACGTCTACTATGTGTATGGAATTCAACCAAATTGGATGAGAACCACGCCCACCTCCCATACAGAGCCATTTTATCAAAAAACAAAAGCGAATATTTTCAGTTAAAAATATAACGAAAACGTTTTTACAGATAAACATTTTATTGATTGCTTAAGACTTTGAATATACTTTGGTTCGGCCGTGGGGGTATTTTAACTTCGGCCCAGTGGAAGATCATTTCTTACTAGTTTATTATGTGGTTGGCACCCTAAAATCATGACGATAAGAATTTCTTGCAATTAAGTTGTGAGGCGTAATAACCGCATCACGTCTTCTGAGTCAGTAATAATTTCATGCAACGATATAAAATTTCTGTTACATATTCACGACCTGGTGACATCAGAATTTGTTTTTTATTTTTGTCGTAACACCAACTATAAATCCTTCGTTTTCCTTCCTAAACATTTATTGTAGCTTATATACTCACCGAGTAAAAATTCAATGCAACGCCGTTGCATGAATGTTGCATTATCGATCTTTGAGCGGCTCTCTTTGCGCCGCTTTTTTAATTTTGTGAGCTTTTAAATTTTTTGTTTAATTTTGTTGTGAGGGTTTAGAACAGGTCATTATTGGTGTATCACATTTTTAATCCTAGCACTAATACTCAGCGACCATTATTATTCCATGTAACCAATTTTCAGTTGCGTTGCTTAAGCAGCTTATATCTTATTTGAATAGACGATTTGAATTTATATCTTATTTTTATAGTAAAGTCAAAAAATTAGCTTTTACGGTCGTACCATTATTTTAATCATAGCACTTATACTCAGCGAGTAACAATTCAATGCAACGCCGATGAATTTTTAGCAAATGCATTTTTCAAATTTTTCAAAAAGAAATCGTGTTTATGAGTCTCTTTAATTTTTGAGATATTTACTTCATAGAGGAATCTTAATTTCGAACCAGTTTATCGTTTCTGTGCAAAGAAAGCACTAATTTCAGAAATGTTTCTGTGATAAACAGAAAAAAAAACAACAAAAGAAATCAGGGATTGTTATTTTTATATTATTTTTAGTTATATTTATTTTTTTATATTCCTGCTCAAATTCTATCAGTTGCTGTTATAAATGAAAGTTGCTTTTATTTTCTGCTTTTTTCTCTATCAATTTCTATCAAGAACAACTATCCCGTGGTTTAATAAAACCAAATAAATGCTAGTCACTTGGTTTTGTTGTGCTATCATTTTTGAAAATCTAGAGCGAAAAAGTGATTTTACTTAAAACAGAATAATAAGTAAAAGTCACATAAATTTCTTGAAATTTGTACAACAGACCAAAATAAAAATCAAGTTATTTCCAAAACTCAGACAATCGCTTATTTATGGAATTTCATTCTTTCTCATTTAAAATTTTAAAAAATATTTCACACCTGACCAAGCTGTTGGCTTGCAACAATTTGGTGAATTGCATTGTTTTTGCAGATTTGAAATCAAAAGTGTTCCAATTGAACTGTGCGCGTGGGGTATGCAACAAATGCCGTCCCGACTCGTTTGGCAGGCATTGCTTGGGCGTTAGTGCAATGAAACATGTTCGACGGGCGAACAAATTAAGTGCTTGAGTCAACTTTAGATGTTTTCCGAAAATATTATGGCACTCAACGAAAAAAAACCACGCCACTTAAAACAAAAGCCAGCCAAAAAAATTTTTAAAATTTTTCACCTTTTTACAAGCTAGCTTAGAGCCAAAAACAGTTTTGTGCACACATTTTTTTCCAGGTGTAACAACTGGCTTAAATTGACCACAACAACACTAGAGCAATAACATAAAAAAAAAAAAATAAATTTGCCGCACTTGGTTACATATTTCTGCACACTGGCGGCACTCAGTCATGTGTGACAGTTTTGGGCGTTTCTACGGTTTGTTAGGTTTTGTTGTTTTATTTTTATTTCAGTTTTTATTATTTTATTTTTTCGTTTAAATTTTTTCGTTTTTTATAGCTGCACTAGTTTAAAAGTCTTTCTGTGTCTCCAACCTTTTTACATGTTGTTGCCCTCATTTAGCATGGTCCACAAATTGAGCGTGTCGCATGCTGCATGCCACCAGCTACCATGTGGCTGGCTGCATGCGGTTCATTTTGATTGCTTGTGGTGATCGCGATTGACTTACAAGTGGGCTCATGTCCATATTTTGTGTTTGGTTTCGTTTTTTTTTTCTCTTGTGATTTATTTTTTTTTTTCTTATAATTCTACATTGTTTAGTTTTTATCTACATATTTCAATAATCAAATTTTGACAGTTGGATAAAATCTCTTGGTGACCAATATGTGGACCATAACGCTCACGCTGTGTTTTTCAAGTGCTGCATATAATATGGAAAAAAAACAAGAAAAACTCAAAAAATAAAATATTCCTATACAAATATCTGTAAATTTCGTCAACTGATTAAAAAGTATTAATAAAAACTTACACTAGTGAACAGGTTTGGATTGTCTAAAACTTAAAAACACCACAAATGGTCTACAGCTTGATTCCCGAGCCATAATTTTTATTCTACGGTTCCTTTTCTCCGGAAGTGGTTGAACTTTTTGGACAATATTAAATTAAATAAAATAAACCTAACTGAGCATTGAAAAAAGACAAAATAAGAAACTAGTTTGTGCATATGTAACTGCATTTATAGTATACGGAGTTATGAGGGTTTTAATATTTTGATGATATAGACCACTTAGTACAGCGGTGTGTAGTATAGGCGTGGGTTTCCTTCGAATTTGTAAAATTTCAAACTAGGAGTGCGTATTTGGAATTAAAGTTTATGTGTAAAATTTCAAGGGTCTTAATTAATTTTTGTGGAATTTGCATGGGAGGTAGGCGTGGTTTTCATCGATTTGGTTCATTTTACAAACTTGATCTTCCTTTTTTTACAAAATCTAAAATATTAAATTTTTTACGATAGCTTAAAAATGACGCCTGTGATCGGGGCGATAGACAGACGAATACTACTAAATCGACTCAGCTGGTGTGGGAATATATCACCAGCTCAAGAATATAATATGTGGGAAAGGCAAAATGGGGGCTGAACCGATCCCGAAAATGGGTACTTTTAAGTTCGTCATAGCGCAAACTGTGATATTAAAAAAAAAAACTGATCGGCTTTGAGTTTACGCGCTCGTCACTACCGATGCTACCGATAATATATATATATATATTAATATGCAAACAAAAAGTTTGTGTTCCCTTTTTTTCTGTGTTAACTTCAACATATTCACATAATACTTATATCGATGGATAGGTATTTTCGAGTAGATTTGCACAATATAATTTTTATTCGGATATGTTGTCATTAAGATAAGTAAAACTGAGCAAATGTAAAACGCTTTGTTTACCAATGGGACAATGAGAAACTACAAAGCGACAAAGCTCTGTTGAATATCGCTGCTGTAGCTTACAAAAGCAAGAGTAGAATGCGGGAGTGACGCAAACACTTCAAAAGAGCTGAGAAGCATTATTGTTGTCGTTGTTGATGTTGTTGTTGTTGTTGTTGTTGTTGTTGCTTTCTCTCAATACCTCTCAGCGTTAAAAAAACAAAAAACTGCTGCTTGCTTCTATTATCTTGAGGATTATCATTTATCTTGATTTATTTTTTATACTTTTCTACCGTTTTTTTATTTTTACTTTATTTACTTTAAATGAATAAATATTTGTTATTGATTGATATATGCTTCCTTTTTTGTCCTTTACCACAATTTTCCTCATAGCTTCAAGGTAAGCAAGGTTATGTGAAAAACAACTTGAGTTTCGTTACCTTACAGAAACAGATGGCCGAATTTCGGCCACAGGCGATACTAGTATTATTTAATGTACCAAAAATAACGGCCGTGGAGCAGTGGGTAGAGTGCGTGACACATACAGCAGAGAACCCTGGTTCAATTCCATCTGACACAGAGAGTTTTTTCAATTGAATTAATTTTTCTTTTCGGTCGTCACCTCTCTGCAGACAATGGCAAACCTCAGAGAGTAAAAATATTGCTATGTAAAGCTTTTTGAGAACATGTACATTAGCCGTTTGAAGTCAGCATAAAACTAGTAGATCCAGTTCTCGATCAAATTTAATAACACGCACAACACAATTTGATCATAAGAAGTTCGGTCAAAGTCCTTTCAAGGGCTGAAATGGTAGTTTATTTTTTATATTTTCAAAAAACATAACAATAAATAAACTGAAATGAAACGAGAATATAGAAAGAGAAGGAAGTGAGTGAATAAGGAAAAATAAGAGAAAAAAATTGTCTTCGCAAGAGATCTCTTCTGCTACTTATTTTTTTTTTTTTTTGGCAATAAGACCGAAGTTTTTACAGGCTCGTACGTATGAATCCATGATTCAGTCAGAGACTAAAGTTTAAACATCTCCCACAAAACTTACTTTAACATAAAACTAAAAAGAAATGATCTTCGATTGGGCCGAATTTAAAATATCCCCACGATCGAACCAAAGTATATTCAATGTCTTAAGCAGTCAATAAAGTGTTTATTTCTAAAAACATTGTCGTCACAGTTTTAACAGAAAATATTAGTTTTTTTTTTTATAAATTCACTTGGTATTTAAAGTAGGCGTGGTTTTCACTCGATTGCGTTGAATTATATACACAGAGTGGATATTACAGCTTATTTGCAAAATTTCAAGTCCATATTAATTTTTGTGGAATTAAAAAAGATTTTACCTTTTTGATAAACTCCTCTTGTATGTGAGGTAGGCGTGGTTTTTATTTGATTTGGTAGAATTTCATACTCAGAATGCATACTGCATACTGAAAAACATCAAAATAGCAAGACCATATATTAATTTTTGTGGAATGAATCGAATCTAACCACCAAACCAAAAACCTTCGTCAGGCAACGTCTTGCCGATTCAATATTAAGTATTAACTAACGCTATGTTGCAGCAAATCATAATAATCTATTTAGAGGATTGTGTACTGGCTATCCTTCATATCGTAAAATATCTTATAAAAGGATTGTGTATTGGCTATACTTCATATCATAAAATATCTATCAAAAGGATTGTGTATTGGCTAAACAAAAGTAGCAAACAAAAAAAAACCATTAAATTATCAAATCTATGAAACTGCGAAAAAGCTTCGCTTCTCTCGTGTGCAACCTATGTTTTTTATTTTTCAAAACATCTGTAAGCAACATCAACAACAAAAATCTGCACTTTTTCGCATAGATATGGGGAATTTGCCAAAAATATATGAATATACGAAAAATACTTTGGACGAAAGTAAAAACAACTCAAAATAAATATATGTTGCACCTGGTTTTGCAGATTTCTCGGGAAAAAGTGCCATTATTTTTGTTAACTTTTTCACTTAGGCATTATTATTCAGTATAAGTCGAGGTTTGATCGTTGTCGGTAGACTTAAAAACAAAATAATGGGTAAAGAAAAACAAATTTTCGGGCAAAAACATAGATTTCATTATAAAACATTATAAAGAAGGAAAATCCTACCAAAATATAGCGGATGGAAATTTCCCTTTCCAAAATTCCCATTGTCGAAATTTACCTATATAAAACTTATTTTTCGAAAATTTACGCTTTTTAAAATTCTCCTTTTTTAAAATTCTCCTTTACAAAATTCCCCTTTTGTCTCGTTGTTTGCAAGCGCTCTATAAAGAAGAGGCAGAATTCCCATTGTCGAAATTCACCTACATAAAATCCCTTTTCCAAAATTTACGCTTTTTAAAATGTCCCTTTTTTAAAATTCTCCATTACAAAACTCCCCTTTTTAAAAATTCTCCTGCACAAAATTTTTTTTTTACAAATTCATTTCGGAAAAAATTCCTCTTTTATGAAATTTCTCCCTTTGTAAATTTCTGCATTTCGGAACTCTACACTCTCGGAACAAACCCTTAAAAAACGAAACCTTTAACAAAGAAACCTTTTTTTTAAAAGGGAATTTTGCAAAAGAGGAATTTTATAAAGGGGAAATCTGTGAGGAGAAGGATTTTTTTGAAGGGGGAATTTTGTTAAGGAGAATTTATAAAAAAGGGAAAGTTTTGGGAATTTTGTAAAATCAATTTTGTATAGAGAGAATTTCGACCCCATCCCATAGAATAATTGTGAATTTGTCCTTTGCAAGTGTGCAAAGCATTACAAGAAAATATTAAACTTACAAAACATTGGAAAAAAGGGCCGAGAACTGGGTGATCAAAAAAGCTTTTCCGTCGGGATGTGAGCCCTATCCTAAATGATATGGACCAAAATCTCAAAATAGGTTCGCCAAAGATATGTAGCAGTTAGTATTGTTGCAATATCAGGCTAACATGTTCACCCAAAAACTGTACAAAGTGCTTTACGAAACAAAGGCTATCGAATCAGAATTCCATGTAGGAAGCCTTTAATTTCTGAAAAACTTGACAGCTTCGTCTGGATTTCGCAAACAAGTACAATTATATGGATGAGTTCTTTTGGAGAAGATGAATCTAAATTTAATATTTTTGAAAGAGATGGTCAAGTAGAAATTTGAAGCACTTGAAACCAAAAAGTTAATAGCAACCATTAAGCATGGTGGCGATAGAGTGATGGCGTGGAGAGAGATTGGAGCAGCTGTTGCAAGACATTTAGCTTTTATTAATGATATGGACAGACGCGTGTAGTAGAGTATATTGGAATAACATTGGCGACTTAGCTTGTATAACTTGGCTTTTAATCAAACTGCATGCGTTCAGTTGAGTTAAAATACTTCATTAATTAGAAAAACAACTTTTGACTTTAGTCACTGACTGTACGTCTTTTAAAGCACCGGGATTGTACCTCTGGGGAGTTTCTTTGCACCAATCGATTCAAATTATGTTGAATCCATTGTGAATAAAGCTTTTCACAACTATTCTCTCTTGTAATGTGGTAAATTCTCTTCATGTAAAATGGTATGTTTGCTGGTGGAAGTAATGCCCAGGGATGCCTCAATCTCGCGGTATGACACGATCAAGCATTATCGGTTCGCGCACATTATCAATGTTGTGGCACAACAACAGATTTTGGACGTCCCGTCACAAAATTTGTCAGTGGGTGAAGTACGGCTCTGCTTGAATTCTGTGTACTACAGATTATTATTATTATTATTATTATTATTATTATTATTATTATTATTATTATTATTATTATTATTATTATTATTATTATTATTATTATTATTATTATTATTATTAATATTATTGGGATTTGCACTGTGATCTTAAGATCTATTGTGCCCCTTCACGAACTTAAAGAACCTCTTTTAGTCCAATCTCTGAGATAAATGCTAATATATGTCCTATATCACTTGATTTTAATGATTTATCTGATATTATGTGGTAACCCAGATATTTCTGTCGTGTATGAACAAGTGCAGAACACTGTTCTAGGACGTGCATAGCAGCCTCTTCGTTCTTCATGCAAAACATACATTTGTCATCATTAAGAATTTCCAGTTTTGTAAGGTAATAGTTCAACCTACAATGACCTGTTAGCAGCACTCCTGTGATGATTCTTATATCATTCTTTGTAAGCTTTATGCATTCTTTGAATCTCTTTAAGCCGTATGTCCTTAAGGCCGTTGTTATGCAGACACTCACGAGCTCATCACGGGCACGCATTGTAGTTGTTTCAATGTAATGGGATATTTGAGAAAGTGAGCGAAGGAACTTATTTTGCGCAGAATGGTCACCAAATGATTCGAAAATAATATGGAATCACGAGATCAAAATAGTGTTGCGCTGTGCAATTATTCACAAAATTTGTGTTTTTGCATGAAAATATTTAGTACACTTTTAGTACGAAATGCATGAAAGCAGTAAACCGTCTGTATAACATACTTTCATCACAGAGCTCATCAAAGAGAGCTCAAAAAGAGCGTAAAAAAAGACGTAATCTTGGATCATATGAGCGTCTGCATAATAAGGGCATAAGAGTAGTTTAGGGTTCTTTAACCTTGGTAACTTTCTCCAGTATTTGTCTTTTTGTTTTTCTTCCTCTTTCTTTATTGAAAGAGAGAGAATTACTTTGCCTATCGCACAGAATGGTTCCGGACCAACAAGAAGAGTTGATGCTCTTTTTTTTTGAAAATCCGTCAGCAATTTTATTTTCTTCTATACCTTTGTGTCCCGGTACCCATAGTATCCATACTCGGTTTTGTAGCCCAAGCATGTTAAGTTTGTCAAGACAGTCCATCACCAGTTTTTAAGGTTACCTGATGGGCTTTCAGTGCCATGATGGCCGCTTGGCTGTCGGAGAGGATAGCTATGTTTTGGTTCCGGTATTTACGCTTCAGGTTAAAATCCTGTCTATTGCGTATATATCTCTTGGAATATGCTATTGTTTTTGCCCATGGGCACGAAGTGAGATCAAACTCTGGCCCGTAGACTCTTGCTTCGATCACAGATAAATGTTGTTAAATAGTTTGTTGCAGTGATGTTGCTGTATTGTCGAATTGAGTCCATCGATGCACTCCTGTTTAGACAATTCACGTCGGAAGTTGTCAAAAATAATTGCACAAAAATGTTCACGTACTAAATCCATTTTTTTTTTTGCTGAAAAACAATTTTAAAAGCACTGTAAACAACACAATAAGCACACGTACACCAAAATTTTGTGGGTACGTTTAAGTCAAACTTTCCAGTTAAAATGTTAGTTTGACTGGAATGACAACGCTTTTGTGAATCCAGTCAAGCTGACATTAGTTTTATCATATCCCGAAATATAAGTAGCCGGTTATTTTTAAATTCAATGGCAAAATATTTCATTTCGATATGAAACAAAAATTGATGTTTTCAATGAAATTATAATTTAAAGAAAAAATTTATTTTTTATTCGTTATGTTAGCATTGATGACAAATTCTTAAATCTTTAAATTAGTAGATATTTATTTAAATACATTGATTTTGCTGCTTGTTGCTGTTGTTGTTTATCTAACAGCTGTTTTAAGTGTTTAACATAACTGTTATTGTTATTGTTGTACTGTTATCGATATGGTTATTGTTATTGTTGTCATCGTAACCATTTGGCAAACAAGTTCACAAATGCTTGATACTGTTTGTGTTGTTGTTGTTGTTATTATAGCTGGCTCTTCGTGCAATGGCTACGCACTGCAGTGGCTGCTTATTGGCTTGAGTGGGTAAGGAGGGTGAGCGGGTGGTGAAAGTTGAACGAATTGCGGACATTTGGCGTGGCGTCTAGTAGCCGTCATCAGCTGAGTACAATACAAAGAAACCAACAAAAACAACAACAACATCTATTTGCAAACTCGAGTTATGCTAATTTTATTTGTTGTGTTGTTGTTCCAGTTTTATTTACCTTATTTTTGTTTTTTTTTTTTTTTGTGTTTGTTTGGGCTTCGTTTTGCTTTTATTTGATTTTCGGTTTTGTTTTTTTTTTTACTCTGCTTGATTGACATTTTAAGCCAAAAAATTTTTAAACGATCCAACCAAATTAATATGCGACAAAAATAAAAATTATTTTGGTCTTATTTGGTCATCGGCGCCGATTGACTTAATTTTTGCATTTTAATTAAGCGGTTTTTTATTAATTAACCGTTATATTCAGCGCGTTTGTTTTGTGTTAATTTATGCAGTAGTCGTGTATTTTTTTTTCCTTTTGTGTTAATTAGCAAGATGCGTGAAACAAGTTTAATTTTTTTGAATATTTGATCCATGAGTTAGTTTTTTTTTTAAGTTAATATTTGAGCAACTTTTTTAAGCGCCGGAAATAATTTAAATCTATTCTTAGCATAGTTAAAATATTCAATTCAGTAACGATTTTTTTTTGTTCAGCAGCATTTTTAAAAATAAAAGCCTAATTTAACAAATGAATTAATAAATAAACCAGTATTTGTCTCAAAGTTTAAGATGTTGATAATTTAAAATAATGAGTTTGACTCACTTTGTATTTAGTTATTAATAATTTTAATCAAAATGAACCATAAGAAAGCGGATATGCATTGTTAGATAAAAGTAGTTCAAACTTCGAAAATAAATTAAATTAAATATCTTTTTTTTTTTTTTTGATAATTGATGACTCTATTTTTGGTGAAACTAAAGCTGTTGCATTCATAATGATTTGGCTTAAAATAAGCCATTTTTAATTTAATATTACCAACTCAAAAAAATTTAAACTTTTGCTGTTGGATTATCTAATCCTTTCTGTATTAATATTTATGACTTTTTTTCAATAATGATTTTGTGTATTTTTGATTTTCTTATGATTGTTTGAATTGATAGCTGCAAAATGATGAAAGTTAAAGAAAAATATATGATCTTCATCATTAATTGTAAAGTGCCTTAAGTTATCTTTATCTATATCTATACTATTATATAAAATGAAAGTGAAAATTTTGTGTTGCCGCTAAATTCCAAAACTACTAGTCTGATTGTTATGAAATAAGTTTAAAATATTACATTTGTGCTACAAAAGGATATAGGGGTATTTTTTTTAAGAAATTTTTATAAATCTTTAATGAAAGTGTAAAGTTTTTCTAAAAATCATCCACAATGCCATGCATTGCTTGGCCGTAAGCTTTTCATGCATTTGTGCATTTGCGCGAGAGCTTCAATAAACTCAATGTTGCTATCTGCTCTACTCTCTTTGTTCTCAGCAAGCACAACAAAACATTGTATAATAATACAAGGTAGCGTTGACAGTTGCTTGGGAAATCATCTACTGCCAAAAAATATACTCAAAAAGAGAGCGCTCACAATCCGCCATTGAAAACACAAGCAATGTTGAAAACGTTGAAGAAAAGAGAAAATAAGCAGTTGTCAATGCTACCATGTATTATTATACCATGCAACAAAATAAACAAACAAATACATATACACTTTGCTGCGTTTAAACTTTAAAGCAGTGGTCATCAAACTCTATACAAGCATACTTTGTTTATGTATAAAAGCTCATTGAAAACTTTGCACTGAAAAAAAATACTACTTGAGTCTGAGTCCAGCTTTTATGCAAAACGATGGTTCGCTTGTTTTATTATTCAGTGGCACCGGAAAAATTTTCATCTGGTGTATTACAAATCTATGGGAGAGGCGTGGGGGGGAAATGTTTTTAAAAAATGTACGTATGCTTACTACTGTTCATAATAACATAATTCATATCGAAGAAACCTATTAACATTCAAAATTTTATGTACTGTTACAAAAAAGGAGAAAACTTTAAAATAGTAAAGGCTAATTTCATAATTTAATTTCAATTTTTAAAATTCAATTTTTATTTAGAAGTATCAACACTTACTTTACGAAACTGTCTCTTTTTTTTTGCTTTTCTGTTTTTTTTTTATTTCTTTAGTTTTTTTTTCGTTTTTGATTTAATTTGAATTCATTGTTTGAAGAAAATATTTGTTTACTTCTCTAAGCGCTTTTATTTTGCAATTTAATAACATTATTTATTATTTGGAATACTTGGTCTTAGCTGTTTGTGATTGTTTTTTTTTCTTTATAATTTTTTAAGAATTTGATTTTAATATTTTATTTATTTCTTAGCGTGGACTATAAAAAAAAATTTTAAAAAATCACACAATGGAGAATTATCCGAGATCCTAATAACAATGCATAACATCTTGCGTCAATTCTTTAAAAAAAATAAACCATCTTGGTAAGGCCGGCAATGTTTTGCCAGAGCTAAACTTACTATAAATGATGCTTTCTGAATATTTGAATGCACAAACTTTGGATACCTGTGCATTGGCTCAGTAGCCAATTTGCTATTTTTTTCAATAAACGCTTTTTTTAAACGAATCGCTAGTTCTTTACGCTCAGTTTTGCTCAAACTTTTGTATGTTAAACTATGACAAGCATTATAATCTCGTTCAATGTTATATTTTTTACGAGCAGAAACAGTCCGGTAGCACACCATTCATTGAGGTTCAGAAAAAATATTTTCTGTAAAAAAGAATTGCAACTCCCATTCAAGTAGAGACATTTTATATCAAAAACTGATATTTTTATGAGTGTAGCATAAGTTGCGTATGCGCAGCAAAAAAAAAACAATCTAACAAGCATGCATGTGCCGCAGGTTTGTTCTGCATGAAATTTCAATAGATACTGACGCAGTTCAATGCTCGTCCGTGAGTTAATATGTATACAGAAAGCTTTTAAGCACAAAAGCTCAAATGCCCGCGGGCATAGGTTTTGATGATCACTGCTTTAAAGCAAGAATGATAGAAACAAGATTACGCGTTCCACAGTCCCGTTATCTAATGCTCTCCTTCTCAACTGAGTGCATGACGTCACACAGTACTATTGCTTGAAAAAAACGTATTCAAATGTGCGATCTCTTAGTCAAATTGACGAAATTGAAAATAAATTCTTTCGAAAAAGTAAAGTAAAAATATCTACTCTTCTGTATAAAAAATATGAATATTTTCGTATACGAAAAATATGAGTTTTTAAACTTTCAAGATTTTTACCTCCTAAACTATTCAAGACTTACAAAAATTTTATTGTACCAATGGGTTAAGGAGGTCCATATACATATTATAAAAATAAGAAAAAAAAATATTTAGGCGTCAGTGTGGGAGTAAAATTATTACAAAGTCTGACAGTATCGCGTGTGACGTCATGCTCTCTCTCTCTCTCTCATTTGCGGAACGCGTAATCTGGTTTCTATCATTCTTGCGTTTAAAGCAGGGCTGGGCATTCTAACACAGTCACATTTTATTTTATCTTGTCAGTATTAGTGCGCTCTCGAATCGCGCACACTGAACGAAATAGTTGTCACAATTAGTTTCTATTTTCTACTTTATGTTTTAATTTTTAGTCTTCGTCACACTTCATTATTTCTTCTATCAAATGAATTAATACAAGTAATATGAATGAATAATGCAAAAATCTAAATAGGTAATATGGATGAATTATATGAAACCTTAATATATGCGAATAAAATGAAATTCTATAAAATATATAAATATATGCCTAAATGTTATGACAAATCAATAGGTTAAGTTTTTTAAGAGTGTACATAAGAGATGCAGCGCAAGGCAAAATAAACCTTACACCATCGAACGACTAAATTATATTCTGTTCTGTTGTGAGCCTTGTGTACATGTGAAAAGTTACGCTCTCAGAGAGCTCAGTGAGCTATAGAGTGCCCTTCGCTGGCTTAAAGCCAATTGGATCGAAGTAGATGCTAAAATGTTGAAATTAGTTTTGATGTGGTAAATTAATTCAAAACAGTTTTGTTAAAAGGGGATTCACTAACTACCTTCAGCATGTTCAGTAATTTGTTTTATATGCAGTTTTTCCGCTCTATATCAGGAGTAGTTTTTAAAAAAGTTTGACTCAGTTTCAGTACAAAAGCACAGGACATTATGTAATTAAAAACCAATAACAATACGAGAGCAGAATGTTTGAAGTTAGCCAATTTTAGTGATAAAGTTTTAAATAAAGGAGTGACTTAAAGAGGGGGAGGGAAGGATTATCCTCACAAGGCAACGCGTGAGGGTCAGGGATGCGATCTTCACATAACAACGTGTCTGACTGCCTTAACCTGGTGAGGCCAGCATTACCCATGTCGTAATCATCTCAAGTCTACTCAAACCTCTCCGTGGTGTCCTCTAGAAACGGAAAATTGGCAACAGTTAGTTTGACGGCTAATCTGAGCGGCGAGCTACCTGCCTTTAAAGGGTTGTGCGTCAGGTTTGAAGCCTATAAAAACACATTTCATTGAAACAAATAAGAAAAGAGATAAGAATGATCTCCAAATCTGATTACGACTACCGCAAACGAAAAACTGACAATGATTTATGAATATGCACTTGGAACGCTCGAACCCTTAATTGGGATGGTGCCTCTATCTAACTGATAGATATCTTAGAAAAATACAAGGCTGATATCACTGTAATCTAAGAAATGTGATGGAAAGGACGGGGGCATCCTGTATTATCTACCACAGCGGCCATGCGGAGAAGCATGAGTTTGTATGCCGATTCGTGGTTGGCAAAAGAATACGGCATGATGTCCAGCGATTCACACCTGTGAACGAGCGACTTACCATAATCCGTTTTAAGGCAAAATTCTTCTATAAAAGCCTGATAAGTGCGCACTAGCATGGGTCAATTTTTTTTGTCAAAAGGCGTATAGCAAAAATGTAATCTACGAAGAATTCTAGTCGGCTTGTAATCTACAAGACTACGCCCCAAACACATGACTGAAATCGTAAAGCTTTGGCTACTTTACAATGTACCAAAATAGGTGAAAACACCACCACAGTCACCAGATCTTAACCCCATCGAGCACCTGTGGGCATTGCTAGAACGGAAAATTCGAAAACGAGCTATTACAAGCAAAGAAATGCGAAAAAGGGTTATTACTGAAGAAAGGCAAAACATCACTGCTGAAGAAACAGCTAATCTCGTCAACTCAATGCAAAAAAGGCTTAGAGAAGTCCTTAAACGTCGCACAGTGTTTCGTTTCATACAAGTGAGACGGAGAAAATTCTTTTTTAGATTTTTTTTTGATAGTTTTCGATGTTTAAGGTATAGGAAAGAACAAAAAAAAGTATTTAAGAAACTTTATACAAGTGGGCGTGGCAGCTCCCATACAAAGTAAAACCATTTGACGCTATATCTTAGAAACGAAATAAGTTACATTATCGAAACCAATAGTAGACGTCAATTGTGTAATTTTTAAGCAATCCTCAAAATTAAAGCGCAATCGGCCAAGTGGGCGTGGTAGCTCCCATACAACTTATACTCATTTAGCGCTATATCTTAGAAACGAAATAATCTACAATATCGAAATCAATAGTGCACGTCAGTTATGTAATTTTTAAACAATCCTCAAAAATAATTTACAATCGGAGAAGTGGGTGTGGTAGCTCCCATACAACTTAAACACATTTTGCGCTATATCTTTGAAGTGAGATAACCTACAATATCGAAATCAATAGTAGACGTCAGTTATGTAACTTCTAAACAATCGTTAAAGTTAAGGCGCAATCGGACAAGTGGGCATGGTAGCTCCCATACAACTTAAACACATTGTGCGCTATATCTTAGAAACGATATAAGCTATAATCGAATAGAATTGAAAAATAGACGTCAAATATATGCCTACTTAACAGAGTTAGTAGTATTTCTTACTTACCCTTATCCTGTCTTTATCTTACCCTAAACTTGAAAAAACGAACGTTTTTATTTGTTTTTTTATTAAACGTTCTAAATTAAATAGTTAATTAAAATATTTTATTATTATTTTTTAATAATATTATTTATTATTATATTAATAATATTGCAAATTATTTTAATTTTACAGTTAAAAACAAGCAATTTTTGCGAATTTCAATTATATGACCCAAGACCGATAGAAGGTTAAGAAAAGTATAAAACTGAAAACAGAAATCACTTCTGCTATACAAAAAATAGTTTTACTTGAAAAAAAATATGTGGGTCATGTATGACCCATTGTTCTCACAGGGTTAAGGATAAAAAAAATCAGTAAACAAACATCAATTAATAATATTGTTGCAACATAACGGTTTTAATGTTCACCTACAAAAAAATTCGGGGTGGGTCAATATGACCCAAAGGTCGTACAGGGTTAAGGATATCAAAAAACATACATGCTTAGAAACTGTTTACCCAATAAAATAATTTTGGCCGCCTAAACCGATGAAATACCCCCATGTGGGTCAATTGCTCCCTAAATCTGAGATTTCTAATATGTATATTCATACTAGCTGACCCGGCAAACGTTGTTTTGCCCAAACTTAATATTCGATGTTTCCACTTTTTCAATAGATGACGGTGTAGTTTTGAAAGGCAAACACAATTTTCAAATTTTAGTCAATTATGACCAAACCGTTTGAAATATAGCATTTTCATATATTTGTGGGTGGCAAAACATATTTTTAGTACAGTTTCCGACAGCAAGCAAGCAAAATAAATTAGTATAATTCAAAAATTTATTTATAATACCAAATTTTAGTATAATACCAGCAAAATCTTCTGATATAGGGTTTTTATTTGTAGGCGGCAAAAGGGGGGTGTGGTAACACAGTTTTAGTACAGTTGCCGACAGTGAGCATAAAAACTAAACCCCCAAATTGTAGCCTAATACGCCGAAACCATCGTAAATATAGCATTTTTATTGATTTGTGGGCGATAAAAGGGGGTGTGGCAACCCATTTTTTGTACAGTTTAGCCGACAGTGAGCATAAAAACTAAATTACCAAATTGTAGTCTAATACGACCAAAACCGTCGGAAATATAGCATTTTTATTGATTTGTGGGCGGTAAAATAGGGTGTGGCAAATTTTTTCTACAAAGTGTCCTTTCTTGGGCCAATACGAATCCATCAAGTTCAAAATTGTAAAAATTGAACGACCCCTTCTTGAGTTATGCGCGTACACACGGACGTCAGTCGTTTTTATATAAGACAAAAATAAAATAAACTCAAACCAAACATAACATCACTGCAGCATGGTAATGTTTGGCGAAATTTGTTTTTGCCTCTGTCTTTTTTTCACGTCACCACGCATAGCGTACGACAAAAAAAAAACAAAAACAAAATACATTGCCATTCTCTGTTGCTATCCATAGCACACACACGCTCGGGCATATGTAGGCAAAACAAAAACAAATCACATTGCTATTCTCAGCAAAGCAATACTCACTGTAGGATGGGAGAGTAAAATATTGGAACACTCGCATCGTGTCGATGTGCCGCACACTGCTTTATTTTTCACTACACCAACAACAATTTTTATACGCTATGAGTCGTTCATGTCCGTTTGTGCTTGCAGGTGAATTTTACTTAGGATTTTGAAAGCCATGAATCTCCTTTTCTAATATACTTTTTAATAATTTTTTTGGCCTATAACCTTCACCAAGTCGAGAGCTTTTTATTATAAAAAATTTCATGAAAAACGGCCGGGCCTTTCTCAAGATTGTTCCGAACATAAAAAAGGCACTTCAAAATATAATATTAGTATAGATACTATTGATGGCTTTGAAAGTACTTTCTATATGTAATTCCTTTTTAATATGTGGTTTTTCCTTTTTCTTTGAAACTAGATATGGTAAAAAGATATAAAGATATGGCAGATATGGTAAAAAGATATTTATAAGGTCTTCGCCCCCCTAATTTTCATCCTGCCTACGCCCTTGTCTACAACCATGAATTTTTTTACTGGATAAAAAAATACTGATACTGCTTTAATATCAAGCTAAGTTTAAAAATTCGGCAAAGTTGGATCTAAAACACGCCTACCAACTGTTCAAACTGACGTCATTAAAATGGTAAAATAAAGTCTTTTGGAATAAAATTAGAAGAAAAAACAACTAAAAGTTACCAGGGCTGCAACTAAAACTCACTTCAGTATAAGTTTCTTCAGAAACTCATATGCAGCTTACAAAGCAAATTAAGCTCTGGAATAAATATTTTAACCTCAAGGCACACTTGAGTGCAAAGATACGAAAATGGTAGAAAATAATTTGAACTTACCTTTAATGGTTTTCCTTGCGCTATTATAAACTGGCTCCTTTTAAACACTGCTTACCACTGAGTTAATTACTTTATTTTGTTTTTGCAACAATTTGGTTTTGTTGTTGTTGTTTTTTTTTAACATTAAACTTCAAGTTTTAAAATTGTAAAAAAACTATAAAACTTATTGAATTTTGCAAAAAATATGACCTTAACAGTGTTGCCAATATTTACAAAAAAAAAAAATAATAATAACTTGTACAACTGCGCAATGCTTGTAAATGACTTTTTTGGGTTAAGTTGCTTTTCGACAAGCTATAAATTTTTTAACAATTCAAAATGAAAAAACAAAAAAAAACAAATGAAGAAAGAAACCGTTAAAAATATAAACGCATATACGGTCGAGTTACACTAACAAAGCAATAAAATACTTTTTCTCGTTTTGGTTGTTTTTTTTTTCTATTTTAATTTTTTTTTTTTTTGTGCTCACAACAATTACGGGTACCGTTAGGTTTAATGCTTATTGGCAAAAATGGTTAACTTTTCACTTTTCGAGAGATGGCTTAGAACTTGTAGCGAGAATGTTGTTGGTGAACAAGACAATAATAGCAACAACTTTAATGAATACAACAGACAGTAAGATAAAAAGCTACACTTTTGCTTTTTTATTTTTATTTTATTTTTTTTAATATATTTATTTTTTTTAATTTTTTTGTTTGTTTTTTTAATATTATATCCATATTTTTACTTGTTAACACTGACTCGTTTATACAACTACAGTTATAGATACTTTTTTTTCTATATTACTTATGCTGATTTCTTGCTTGTCTTTAGTTAAATTTATAATTAAGATACTTGAGAAAGATACTTGAGAAAAAAAAATTATGAAAAAAAAAATAATAATTAGCTATTGCAACCGGTTTTACGCTGCAATCGGAAGACAACAAACAACAAACAGCATCAACAACAAAAGCTACTAACTGCTTAGTTTCATTGCTGCTTTAAGCGCATCCGTCAGATACTTTTCACAATTGTGTTTGTTTTTCGCTGCTGCTGTTGTTGTTATTGTTTTTGTTATTGTTGCAAAAGCGAAATTTTGCAAACGTTGATTTTTCACAGTTTCAAGGCTCTGTCTGCTCTCGGCTCGCGCAGCACTTCACAATCGGCACTCGGCGTTATGCTGCAACAATCCGCAAGATACTGCAACAAGCAGATATAATTGTGCAAATTGTTTATAAACGCAAAAAGGTTCTCAAGTACACCATTTTTTTTCTCGCTATCATGCAGCAGCTACTTTTTTGTTTTTAACAATTCATTAGCTACTTTTAGCCACTTGCATTACTTGCTTGTATCTGTTGGATATACAGTGCAGTCGCTCACAAGTTAAAAATAAATCAAACTCGTTTCCGTATCTACGAGTGCTTTTTCTGGTTTCTTTCACTTTATTTATTTTTTTTTTTTACTTTCACACTTAGTAAATGTTGTTAACTTCTGTTTTTACCTCAGATCATTTAGAAATGATTTTTATTTTGTTGTATTTTCTTGATCAACTTGATTTAAAAAGTGACACAATGCAACCAACGTCTCTGTTTTGGACACCAATTTTTTTTTGTTTTTTGTTTTGTTTTTGTTTTTGTTATTAGAATTTATTTATTTTACGTACGCGCGTGTCGCACACCATCCGACGTCGTTTTCAGAATCTCGACTGATTCACTGTCGTTGTTGCGGCCGTTGCTTGAACTGGTTCGCTGGCTCAGGCTGCTTGGTTTCAAACGTTTTGGTCGTATCTACTGCCAGCTATTTGGGTGCTAGCTAGAGACATATGCTTTGGCGCTGCTCCAACTAGTGTCAAAAAGCAGTAGCAACAGCAGTAAAGTATAGAAAATAGTAGTAGAATTTGAGAGAGGGAGAGAGAGAGAGAGAGAGAGATGGGCGAATGTGGATGAGAGAGTGATGATGGTTCTGTTTTATTCACCTATGTGGTGAAAAATATAATTTGGGGGAACCTTAACTGTGCTACCGGAAACATATGTTTTCAAGGGAACTTAAAGCGTATTCATTGCAAAAAAATGTTATTATTATGAAGCCTTAAATAAACCAAGCAATGAGATTTGCAAAAAATTAAAAATTTTAAGCTGCTAAGCATATGAAATACTGATTTATTTTATGACTTAACCAAATATTTAAACAATGATTAAGAAAATTCACAATTATATCAGGAAAAGACGCCTCAAGACTGAAAGTTTCAAAAACGGAAATTTCAATTCTGATTTCTACTCAGAATTCGATATTTGTAATTTTGAGTTTTGAATTTTAAATTCTGAACTTTGAACTTTGAATTTTTAATTTTGATTTCTGATTTTGAATTTTGTCCTTTGAATTCTGAATATTGAATTTTAAATATTGAATATTGAATTTATAATTTATAATTTATAATTTATAATTTATAATTTATAATTTATAATTTATAATTTATAATTTATAATTTATAATTTATAATTTATAATTTTTAATTTATAATTTATAATTTATAATTTATAATTTATAATTTATAATTTATAATTTATAATTTATAATTTATAATTTATAATTTATAATTTATAATTTATAATTTATAATTTATAATTTATAATTTATAATTTATAATTTATAATTTATAATTTATAATTTATAATTTATAATTTATAATTTATAATTTATAATTTATAATTTATAATTTATAATTTATAATTTATAATTTATAATTTATAATTTATAATTTATAATTTATAATTTATAATTTATAATTTATAATTTATAATTTATAATTTATAATTTATAATTTATAATTTATAATTTATAATTTATAATTTATAATTTATAATTTATAATTTATAATTTATAATTTATAATTTATAATTTATAATTTATAATTTATAATTTATAATTTATAACTTATAATTTATAATTTATAATTTATAATTTATAATTTATAATTTATAATTTATAATTTATAATTTATAATTTATAATTTATAATTTATAATTTATAATTTATAATTTATAATTTATAATTTATAATTTATAATTTATAATTTATAATTTATAATTTATAATTTATAATTTATAATTTATAATTTATAATTTATAATTTATAATTTATAATTTATAATTTATAATTTATAATTTATAATTTATAATTTATAATTTATAATTTATAATTTATATTTTATAATTTATAATTTATAATTTATAATTTATAATTTATAATTTATAATTTATAATTTATAATTTATAATTTATAATTTATAATTTATAATTTATAATTTATAATTTATAATTTATAATTTATAATTTATAATTTATAATTTATAATTTATAATTTATAATTTATAATTTATAATTTATAATTTATAATTTATAATTTATAATTTATAATTTATAATTTATAATTTATAATTTATAATTTATAATTTATAATTTAAAATTTATAATTTATAAAATATAGTTTTTTTTATTTTTAATTTTTAATATTTGATTTTTAATTTTAAATTTTTAATTTATTTTTTTTTTTATTTTTAATTATTAATTTTAAATTTTAAATTTTAAATTTTAAATTTTAAATTTTAAATTTTAAATTTTAAATTTTAAATTTTAAATTTTAAATTTTAAATTTTAAATTTTAAATTTTAAATTTTAAATTTTAAATTTTAAATTTTAAATTTTAAATTTTAAATTTTAAATTTTAAATTTTAAATTTTAAATTTTTAATTTTAAATTTTAAATTTTAAATTTTAAATTTTAAATTTTAAATTTTAAATTTTAAGTTTTAAATTTTAAATTTTTAATTTTTAATTTTTAATTTTTAATTTTTAATTTTTAATTTTTAATTTTTAATTTTTAATTTTTAATTTTTAATTTTTAATTTTTAATTTTTAGTTTTTAATTTTTAATTTTAATTTTAATTTTTAATTTTTAATTTTTAATTTTTAATTTTTAATTTTTAATTTTTAATTTTGAATTTTGAATTTTGAATTTTGAATTTTGAATTTTGAATTTTGAATTTTGAATTTTGAATTTTGAATTTTGAATTTTAAATTTTGAATTTTGAATTTTGAATTTTGAATTTGAATTTTGAATTTTAAATTTTGAATTTTGAATTTTGAATTTTGAATTTTGAATTTTGAGTTTTGAATTTTGAATTTTGAATTTTGAATTTTAAATTTTGAATTTTTAATTTTTAATGTTTAATTTTTAATTTTTCATTTTGAATTTTGAATTCTGAATTGTGAATGTTGAATTTTCAATTTGTATTTTGAATTTTGAAATTGAATTTTTAAAATTTGAATTTTGAATTTTCATTTTTTAATATTTTTTTTTATTTTTTTTGTAATGTTGTTTTTTTTTTTTTGTTCAAAATATGAAGTGAAAACTATATTAAGTGAAATATTACTTTCTTGTCATCTTAATGTGTAGAATTCAATTAAGTTTAAGCCAAAATATGCTTTTTCTTTTGTTATGGCAATGCCGTTTTCACTACCGTATAACAGTTTTGCCGAGAGCAACATATCAAGAGAGCGTGCTTTAGTAAACATTGCATGCACATAAAACCGGCTTTTACTAAAGCACTCTTTTGTTTGTTTTTATTTTGATTTTTAATATGTTGTTGATTGGCAAGAGCTGTTTTCATGGAGAGTAAAAGCGCCCACGTTGTTTGGGGATGTTTGTGGGGAGAAGACTAGAGATGTACAAAAAAGTAGTAGAAAGAGTGTTGCTTTTTTCAAGTTTAACGGCACGTGCAAAAAAATGCAAAAGTTTAACGGTAAGTGCAAAAATTGCTGAAAATTTTATTTTATTTATTCTAAAATTGTAGGATGTTGCGTGTTAATACTTTTTAAGGAAATTTTTATATTTTTCTTTTTTTTTTTTTTGTAAATGTGAAAACTTTGAAATATAGTTAAAAATATCACTTCTCAGTCACATGGTGTAAGACACCCTATTGCTCATAAGCGAATTTTTTACTAAAGAGCAACACTGACAAAACCAAAAAAAATAAAAAATTCTACCAAAACCACAGAATGACCAGAAATGACTTTTATTAGATGTTTTACTCTTGGCAATAAATGGAAGCCAAACCTTATAAAATTAGATACCAAAACATCGATTAAATAAAAAAAAAAAAAGATACAGTATACCGTGTATACAGTAAAGAAGTGAAACTTCTTCTTTGTATACACTCTTTCTTTTCTAGAATAAGAACGATTTTAGTGTAAAGGCTCGATTATGCAATCGTAAAGCTACGCAACGTAACGTGGCGTAGAGTTCTATCTGGAATAGAACCCATCGCTGCACTAGGGAGAAAACTCAGAGCGTAGCTTTATTGAAAGTTTGAGAGCGAGAGTATGATCGTGAGAAAATCAAGTGTTGCATATTCCGCATATTAAGAGAATAATTTCTTAAAAAGGGATTTTTTTATTTTGCATAACTACAATGAGCGATTTTTTTGCCAATGGGAGCTTCAGGTGCATTTATAAATTTGTTTTTCAAAAATTTTTTTTTGGCATATTAATAAGGAGTTTCACAGAACAATGTCACAACAATAAATCTACCTCAACTGTAAACTTGATCTTAACTTTCATTTTTGTTTCTGCCTTAAAAACTAAAAATCAAAAATTACCGGTTATTTTGTTCTCAAAAACTATGGGACAAATTTTAGTTATTATTTTTGCTTTAAAAAAATTAAGCCTTATAAATACTTTTTTGTTCAAAACTTTAAATGTGAAAAGATAACTAAAACTTTCACACACACATTATACTGACTATTATTAATAGTAAATAGTTCGATATAAAATTATATAACTAAGATATGTATAAAATAGTTATCTATTGAAAGAACTTATTCCAACTTTTCTTGCGCACAGTGTCAAGTTGGCGTCATGGAATTGCACAATTATCGCAACTTGCATTTGCGTAAACTTGCATAAACTTTTATCTTATGTTCTTTCAGTTCTTCTTTGCTTGTAAAATACATTTTTAATGAAAAATCTATTCAAACAATATTTAAGGATACAAAGTGCATTAACCCACAATATCTAAGATTCAGAGACATAAAGCTTTATGTTTAGAAGTTTAATTGCGTTTCTTCAACGTTAACTATGTCAATTGCCCGAATTTCTATTGGTTGCATTGAGCAAGGTCGTACTGTAGTTACTTTTTTCTCCATACAAACATTTTTGACTCTACACTAATAGTTCGGGTGTAGAATTAAATGCTAAGAAATTTTCGTTTCTACAGCAAACTACGCTTTAGTCAAGAATGATAGAAAAATAGATTACGCATTGCGCAGGTCCGTTATGTTGTTTACTTTTCATTTTGACATTTCTAGCTACGAACAAAGTATTTTTTACGATCATGACGTCACGCTAGACCAAGTTTGTTTCTTGAATCTTTTGCCATTGTTTCATATGTTCACATTTTTAACAAGACTTGACAGAAAGCCATATCGTAAGCTCATATCGTAAGTCTATCGTAACGTAGATGCGCAGATCGTAGAAAATTATTTTTACTATCTGCGCAATCTATTTTTCTATCATTCTTGGGCTTTATTCATAAACATTTTTTCATTCGCTGCTCATGTTTGTAAGGTTTGTGTCTGAACTAAAGAAAATCTCTACAAAAATTAAGAGTTCCAATGGATTTGCAATGGCCGCCACATAAAAAAAATGCTGCAAAGGGCGCATATGGAGCATGTCTTTGATATTAAACGAAAAGACAAACAAAAAACATGGTTGCGAAAATGTTTATGAATAGCATTTTCTTGTTTAAAGTTACACTGCCTCTAAAATGTGTTTATGAATAAGGCTGTTATATTTTCCCGCTAGGAGCGCTGTTTATTTTCCCGCTGGGCATCTATAGCAAAAGTTGTTTGATTAATTGGTATGTAGACAACATCTACATATGAAGACTTTAGACCAGCATATAGCACGTTGGCTTTATAAAACTGAGATTGCAGGTTCGATACTCAGCGCTGAGAAAGAAATTTTTTTCAGTCTTTTATACAATGTATATCTCTCTCATTCTATCTACTGTACAACATATCTTTCTTCTCTATCGTGTAACGAAATGAAGTAAATTGACCTTGAAATTTCACTCCTCAATATTCTCATTGAAATTTCGAAGCGCCGCCTAAGAAGTTTCACTTCAAAAAACTCTATAGGTTCATCTTTTTCAGTTGATCTGGGATTTTTTTTATTTTATTTTTTTTTTTAATTTTTGCAATGCTGGCTGATAATTTAATGGTTTATGTCGTTCTTTTAATCCATTAAAGGAATTCTTTCCATATCCTCGATATAATTATTTAATCCTTAATACTTCTATTCAAACCTAATCAAAAATTCAAAAAGAGGAGATGAACAATTTTTTTTTTTAAATCGACGCAGCCTCATTTTTAGCACGTCTTCGCGACTGCAATGCAAGTTTGGCGCATACAACAACAATAAGAACAACAATAAACACAACAACAACAACAAAAACAACAACAATAACAACAACATCTATAACCATAACAAGTATCTATAAAGTTCCAGCACGACAACCTAGTGGCAAGGAGCTGACAGCAGCTGCTGGTACACTGAAAGAAATTACTAAGCCAAAGAATGATTAAAAAAATAAAACGTTTGAAACTTAGAAAAACAATTCAAAAAAAGTTCTTATAAAAAATTAAAGACACATTTTATGAAAATATTAAAAGTTTTGACTTCGCAGGTGTTATTTCATGTTTTTCATCGCAAATTTAAATTTTTTTTACAAAATCTTCCTTAAAATGTGATGTATAATCAATAATAATAGGTAAAAACTTAATAAAATGTTTAATTTGTAAAGTAATTGCTGAAATATATCAGGCGTAAATCGAGTCTGGTGTTGCATTTAAGGTTTGAGTTTAAATGTTTGCGGGTTGAAGTAATGTTCGATGACCAATCTCATCCATTTTTGTAATAATAGTTTTTAGCAGTGTTTACATTCGTTCTCAAGTTCAACTTACGAATAAGCTTGGTTTTAATACTTAGTGCTTTCGTTCTAATTATAATTATAATATTCTGATAATAACACTGTGGAACAAATTCAGGTTTGCAAAAGTTAGGTCGATTCTGAGAGTGAGGGGTCAAAATAGAGGCTAAATTAGAAGACCCGTATCGCGGCGTTTGTTTATGTCAGATCGAATTTTTTTTTAATCGACCTTCGAACTTTGCAGTCAAGTGCCTATTTTCAGCATATTGTTTATATGGTTTTTTGGCTATAACTCGATAAATATAGACTAATTGATATTTTTTCAATCTGTAAAAGCCAAATTATTGCTAGAGACTTACAAATGGTGGCATAACTAAATGTGATGCAGAAAAATGGACTTCAGTACCGTAATCGCCGTTCTAAAACTAAGCAAAGTACACTCGAAATTAAAAATACAGAAAATCTGTTTGCTTTAACTGCAGGTAACTGTTTTAAATCCAACATTTTTTCTATGCATCACCTATTTTAAGTTTTTGTTTTCATTTTTGAGATTTTTTTTTTTCATTAATTTTAAGCTTTGAATGCTTATTTCTTTGAGTGTGGCAGCGTAAGCGAATCCACATTTTTTGTTGTTGTAAATCGCGCTTGTTCTCTCCTATTCCTATTCTAGTCTGATGTGATGCTTCAGTGTTGATTAAACGACGCGTCGCCTTAGTTCCTACCTACGTTTCCTCACCTCCAACCAAAGATGTACGCCTGCATATTTGTTCCTGCTCCGCAGCCTCTCCCCACCCCACTCTCTTTCCAATTCCAGCTGCTAAACACCAAGCTTCCTTCGTTCATTCCTTCGTACGTTTATTCAACGTTTGGTCTATCCTTTTGTCCGTCTAGGCTTCAACGTGAAACATTTCGTTGTTTTTTTGTTGTAGTTTTTTTGTGGGTTTTTTTTTTAAATATATTTAATACCAAAACCGGTGTTGCTGCCATCAGCAGGAAGAGTTTTTCAAATTTTTTTTTTTTTCATTTTTGTGCTCAAGTGTTGCCAATTGCCATGGCTTAAATATTCCTAGTTGCTGCTTGAGCTTCAGTTTCAAGTCGTCTTCTGTCTAAAGTCGTCGTCATAGTCGTCCTCAGCGTTGTCGTTGTTGTTGTTGTTGTTTTTGCTGGTTTTTTAGTTGTAGTTCTTGCCATTAACTTCATATATATGTATATGGCGGTCTCTGTGTCCGTCCTGCTGACTCTTCGTCTGTGTGTCTGTTTGTCTGTCTGTTTGTCTATCTGTCTGTTCGTTTGTAAGTTTGACTGCCCGTGGCTTGTCTTCATTGCCTTTTCATTTGCAGCGTCTGCACAGCAAGATCGTCTAAGAAGTAGTCGTTGTTTCTTTTCTATTTTAGCCGCTAGTAGAGCTTCTTCTTTTCTCGTTATTCGTGCGTTTAGCACGATTTTGATTTTCTTAAATGTTAAATGCAACAAGCAAGTAAACACACAAAATTGAAAATAAAAATATAAAATAAAAACTACAGGCAATAACACAAGAAATAGAATTTCATAGATTCTGTAGCTAACAAAAAAGTGCAGTAAAAATAGTAGCAGTAAACTTCTTATCAGTTGAACAAATTTAATCAAATTATTAACTAATTTTGCGTAAATTTCTTATAAGATAATGATTAAGCTTGGTCTATTCTTCTCTTCTTGTCTTGGTCAGAATTAGAAAAAAGAATATTTAAAAGCAATCCTTTTTACAATATCTTAAAACCATCGGCGACAGAAATTAAAAACGTTAGATATTAAAAACCACAAGAAACAACAAATTTATTAAAAAATAAGCTTTATAAGAAAAAAATTATCTAAATAGGAGAACGTTCCATGTTGCTGTGTTACAAAGTGGGGAAAAATTAAAAAAATTGTCACTGCGATTATTTCATCGCAGACATACCTTCTCAAGATATATTAAAGCCAAAAAAATTACCTACACTTACATAGAATACACATTTAATCGGATTTAATAACATATCAAAATTTTCAACACGTGGAAAGGGTGTTTTAACACGATAAAATGTTCCCCGTCAGTTTAAGAAGCAATTTACTCATGATCAATCTAAACAAAAACAAAATCTAAACATGCTTCGCCCTTGTATTGCTGAAAACTTTTTGCCCCATTTCGAAGGTCAAGTCGAAGGCATTCTAAGAAGTAACATTCAAATAATCCAAATGGAGGAATTATTGAAGTTTTTAGTATATCGTCAGGATTCACACGAATCTGATGATAGGTTTAAACCCAATCGATTGTAAAAAATATTTTTTCCGCTCTTAAGTTACTATTCAAATCAGTTATAAAAGGAATAGAATAGTTATCTGGAAGGAATTCCAATATATTGAACGTGAACACCTTCCATATGGGCTTAATTTCACGTTTCCCCATGGCAATGGGGTCGAGGTTCATGGAATTTAAAAAAAAAAAAAAAAATAAATAACTGGATATTTCAGCCCTTGAAAGGACTTTGACCTAGCTTCTTATGATCACTTGTGTTGTGCGTGTTATTTAGTTTGTACACAATTGACCGAGAACGGGACCTACATGCTTAACGCCGACTCCGAACGGCGATGAACGGAATGTTCTCGTTCTCAAGAAGCTTTACATGACATTTTGATTACTCTCTGAGGTTTGCCATTGTCTGCAGAGAGGTGGCGGCCGTACAGAAAAATTATTTTAATTTAAATAATTTTCTGTCGCTGCTGGTGTTCGAACCTGGGTTTCCAAAGTTCTTTGACATAGCGGCCACGCACTTTAACCAACTACGCCACGGACGCCACGTTAGGACTATGCTAATACAAATACAACGTCCATCCAACCTCTCCTGGGCGTCACTTCCATGCCTCCAGACGCGACCAACGCCCTGTCATAGTAGTTTCAACACCAGTTACACACCATACTTAAGTGTATATTTAAATGAATAAATATACTGTATGAATAGCAACCCATGTAGGAACGCAACAGAATCAACTATGGATAATTAGTTGGGCACCATCCACATTTGTTGGTGGAAATCGAGACCCATTTAACATATTTGATAATTTATGTGCATTGCCACCCGGTTGATTAAGCGCAACTCCACGCCGATCACACAGATCTGTTCGTTAGGGCGTATCGAATTACAATTTTTTTCGAATTTCACATTCTAAGAGGTCTCCAAAGTTGCATGGGGTTGTCAAGATCACCCAAAAAAAAATTTTAAGGAAAAAAAAGATGTCTTCCTGCCCCGCAAGGACAAAGTTGTTTTTTGAGGAAAACAGTAAAAATTACGATATTAAAATGCTTTTACTTTTATAAAAAAAAATGCGTATGTCTTAAAGCAAAAGTAAGTATAGGCTTAAACTAACAATATATTGTTAAACACGATGCCATTCACGATTTTTATCCACATTGTCCTGTGTGAAGGATATTCGAAGCTAAAGTTGAAATCGAGATAGCAGAGAACTTTTGATTATTACCCAATAGTCTAATTTTTGGTGGTATTGATTATACTGTTAACGTTTTCCATAAAGTTGCCGCATTAGTAATTAGCATAATTTTTGGATACGCATTTTCCTATTTTTGAGAAATGTGTACTTGAATGCAATTTTTTAACTTTTTCAAAAAAATTAATATAAGATTTTATATCTCGGATACCAGAAATTGTACCGAAGAAACTTTGCTCAATTTGGATTCTTCAAATATTCCTGAGCAACACCCTGCCTAAAAGTTTTAATTTAAAATAAAAAATAGTATTTTTGTTTTTTTTTAAGTATCAAAATAGAAAATAAAATCGTGGCCTTAAGCTGGTATTTTAAATTAAAACTCTTAGACAGGGTATTGTTTAGAAATATTTGAAGAATCCAAATTGAGTAAAGTCTCTTCGGTATCATTTCTGATACCCGAGATATAAAATCTTTTATTCAATTTTTTGAAAATGTTAAAAAATTGCATTCAAGTATGCATTTCTCAAAAATAGGAAAAGTCATATGCAAAAATGATGATAATTATTAATTCGCCAAATTTAAGGAATACGTTGACACTATAACTAATACCACCAAAATTTAGACTATTGGGTAACAATCAAAAGTTCTGTACTATCTCGATTACAACTTTAGCTTCGAATATCCTTCACACAGGACACTGTGGATAAGAATCGTGAGTTGCATCGTGTTTAGCTTTATATTTTTAGTTTAATCCTATACCTACTTTTGGTTTAAGACACACGTAATTTTTTTTATAAAAGTCAAAGCATTTTAAGGTCGTTATTTTTTACTGTTTTCGTCAAAAAAACAACTTTGTCCTTGCAGGACAGGACGACATCCTTTTTTTTCCTTAAAATTTTTTTTTGGGTGATCTCGACAACCCCATGTAATTTTTGAGACCTCTTAGAATACGATCTAAATTTTTCGATACGCCCTCCTGTTCGCGACATTGAACTACCTTAGTCAGCACGATACTCTCCGAAGGCCCAGCCCTGCATTAGTCTCCCCGGGCAAAAGGGATTTACCTCGACACGCACTAACACACATCAGCACATTTTTACACATCCCACATGACTGTGATGGCAAAAGCCACCACTATTGGACATGCTACAGCGTAGACCACATCGCATTTGACTGTGTGTGACACATGGTCACCACTATTTACATCCTTTCAACATTGGTACTCCAAGATTACTAAGATATACTTTTCATCTCGAAGTACCCAATTCGGACACCTCATTAATAACTGTTAAAATATCAGTTCATACCAGTCTTAAAAAGACCTTTCCGGAGATGTGCATTTATAAATGTGCCAGTGAATTGTGATCGCACATCTGTCGAGAGTAACGACCATCCCCGTGCTAACAAATTTTAAGGATCATTGCTATTCAGAGACACATACGGTACAGTTGATCAAGTCAAACAGTCCACCTACTCCTCAGATTTGTCGACCAACTCCAGGATCTGGGAAGTCCCTCTAAATTAACATAGGATAGGCCGATCTCAGCAACGCTTAAGACCATCCTCCTTTTTCCTGGCATTTAACAGGCTGCTCGTGAGAACAAGCGGAGTTATTTATCTGGAAGAATATTTTTATTAAGGAATCTGTAATCACCATAGAGCCTCCAATCTCCATTTCTCTTGGGTGTCATGAGGAGAGTATAACATACCAGCCCATACGATCTTCAAAGTTCGTATAATAAATACCTTGCTCCAGCATTAAAGTAATAGTACATTTTATAAGGCGAAAAAAAAACACTTTTGCGATATTTTTTTTTCTGAGGTACTCAAATAATTACCCTGCAAAAATTTTCTGAATGCCTCCAAAAATTACTCTAAAAAGAGTTTTTCTTATGCTTGTTTTATGAGTACGCAATAAAAAGACTCATAAAGGAGTCATTGATATGATTGTTAAATTATTGCTCAGAAATAAGACTCCAAAAAGAGTATTATTTATGCGTGTTTTATGAGTACGATAAATGGCAAAATATGGAAATATTTTTATTTTTATTATTAATATTATTAAATAAATGGAAAAAAATGGCACATACAATAATTTCGCGCAAATGGGTTTCTGAGGTTTTATTAACATCATATCAATGTCAGAAATTAGTGTTTACAAAGAGTGTTTAAACCATTAAAGAGCCTTTAACATGAGACTTATGACTCTTAAAATAATAACTTCTATGAATTCTGAAAAAGTCTTCATCTTAATTTTGAGTCCAAAAAGACTAATTTGTATGAGTTCTAAAAGAGTTTTTCTTTCGAGTATTTAAAGAGTCTTTATTATGAGTTTAAAAGAGTATTAACTATGAGTCTGAAAAAAGTCTTAATTTTGAGACCAAAAAGACTAATTTGTATGGGTTCTAAAAGTCTTTATTATGATTTTTTAAAGAGTCTTTATTATGAGTTTTTATTATGGGTTTTTAACTGAATAATAAGGTGTTACTTGAAAAAAACAACAACACTTTTTTATGTATTATTTTCGTACCCTTTCGATGAATTGGGGTGTGGCGCAAGTACATATATGTTTATATGTAGCTATAACTTTTTTGTTATTGAAAATTTTTTTGATTCAATTTCAAATACGTATGTATTCCACATATTATAGATCATAGTTATCTAAAAAAAAAAACAAAACAAAAATTTTATTTATTTTTTAGTGTACGGTACCTTAATTGAACCTCTTTTTTAGCAATAGCTAAGCAAACAGAATCTTTTAGTGTAAAAGTCCTTTGAAGAGCTAAAACGGTTTCTTTCTACGATAACTTTCAAAAATAGTTTTACAAAAAGTATTTCTTATTTTTTATTGTCAAAAACTGAGTTGTAAAATGTACCTCCTCCACTGTCACTACTTAGCCGACCAAGTCTACTTTTTTTACCATTACATTAATTTCTATTTTGCAATACTTAGATTAAAAATATGCCTTTGGATAGGTACCTTCTCTGTTCGACTACTTAACGGAGAAGGAGTGTGCAATTATGAAAATTGATAATTAGAAAAGGAAGTCACTGTTAATGGTAAATTTGTTATAACCTTTCACATGTTCATAAGTATCCAATATTACCGTTTAGATAGCTGAACCGTTAATTTTAGTTGATATTGTTCATTTGTTTTTCTACTCATGGTTTGTTTGGTGCGCTTTTTATGAAATTGGCTAAATACTCATTTTGTTTTGGCTTTTTGTCTTTACGTTGTTTGTTGTTGTTGTTGTTTTCGGTTTTTGTCCATGTAGTATGGAAAAACTATTAGTGATTGTATTTTAAACGGATCTGCTTTTTAAGAATTTAATGATAAAAATATTTACCTCAGCTGTAAAAAAAATCAATTATTAAAAATAATAATTTTATTGTTTTTTGCAGGTGCATTTATTTAGGTAAAAGAAAAAGTAACTTAATTATTAAATTAAACTTTTAAATTTAAAAATGCACGCAAAGAAATTTTTCGTTTACCACAACTGAAAAATTCACCAACTATACTTCGTTTGCGAGCTGTATTTGTCGCAAACGAATATTCAGTTGTCACAACTTAAAAATATATCTTATATATATAAACCGCAAGCTATTTCGGTCATTATTATTTATTATATTAATAATCTTTCTCATTATGTCCTTCCGTTTTCTTATGGATTCCACCTCTGTTGCTATCTTCGTCCGCGTATTAAGCAAACTACCAATTTCCTTATATAGTAACAATTTATCCAAAAAGTAACTCTAAACTATAAGCGTTATGTTTATACAACGAAGGGAAAAATAAACAAAATTTTCAGTTGGGAAAAACGAAGTTTTCAATTGCTGCAATTTAAAAATCACTCGCGTTTAAGACAAACGAAATTTATTTCCTGCAACTAAATGACTCGTTTCTCACAACTGAAAATTTTGTTTATTTTTCGTTCAACGTTTATGACAACTGTTGAAACGTTTGCAATAAACGATTTCAAGCAAACTGGCGATAAACGTTGTTTTTCTTTGCGTGTGGAAATGGATTTTTTGCATTAATTAACGACTGTACCATTTTTTGCTATCAATAGTTTGATAGTTGCAAAACTTTGATTTTTTCACAGCATTATCTATTTTAGTAAAGGGTGAATACTTAGAAACTTAGAAAGTTGACTTCAGGGTGAGTACCTCTACTTTTTTCGAGCATAGATAAAAACTAAAAAAATATCTATTTTATCGGGTAGTCTTTATATCACACGAAGGAACCCTTCTTTACTCTTAATTTTTAATGTAAACATAATTACTTCATACATAGCTATATGTTGGGCGTTGGATAACATGGTTATTCTGAAGTTTAAATTTTCGATAACGCGTGCGAGCGTTTTAAGGGGCAATTTGCGCAAGATGCAAGTCATGTTGGCTTCCAATTCCAATTTCAGTATGGATGTGATATCAATTGATCTAATCGGCAGGCCTGACGCGTGAAATAAACTAATGACCGAATTGTTCTCGCTGGATTGTTTTTCTTACCAAATGTCATCGAGATCGTGGGCTCAATTTCGGGTAGCATATGGTTCATTAGAATTTTTTGTAAATTAACCATAATACAGTGGTAGCTATTGAATCTCTTTCGCTTTCTCTTCAGACAAAATACGGAAATATTGCTTATTGACGACCATAACTTTTCTCTATGCGCAAAAAACACATTCATCCAGAAGGAAAATCCTCAAGATGATTTGGAGAAAGATTATCTCGAGGCAGCGCTTGGGGGTCAGAGACCGGTTTTCACATAACAACGTTTTTATCTGCCGCACACTAGTGAGGCCAGCATTATCTATGTACATGCTCAAAACATTTGCAACCATGCCAACGGTTGACTAAACTGCTTAATTTTATTGAAAATCAAAACATGAAAGCAAATATTTAAATGTAAGTTTTTCTACATATCGTCGTTGCGCATACAAAAAAGGCTATGTGTAAAATTTCGATTTTTTTTTTATTTTACCATTTTATAGCCATATGTATCCCCCATCTATTCATAAAATGGTTTCCTGATATTCCTATTGCTTCAGAAGTAATCAAATGTGAAAGTTAGCCAGCTTTGTGAAAATAGTATCGAAATTGTTAAAAAACAAAAATGTTTTTTTCGTCTCCTGAAAAATTGTTCAAAAACACATAACCTTTTTTGTATGCGCAACGACGATATATTAATTCACTTTAAAGAACTATATAAGATAAATCATTTATTGACAACGATTTTTTCATAATTTGTAAAATAATTAACCAACTCATTTTTTTCAGTGCTCAAAACATTTGCAAATACGTAACACCCTGTCTACTTCTATCGTTTTATGGTATTATTTTCGTAATTTTGTAACGGGAATTAGTATGTCAGTTTAAAAGTGGAACAGATTAACGTAAAGAAAGAGCATCCAAGCAGTTTAAATAAATAAAAAGAAATAACTGGCCATTTCAGCCTTTGAAAGGACTTTGACCTAGCTTCTTATGATCAATTGTGTTGTGCGTGTTATTAAGTTTGTACACAATTGACCGAGAAAGAGACCTACATGTTTAACGTCGACTCCGAACGGCGATGAACGTAATGTTCTTATTCTCAAAAAGCTTTACATGGCATTTAATTACTCTCTGAGGTTTGCCATTGTCTGCAGAGAGGTGGCGGCCGTACAGAAAAATTATTTTAATTCAAATAATTTTCTGTCGCTGCTGGGGTTCGAACCTGGGTCTCCAGGTTTTTTGACATAGCGGCCACGCACTTTAACCAACTACGCCACGGACGCCACAAGCAGTTTAAGGCAGTTTATTTCATAATTTCGTCACAAAGTGATCGGTACGGATCCATGTGCTATATTTTTGTATAAATTCGACAAAATAGGTGGCAATAAATATAATCAACACGTTAAGAAGCAAATTATTAACGATTATAAGGCAGGTGTATCCCAAATAGACATTTCCAAAAAATATAACGTGCACAAGTCAACTGTGTCTCGTGTTTTAAGTAGTAGAAATACCGAAACTATTCATAGAGGCGGAAGAAAACGGAAGACAACACCAAAAGAGGATCGCAAAATTAAAAGAATAATACAACAATTCCCTCAAATTTCCTCCAAAGAAATAAAAAATACGTTTAAACTGGAAATATCAGCGCAAACGATTAGGCGCAGAGCAGTGGAAGCTGGACTTCGAGCTTACAAAACCGTTAAAAACCCATTCATTTCAAAGAAAAATAGGTTAGCTCGTCTCCAGTTTGCTAGAAAATATCTTAAATGATCTCTTCAAAAGTAGAAATGTGTTCTATTTTCTGACGAAGCAAAATTTAATTTACACGGTTTGGATGGAAGGTGTTTCGTGCGAAGGCCAAAAGGTGAAAGTCTAAACCCAAAGTATACCAAAGGTACTGTCAAGCATGGTGGGGGCAATGTCATGGTGTGGGGGTGTTTTTCCGGGCAAGGAGTTGGCCCGATTCATAAAATCGGATCAGAAATACAATTTTTAAAAAACCTGAAGATCTCTATGCAGACGTGAAAGAGCAGTGGAATACCATCCCACAACACATAATTGACAATTTGGTTCATTCCATGCCAAGAAGATGTGCTGAGGTCATAAAACGTCGCGGTTACGCTATCAATTATTAACAAAAATTCATATTTTCTTCAATACCACTTGGACACTTAGTATACGTTGCAAATGTTTTGAGCACAGCTAAACAAGAATTGTTAACTTATTTCATATATTATCAAAAAAATGTTGGCAATACATGATTTATCTCATATAATTCTTCAAAGTGAATTAATGAAGAATAAATTTGCATTTAAATATTTGTTTTTGCATTTTAATTTTCATCAAAATTGCAATGTTTGGCCAAAAGATGGTGTGGTTGCAAATGTTTTGAGCAGCACTGTATGTCTATATCGTCTCAAGTCAACCCAAACCTCTCAGTGATGTCCCCTCAAAACTGGCAACAGGAGATCAACGGCTAAGCTGAGCGCCGAGTTTCCTGCCTTAAAATGGTTATGTGTTGGTTTGAAGCCCACCATGTAATAAAGAACTTCAGTGAAACATACAAGAATAGAGATAAAGATATTCCCCAATTCTGATGACAACAACAGCAACTTCTAGAAAAGAGGTCTTACATATCGAACAAAGAACTGGAAAGCCAAACTTGAATTCGCTAGGGCCCACTTCAACTGTTATGCCTAAAAATGGAAGATTGTATTGTTTTCTGATGAATCCAAATACAAACTGAAAAATACGTTTAGAATAAGGCGTGTGCCCAGATAAAAAGGAGAAAAATTAAATGCTAAGTACTGAAAAATCAATGTTAAGGACGGAGGAGGCGGTGTATTGGTTGGGGGTTGCTGCTCTGGCCAGGGGATTGAGCTAATACATAAGATTGAAGAAATTATGAATCAATTCATGTACATTGACATTTAAAAAAATGTGATACTGTCATTTGCCGATGAGGAGATGTCCCTTAAATGGAGATTTCAACAGGACAACGATCCAAAACGCACTTCTAAAGTTTGTAAAGCCTGGCTTCAGAGCAATAGAATAGAAATTCTTGATTGGCCTGCCCAATCATCCGATCTCAATCCAATTGAGAACTTGTGGAAGATGGATAATATGAAAATCAATAGAGAAAATCGCAAAACCAAGGATGATATATGTCAAGGGATAGGATTTCGCAGGATGTCATTAACACCTTCGACCCCAACGTTGCCTGAGAGCAATTTCGCTTGTTTTTCGGCTTACGATCAGCGTTCTTTTTGTTTTTGTTTGCTGAGCAGTAATAATAACGGTAGTTATATGTGTCTACACGAACTGTGATTAAATAATAACTTATTTTTCAATCATTTAGTAAAGTTATCTTCAAAAGACTGCTGCTCTGTGGTCGAAAATATTTTTGTGGATTTAGAACGAAGTAAAGTTTATGTAATTTTTTCTCAAAAAAAATAATAAAATTGATAAATATATAAATGAAATAGTTTCCAGTAAAAGTGAAATTATATATTTTTAAAAGTTAAAGTACTGATTTGTAAACAACCATCAGGTGAGTAATTTTTAACGTTATCAAGTTGAGTGTGGGCAACTTTGGGCAATTGTGGTAATCAATTTATTTGTGTTTAGATATGAGACAAGAAGAGAAAGGTTTGTCAAAAGAAGACATAGAGCGAATTTTAACCTTTGATTGGGATGATTCTAGCGACGAAGAAAGTGAAGATGAAATGGAAGTTATTTCTGCAGTTCTAGAGAAGAATTTGGAACGGATCATAGAAAGAGAAGAAACTATAGAGATCGGCCTTCTCGACAATGGAATTACGGAAGAATGCGCGCAAGAACCTTGTGGTGTTGCTGATATGTTCTTCGAAAAAATTGACATGAAGACACTTAAGTGGAGATCAAGGCCTTTTAAAGTTCCAGACAATATTTGGAAATAGATAATACTTTGAAAGTGGATAGATACCGTTCTTAGACCAGTAGAATATTTCAACACTTTTTTTGATAAGCGATCAGTTGATTTGATCACTAATTATGGGCTAATTTGTATGGGCTGCAAGAACTTGGCATAGAGCTTAAATGTACTGAAGAGGAAATTAAACGCTATATTGGTACTCTGTTGTACTTAGGTGTTTTGAAATTCCCACAATTCAAAATGGCATGGTACAAAAATATAAAACTAACCGCTATTACAGACTCAATTCCGCGCGGCCGGTTTGAAAAAATTAAACATTGCTTACATTTTAATGATAATAGCAAACAACCTAAAAAAGAAGATTTAAACTATGACAAGCTGTACAAGATACGCCCTTTGCTAAACATCCTCAAAGAAAAATTCAATCAACTACCTCAGGAAGAACATCAAAGTGTTGATGAACTGTTGATCATTGCATTCAAAGGTATGTATCCATGAAAATTCATAAAAGTTTTGTGACTGCAACTCTTGGTTGCAGGTAGGTCAACTCACAAACAATACAATCCAGCTAAACCACACAAATGGGGTTTCAAAATGTTTACTCGTGCTGGAACATCTGGATTAGCATGGTTTCTGTATAGAAAACATTTACACTTGCTAGATTCGAACCAGAAGCATATTCCTCTTTTGAAATTTCAACTGGATATTGCTAATGAACTATTGCAAACTATTGCATCTTCTTCAGTCCAAAGAAAAAGAGGACGTCCTTCAAATGCAGAAGCAGATAGCTCGATGTCATCCTGTCCATCGAGCAGTGTGTCTTCGCAATGTTCAAAAAAATTCATGTTTCAGCCGAACCCTCCAGACTCACAGCGTTATGATAAAGTGAATCATTGGGTAGTACTTGGTGAAAAAGGACGTTGCAGGTTGTGCAAGACAGGAACACCAATGATAAAATGTCTGAAATTTAAGGTACATCTCTGCTGTAACAATAATAAAAACTGTTTTTTATCCTATCATACCTAATTTTTCAAATTAAGGGAAGGGTTCCCTCATTTTGGACTAAAAAATCGATTTTTTTTTGCAAAAAATGAAAGCCACATATGTGTAGAACATATATGTGACCCGGTCTACGAAAAGGGACCTTCGGTGTGAAAATATCATTTTTCACTTTTTTGGCGATTCGGATAGACTAATTGTGCTCTTTCTAATGGCGCAAAGCAGAAGTTTCCAACTCGTAAAGAAGTTTGTCAGGAATTTTCCAAAAAAAGAGCAGAAATGAGTGAAAATGAAAAAAAATTGGACATTGAATTATAACATAATAAACATCATTTCATACTTTTATTTGAAGGGAAACCAGCCATTTTACATAAAAATCGAAACATAAAATAAATCTATAATTTTTTTTACGCTTTATATTTTTTTTTTTTCCGATGCCAAATTTTTTTTTGGTAGTAGAGCCGCAGAATCTTCCTCGTCATTACCATCTGCCTTTCGTTTCTTCGATGCCAACTTTTTTTTTGGTAATGGAGCCGCAGAATCTTTCTTGTTATTACCTTTTGCTTTTTGTTTCTTCGATATCGAATTCTTGTTTTGCAAGGGAGCCGCAGAATTATCTTCTCCATCAACTTTGGATTTTTGTTTCTTTGGCTTTTCTTCCGGTTTTGGGGCTAAAATATCTACTTTTCTTGGATCTGCGACTAAACTGCGGAGATTTTGGTAAATATACCATTGGCGTTCCAACGTTAAACCAACTGGATGTATAGTTTTTGGCATTTCACTGACGATAGGTTCCAACAATAGTTGAAAAGAGTCCACGTTCTCACTATCCGCGAATTTTTTTGCTTTTACGCAATCTGTACAGATTATGAAATGATGGAACTGCGTTATGCCAACGAGTGGCAGATAAAATAGTTTGAAATAGGTATCCCATTGATACCATGTAACATTCTCTGCTGATACTACTTTAGCTGATTCAGTAAACATAATCACCTCTTCACTGTTGGTCGTTAACTAAAAAAAAAGAACTCGTATTAATTGACTAAGAAATACAAATCTGTATTAATAGACTAAGAAATACAACTCTGTAAGAATAGAGGATAAGCTGAAATAAATGAAAAGAAGTCATTCAGTGTGCGACAATTAAACGTTTACAAACAGCTGTTTTCTCGAAAACTTGTTTTTACACCGAAGGTCCCTTTTCGTAGACCGGGTCACATATGTGTAAATGGATTTTTCGATCCGACGAATATTTTTCGAATGGCAACGTCTTGAAGACACCTATCTCACGCGCGCTACTTCCAAACTAAACTTTTAAAAAAACTTCAAACGCGCTTATCTCGAAACCACGTTTTCCGATCTAACTAAAACTCTCAGGCCTGATCTATTGATCCGATTCTCTTTATCTAAGAACTGTTTGGAAGTGCATGCTTTTTTGTACGCCTTGAACTAACATCATGTATAAAAATTATTTATTTATATTTTTTTTTTAACGTTGTTGAAATGGAAAAAAAACAAGCAAAATTTGAACTTTTAGTTCTAATGTTCATTATTCAATGAATTTTACATGGATAATAACAATTTTAGTTCCAGTCATAGAAAATATCATTATCTTTAAGTAATAACAACAATTTTTGATTTCAGTCCACCACAAGAAGCGGCAGAATTTTAGTTAGGACACCATGTTTCGCGCGCAGGGGCCCACGGAAATGTGCATTTTGTAGCCGCCATTTTGAATTTTTTCAACTTTTTCACTTTTTTAAATTCTCCGATAATAAACTAATATAATCATCAAAACCAAAAGTTCGTACGCCTTTTCATTGTCCTACATCAAAAATACAAACTTTGCCTTATTTTTGTCCATAATGAGGGAACCCTTCCCTTAAGTCAATAAAATTATAAAAGATTTTCATAGAAAAACTAGTAAGAAATGATCTTCGACTGGGCCGAAGTTAAAATACCCCCACGTCCGAACTGAAGTATATTCAAAGTCTTAAGCCGTCAATAAAATGTTTATTTATAAAAACATTTTCGTTATATACATAGTTTTAACAGAAAATATTCGCTTTCATTTTTTATAAAATCACTTTGTATGGGAGGTGGGTATGGTTTTCACTCGATTTGGTTGAATTTTATACACAAAGTGCATGTTATATATCAAAGTTAATATGCAATATTTCAAGTCCATATATTATTTTTTGTGGAATTGAAAGAGATTTTACCTTTTTGATAAAGTCACTTTGTATGGGAGGTGGGCGTGGTTTTCATCCAATTTGGTTGAATTTGATACTTACAGTGCACTTTAAATATCGGAGCTCATATTCAAAATTTCAAGTCCATATATTAATTTTTTGTGGAATTCTAAGAGATTTTACCGTTTTGATAAAGGCACTTTGTATGGCAGGTAGGCGTGGTTTTCATCCGATTTGGCTCATTTTCGAACTTGACCTTTTTTGATAAAAGCTTAAATATTGAATTTCGTGATGATAGCTTGAAAATTACGGCTGTAATCGTGACGACAGACGGACAGACAGACGGACATGGCTAAATTGACTCGGGTGGTGATGCTGATCAATATTATATATACTTTTCTATACCTACCACGCCTCCTTATGGGCGTTACAAACGGAGTGACAAAATTAATATACCCCCATTTACGTTTTTTAAACATGGGGGTATAAAAATATTTGATTCTGATAGAGGGGAGGGGACAAAAAAAATATGCGTGTATCAACCTTTTTAAAGTTTACGTATGATTCTTATTTAAGAAAGGAATAAGTACGATTTTAACCCTTAAACACATTTTAAGTTTCGACTTATTTCTGGTATTTAAGTTGAATTTTCAGCTTTGATGTATTGAGAGACTTATAGTAGAATTTTATGACAAATTTTTTTGTGGAATATTTTAACCCATCATATCCTTGTTTTATGGGTCTTTTTTGTACTATATCACAAAAGGGTCAAAAAAATATCTATAAAATGAGAAGTTTAATATGTTAAATATTTAAATATTTCACAAAAATGTTCCTCGAAGTATCTTCCTACACCCAAAATGTAAGGACAACATGATGTCTCATGTCGATTTACTACAAGAATGTTCAACAACTTAAATCCTCCCTAAAATAAGACTCATACTTAAACTTTCAAAACGACGATGCACGTATGTTTTTTTCCTCCTCTCTACCAGAATCCAGTGTCGGAATCTTGTTATTTTGGAAAAAAATTGATTTTGTTGTTGAGTGTAATTTAATAATCACAATGCCTAAGAGATGTGCGTGTGTCATCCAGATAAAAGAGTTCGCAACCAAATACAAATTTTAAAAGCTTTTATTTACTATAAAAAAGAGGGTGCTTTAGTTTTTTCAGCTTAATTTTGTGGTTTAAAATATTTCTTTATTATTAAATTTATATTTATAATATTTTTAATTTCTCAAATTTCTTCTTTTGTATCAATAATAAAATAAATAAGTGAAATAAATATAAAAATCTTTTGATATGAAAAATTACGCTTAAAGGGTGCTTTAGTTTTGGCCAATACTGTACATAGAACTTTAATGTTGCCATATATTTTGTACAGCAAAAACCACGACAAAAGAAAAAACAACAACAGGTTTGCCAGCCCGCCCACAGTAGATTTAATTTTGTTGTTGTAGTCCAGTTATTTAACGTCCATTAATTACAACAAATATTGGAGATGTTGTGCTAAATGCTGTTGCTTTTGTTTTTATTGTTGTTTTTGTGTAAGAGTGTAAGAGCTCACTTGCAACGCTAATTGCTGGGTTCATATGTTACTTTTTCCGCGCTTTCTTCGTGTTTTTTTTTCTTTTATTTTCTTCTATTTCGGACATCAACACAGTGTGGTCATATCCGCCCACCAGAACATTGTTGAAAGCGTAGTTTTTGTTTTTTTTCAGAATTTTTTTTTGGTTTATCTAAATTTTTATTTTTGTCTTATTTGTTGTTCTTTTGCTTCTACACTTTCTTGTGACAGTTATAACGGTTAATATTTCATGTTGCGCTTATTATTTAAACTTACCATTTAATATTATTTATATTTCCAATTTCTGGTAACTTTGTAGAACTTAAGAGAAGCAAAAACTACCGCTTTGTTTGTTACGCTTTGTTTACTGGGCAGCGTACGTTATTAGTTATGACTTTGCTGTACCCTGGGCGCCACGCTTTGGTTCTTAATCGCCATCAGCTGTTTGTACCTTATTCTACCGCTTCTTTACTTTTATGTTAACTGCTGTTTTCTCTTGTTGACAATAAAATGAATTTAATTTAACAGTTAATTAATTTTCTTTGCTTGCGTTTTGTTCTGTTTTTATTTTTTTTTTTTTTTTTTTGTGTTGTTTGATTTTGGTAACACTTGTTGTTCTTGTTGTAGTTGCTGTTTTTGACCCAAAAAGGTGTTGTTTATGCGGTGTTTTTCTTTGGTTTTTGTTCGGAATGAAATTGGCTAGAACTGTGCTAATGCAGAAAATTAGTCAAATAACTGCGACATAATGAAATTTAAAGACTTTGACATGCTGTTTTAAAGTGTCATTTTTGGTAGCTTTATGGTCTGTATTATTCTATAATACTATGTTCAGACATCTAGTATTTAAATTTGAAAATACTATCGAAGTATTTTGAATTACTAGATTGTTTTCAGACGGGTTGGGTACGATATCCCCAAATACAAAATCCCCAAATCAAAATCCCAAAATACAATATCCCCAAATACAAAATCCACTAATTCAAAATCCCCAAACACAAAATCCTCAAAAACAAAATCCCCAAACACAAAATCACTAAAAACAAAATCCCCAAAAACACAATTTGAGGATTTTTAATCTAATCCAAACATAATATGTTTATATAACAATGTTGTTATGTTATGTATATATGTTAAAGTCCTGTCAAAAAGATTATGTGTAAAAAGAACTTCGATAATTTTTAATTCATTTATTTCTTTGAAAATTTCAAAATTAATAAATAATAATTTACGACAACATATATCATTAAATATAAATTAATTGAATTTAAAATTATTATTATATTAATGAATTAATGAGTTTTAAACTGCAAAAAACTAATATATTTTAAAAAATAATTAGAAATTACTTTAAACAAACGTAAAGTAATAATAGAAAAATTCAACATGAAATCGAAATATTATGTGCTATAGATTGAAGGTATTCAATTTTTTTCATATTATTTCGATTTTTTATAACTTTTTTAATACACTTAAAACGTTTAAATCTGGTTTTTTTTTTAGGTATACTTTGACCCGACTGCAGCTTCTCCAAGTTAGTTTTTGCAATAATCATCTCTTTTCCTAGTTCTTGAATAATACGGTAAAGGCCACAGTTTTTCCTTCCTACAATAACTTTCAGTCGACGATGCCACGCTTCGACAGAGTTTTGAGTCCGTGGAAAGTTTTCTTTAACAGAATCTTCAACGCACCAAAAGTCAGGATCATATTTAGGATGTTTACTTTTTCGCCCAATATAATTTTGCTTAAACCAAGCGCTTTTTTTTTTAAATCACTGTCTTCATAGTTTTCATATAGTTTCCTGTATTAAGACAGGACATGTTCGGGTGGAACAAAAGATAAGCTCTTAAGCATACTGATGTTTTCATCATTGCCATATTTACTAACAAGTCCTTCTTTTTGGATTCGTCTCCAAATGATCTGGCCAAAATGAAAGAAGCACCATCTGTACTGAGCTTCAGGAAAATACTGTTTTGCTGATGATGATATTACTTTCTCGAAATCTGTTATTATTCTCTTCGGCTTTAAATTAATATTTTCAGCCGCTGCCAAATAAAACAATTGGTAGAAAAATTCGTTGTACGCCTGCTTTGATTTCTTGCTCATTAAGCAAAAAATTAATGGAAAAAATTGACCATCAATCAATCAATCCTTGAATTGTAAAAAGTTGTCGAAAAATCGCCGAAACGATGAAGAAGGTGCCATCCATAACCCAACACTTTCCCAAAACATTTAGAGAGCTTGACGTGCCCATTATGATATTTTGATCGCCACCATAATCATTAACACTCAGCACAAAAAGTTGGCCTTCCAAATATTTCAAATGTTCTGGAATATTTATCTCATCTATGCTAAGCGGTTCGCTGATTGAGTCCTCAGTTTTTTGAGTACGACCAACTTTAGCCTTTTGTGCTAGCTTTGTGGGAAGATAAACTCTGGTGTTAGATGGGCAGCTTACGGTAGCCTCCCTTATAATTTGGGACGGTGCCGATAAACGAGCCGACTCCTTTAAGTTATTATTCGTTGTTAAAACTGGTAAACTATGGGTTATTGGGTCGTGGTTATGTTCAGTAGTAATTTTTTTTATTTGATGTTGGTTATCACATATGCTTGTAATTACCACACTTTTGCACAATAAAACTTTGCGTTTTGCACAAGACCACCGAAATTTGTCTTTTTTATTTTTAGAATGAAAATGATAGTCATATCCATCGACAAATAATTTTTCGTTTCCCTTGTTTGATTTTTCGATTTTAATCTCCATTGCACTTGAAATTTAATATTCAACTAAATTTTTGTGAAAATATTGTAGCAAAAACTACAATAAAAAAAATACTTTTTTTTTGCGTAAGTCTTAAACAAGTAGAAAATACCAAAGTGGTTTCAACGAACACCAATGTTAATATAATAATAATACAATTTATTAAATGCATATTTTGTGTTAGAACAAAAGCGTTTTTGTTCTTTGGGGACTATTTTGGGGATTAACATAAGCTTTTTTGTCCTTTGGGGATTCTTTGGGGATTTTTCTTGAATATTTTGTTTTGGGCATTATGGATTCATGGATAATGTGATTGGGGATTCTGTGCTTGGGGATTATTTATTTGGGGATTATGTATTTGGGGATTTTATATTATATTGGGGATTTTGTGTTTGGGGATTTTGTGTTTGGGGATTTTGTGTTTGGGGATTTTTATTTTGGGGATTTCATTGCTCTCCCTAGTACTTAAACAGCTGTTTTGACATCTGTTTTGATATAATTTTGGGAATATGGAGAAGGCATTGAGCGTTATTTTGTCTAATAACGTAAACATAATAGTTTTGCGCCATAAAAGCGGAAAATACATTAATCTTGCGGTAATGGCTTATAAAAAATCTCGAAGATATCGATTGCTGGCTTCTTCGAAGAAAATAACTCGAAGGTACAGGAAATATTGGACAGTTGTAAGGCGAAATATAATTAGAATGTTACTGACCACTAATTTTGAAATCCTTTATTGAAAAACTTACCAGTTGCAAAAATCGCAATATTTTGAGAATGATATTCCAGCTTTCAGTGACGAAAAATTCAAAAATGTTTTCCGGGTGGGAGGGGCTACGTTCACAATATTTGTGGATGCATTAAAAAATTTACGAAAACTGGATACATATTGGCGTTTCGCCATTCCACTGGAGAAACGCATTTCGGTGGCACTCTATGCCCTGGCGTCATCGGCTGAGTGCAGGCCAGTTTATTTGGCATCGGAAAGAGCACAGTGTCAGAAATCGTCATCGATGTATGCAAAGAAATATGCAGAGTTTTCAAACAACAAGTATTTGACGCGTATCCCCCTACAGATGGCAAAATTGAAGAAATCGTTGATGACTTTGAGCAGCTTGGATTTCCACAATGCTATGGTGCAATAGATGGATGCCATATTGAAGTGAAACCTCCGAAAGACGAAGCCAATGATTTTTATAATTTTAAAGGGTGGTACTCCACCGTTCTGTTTGCTGCTGTGGATCACCAGTACAGATTAACTTACATATGCCTTGGCATACCAGGAAAGAGCAACGACTCATCAATTTTTGAAAACTCAGCCCTAAAATCATGTCACGTTAATAATGAAGTGTTTGATCGACATTCAAGAAATATAGGAGGTGTACAAGTGCCAATCCTGCTTATTGGAGACTCAGTATTTAAGCTGTCATGATGTGTAATGAAACCATTTCCTTTTTCCGTTGATAAAACCCAATCTGAAGAAAAATTTAATAAACGTCTTTCTTCATGTCGTCATGTAAAGCGTGCTTCAGAAAAATTGGAATAGGCTTGGAAGTAGACATGAAAAATGTGAATGTAATAATTACAGCCTGCTGCATATTGCACAACATATGCAATAACCATAATGACAAAATAAATCAGTCTTGGATGCAGGACCTAAACGCAGAAAAGACTAAACCACAACCGAGTAGAAGTATTGCTGAATCATCTGAAAAAGATGGAGTTAAAATAAGGCAGGCGATAGCGGAACACTTTCTTCAATGTGAGTGTTATATATTTATTTATTCATATAAATAATCATAGTTTGTGAATTATGCGCTTTTATTTATCAATGATGCGATCAATGCATTATTTTGCTCCAGAAGACCTATGATTCTTTCTTAATTTTCTAAGGATTTTTTTTTAAGTAGCTGTTTATCATTTTATGCTCTTCAGTTGTTATTTCTGTCAATACTTCATCGACTGGTTTCTTCTTATTTTTCTTGTTTTTAGATGATCCTTCATCAAATTTGGCTGCTGATGCGCTGGGACCTGGTGATGAACATCACATCTCTGACAGTGAATCTGAAAAAATGACGTTTGGTGGTATTTCCATGTGGAACGGTATCCCTCAGAGCAGGCCCTGTTGCACGTTTTTCCTCTCTGAAACATTTCAAGGCAAGCACATGCATTTAGTTTTGAAAAAATATATTTATATAAACATTACCTGTATCTTTTACTCAGATTGTTGAGGCGTGATCTCAGCTCCTTGACGATTAAATTAATTGCGTGGCGGAGTTCCGCACTCATCTTATGGAAAACGTATACATTTTTATGCACTCCACGCAGTCCACTTAAATTTTCCCTCCATATATCGATGACCAGTTCGGTTTTTCCGCTTGCAAGATAACTTCTTGCCCTCTTCGGCATTTCTCAAAAATTTAATGTACAAATTTCAACTGCTTTATTTAACGCCTCTTTTAAAAACTTTCTGATTGGTATTCACAATAGATTTTCAAAATGTTATTCGCAATATTTGGCTCTGTTCAATTTGCTTTGGCTGTGTTTATTTTGTATACTAGCAATAATACAATGTTCCGAACATAGTATTTATACCACAAAAATACTAGACTGCTCTGCTGGTATTTTTGTAGTATTCTTGAACAGACATCTAGTATTTGTACAAATACGAGAAAGATTACTAGATGTCTGAACATAGTATAATATAGAGTGTTCCAAAAAGACCAGTCATTCTAAATCGTAATTTTTTATTTCTTTATTAACCAAGCAAGATATTCATAATTTAACTGTTAAGTTACATTAAATTATAAAGGGGAGAGGTAGCAAGATTAGTTATGTACTTATATTGAAAATTGAACCGGACTATGTAAATAAAATAACAACGGTTAATTATTCTTCAATATTTATTTTATCACCTTCAAAATAATCATCAACGGAAGTCGGAAGTCGTTTTCAACACTTTCCTTCACAGCGCCGATATTTTCGGTGGAAGGTCCAGAACATGGTTGAATTAAAAAGGTCGTCGCATGGGTGAGAGCGAGTTCCGATAAATGTCAAATCGAAGTTGACAGCTTATACAAAATCTGAACGCGAAAATTGATAACATATAAAGTCGATGAAGTTGTTGTTGTTGCTTTTCATTGATTTTGACAATTGTGGGTACTGAGAAGAGAGTACGATCAGCCTCGAAACAACCTTATTTATTCAACCATGGTCCAGAACAATGTCGTTTGAGTGTCTTCATTTCTTGCACTGCGTCATTCTCTTCAGATTTTGTTATGAAGGGCTTTCGGACTATCATACATGTAGGTTCAACTTGACAGGTCGGATGGACATGTAGGATGTCTGAAAGCAAATGCTGCGGTCCGTCCGACATGTAGTATGCAAATCAAAAAGTTTTGATATTTTTTATTGGTTCGTCCTACATGTAGTTGGTGTGAACGCTCGTTTATCCGACCTCAAATATTTTCTCATTCTAAAAAAAAACGTCGTGGAGTGAACATATAAAGAAAAAGGTAAACAAAGCGCAAAGTTGAAAATATTATATATTCTGTTATTTCTGTTTATTCTCTATTTCCTCTTCCTCTTCTTCCAAAACTTCATCAATTATTTGAGCAGCAAGAAATTGTTTTGCCATGGGACGATGCTATCTTTTTGAACGCTGAAAAATAATTAAGTCTATCCGACATGTAGGATAGTTTGAAAGCTCGAACAGACGTTCTCGTTATTCTGCCTTCCTACATGTCTATTCTTCATGTAGGATAGTCCGAAACCCCCTATTCAGATGTGCACACACGTCTCAGAAAGCACACGATTACGGGGAAAAAAGTTACGAATTCTGTTTTGACGTGACGAAGTTACGTTGTACCGCGCAGGTATCCAAAAAAGTTGAAAAAAGCATTTTTGATTCAAAATTTATGGGCGATGCATTGAATTGTTGCTCGCTGAGTATAAAAGCTATGATTAAGAAAATGGTACGAACGTAAAGGCTAATTCTTTGACTTCATTATAAAAATACAATAAAAATTCAAGACGTCATTGGGAAGTGGTGGGAGCTGCTTAAGCAACGCAACTGCAAATTTGTTACGTGGAATTATTACTCGCTGAGTATTACCGCTAGGATTAAAAATATGATACACCAATTAAGGCCTGTTCTAAGTCCTCACAACAAAATTAGACAAAAAATTTCTGACACCATGGGGAGAGAGAGAGAGCCGTTCAAAGATCGTCAATACAACATTCATGCAGCGGCGTTGCATTGAATTTTTACTCGGTGAGTGTATAACCTACAATAAATGTTTGAAAAGGAAAATAAAGGATTTATACCTGGCCTTATGACAAACATATACAAAAAAATTCTAACATCACCAGTTCGTGAATATAGCAGTATATGTAACAGAAATGTAATATCGTTGCATAGAATTATTACTCACTCAGGAGAAGTACTACGGTAAATTTTGTTTTACGACAGCATAGAAGTGTTATTACGCCTCATAACAAAATACGAAAAACAATCTTATCGGCATAATTTCAAGATGGCAACCACATAATGCAGTAAAAATGCTACAACCAAGAAAAAACGTTGCATGGAATTTTAACTCAGTGACTGCAGGCGTGACGGTAAGTTTTAAGGAACGAAAATGAAGGTGGGGTCTTCGAGCACATGATCAAAATAAAAAAAATTTATGGTGTCATGAGGCTCCTCAGGAAATCGCTTAATGTGACGCATATGCATCACTTTTGCTGTTTTAATTGCATACTGCTAAGGCAAAGGAAAAGCACAACCAATGGAGAAACAAATAAAAACATGCAAAGGCAATAACACCAACGACAACAACAACAAAAACATTAACATCAATATCAACATCAACATCAACATCAACATCAACATCAACATCAACATCAACATCAACATCAACATCAACATCAACATCAACATCAACATCAACATCAACATCAACATCAACATCAACATCAACATCAACATCAACATCAACATCAACATCAACATCAACATCAACATCAACATCAACATCAACATCAACATCAACATCAACATCAACGTCAACATCAACATCAACATCAACATCAACATCAACATCAACATCAACATCAACATCAACATCAACATCAACATCAACATCATCATCAACATCCACATCCACATCAACATCAACATCAATATCAACATCAACATCAACATGAACATCAACATCAACATGAACACCAACATCAACATCAACATCAACATCAACATCAACATCAACATCAAAATCAACATCAACATCAACATCAACATCAACATCAACATCAACATCAACATTAACATTAACATCAACATCAACACCAACATCAACATCAACAACAACATCAACACCAACATCAACATCAACATCAAAGTCGAAATCAACATCAACATCAACATCAACATCAACATCAACATCAACATCAACATCAACGTCAACATCAACATCAACATCAACATCAACATCAACATCAACATCAACATCAACACCAACATCAACATCAACAACAACATCAACACCAACATCAACATCAACATCAAAGTCGAAATCAACATCAACATCAACATGAACACCAACATCAACATCAACATCAACATCAACATCAACATCAACATCAAAATCAACATCAACATCAACATCAACATCAACATCAACATCAACATCAACATCAACATCAACAACATCAACACCAACATCAACATCAAAGTCAAAATCAACATCAACATCAACATCATCATCAACATCAACATCAACATCAACATCAACATTAACATCAACATCAATATCAACATCAACATTAACATTAACATCAACATCAACATCATCATCAACATCAACATCAACATCAACACCAACATCAACATCAACAACAACATCAACACCAACATCAACATCAACATCAAAGTCGAAATCAACATCAACATCAACATTAACATCAACATCAACATCAACATTAACATCAACATCAACAACAACATCAACATCAACATCAACATCAACATCAACATCAACATCAACATCAAAGTCAAAATCAACATCAACATCAACATTAACATCAACATCAACATCATAATCAACATCAACATCAACATCAACATCAACATCAACATCAACATCAACATCAACATCAACATCAACATTAACATCAACATCAACATCAACACCAACACCAACATCAACATCAACATCAACATCAACATTAACATCAACATCAACACCAACATCAACATCAACATAACCATCAACATCATCATCAACATCAACATCAACATCAACATCAACATCAACATCAACATCAACATCAACATCAACAGTAGCATTAACATCAACATCAAAATCAACATCAACATCATCATCAACATTAACACCAACATCAACATCAACATCAACATCGACATCAACATCAACATCAACATCAACATCAGCATCAACATCAACATCAAAATCAACATCAACAACAACGACAACAATAGTTAAGTTGTTGTAAGAAACAACAACAACAACAACAACAACAACAATTAAGTTGTTGTAAGATTAAGTCAAGAATTTGGTCATGGATTAAAGCAAGAGTTTGGACATGATATAAGAGTATAAAAGAATACCGTCACGTCAAAACCTACGGGTGTGTCTACGACACAGCCAACTCCTTTTTTTTTGTTTCAGTTTTTCTCATTTATTGTACACTTGTACACAATGTCAACATCTGACATTTGGCAAGCAAACAGCTGTGAAATAATACGTCTTTGCAAATCTACACCTCTTATTGATACACCCTCTACTTGCGCTCAGCTCGCTTATCTCGCGACTTGCCCAATTTTCCATAAAGTGCCAGTTGGTGTATCATAAACTTTAAATGAGCTACTGTACCTTTTTTCATCTACATTCAATAACTCCTTCTATATATGCCCAACACTTATATGCAGACTACTCAATATGTGACTCGGCTATGAATGAGAATTATCCAGTAATTCCATGATTGAAGAAGTATTAACACGACTAATAGTCAACTAATATTTGTTCTTTTCTATAATTAGCTAACCTTTATTTTTGGCACGATTCACCGAAACCACGTATTGGCGTCTTAGTCCAAGACTTGATTTGATGCACACTCCAAAGATCATTCAGGCTATGCTAGTCGACAATAGTATCGTCGTATCCTACCGAAAGTCAAGCATTAAAAGCGATGAACTTGCAAACGCATTGAATGAATATTGGTCAGTCTTAAACGTGTTTCCTACGCCATGACTGCCTGCCAGCATGCATACATACCTTCAATCATCAGGTGCCCGTTGTAGGCTCAGGTTCAGTCACCCTAAACGCCGCAGTCTTCCCTCGCTATACACACACAAAGATCCCTCTACGCAGCAGTAAAAACTATAACATAACAGCGAACCGTGTGTTCAGCCAGAGAATAAAACTGAAGACATGACCTGCAAATCAATATCGTCGTATTTGATTGGTTCCAATGTGTGTTGGTGCATCCGCGCCCGCTATTAGCCGCCGCAACGCAGTCAATAATAATTCTTCTTCGATGTACAGTTAGTTTCTTTACTGTCAGTCTTAAGGTTATATGTATGGATGGATATGGATGTAGGTGCATGTGAGTGTGATTATCGGGCAACGGGCGTTTGTGCGTGCATGTGTAGCCTGGACTGTAAAATGCAATTTGTAGATATTAATAGTGTGGGCGTTGATAAAATTACGACAGCTCAGAGAATGAAGAACTTTTGAGAAATTTGTTGCCCAAAAGTGTTTTGGTCAATTGAGTTTTACTTCTAAACGGGACTTTTGGCAGAACTTTTAGCCATTGGCTATTTGTAGAGTTTAAGCAATAAAAAGTCATAAATTGACTGCAGTTTGATGAATGAATTGCCAAAGAAGCAATAAGTTTTCTTTTATGTTTAACCTACGTGCATTCATTCATTCATTCACGCATTTATTGATTTTGATGATGATTGGCTTCTTTAACTTTTCGCAGAATAACTTTTTTATATATTTAAAAATTAATTTATTTTTATATCCCCACGTCACACAGTGTAACGAGCCCATATAGCGAGTGGACAAAAATAGAAGGAGTTAACCTAGAATCATGAAATTGTGTGAAAATGAGTTTTACAATAAAAAAATTATTTTTACAAAATTTTGTTTAAATTTAATGAAGGCACGCCTACCTTGTAACCGAAATCGGTAATATGGAGTAGTTCCCCAAACTATTATCCTAGATCAACAAAATTTGATACACATAGTTCGTTTGGAGTTATAATTAGCTGGTGTGAAAATTAACTACATCGGTTGACTAATATGACCATCTCCCTTATAACTGAAATCGGTAATCAGTTATATTTATACAAAAAATTACCCCAGATCATTTAAAATTTACTTCACATAGTTCTTTTGTAGCTATAAATAGCTGGTGTGAAATTTAACCAAATCGGAAGACGCCCACCTCCCATATAACTTATTTTCCCGTATGAACGTGAAGGGCATATTAGCGAAAATAAGATTCAGAATATTTTCCATTACTCCTTTTTTTTACTTTCGGCGAATCAAATTTTGGATTTTGTTAATAAAGTGTTTTATTTGAAAGTTTTATTAAACAAATTAATTTTTTTTTAAGTTTGAGACATTTTTTGTTTTTGTTCATTTTTTCATATAAAATAGCTTATTTTCGACAAAAACATGCTTCAGAAAAGTGGGCGTAAAATCTTTATTATTGAGTTTCGGCAAACCGCGTTTCGGGAACATATTCAAGAAGTGTTGATATTACACATATTAATGTTTAACTCTTTACACGGTACAGTTGCATATCTGCAACCAACCAAAAATGCCCTGCCATTTTTAAAGTATTTATTAAAATGACGTTTTCTGACTTAATTGTAGGTCTGCATTGCTCCATTGTTGAAATGCCGATATTAATACATGAAAATAATAGCTAAAATTCACTTGACAACACCTAGTTTACAGTTAGTAAGAAAAATGTACACGCGTTGAGTGCTTGTGAAACAAAAGTGCTTAAATATTATTAAAAACAACTTAAATCACTTTGTAAATACGATATTATACTAGGTAAGTGCACAATCTTTTAATCTTAGTTTATTTAGTTGAAAAAAATTAAACGAACTTGTAAATAACGTGAGTTTATTCTTGGTTGCAGAAGTGCAACAAGGTGCCATTAGAGAAAAAAGTTGATGATTTATTTGGTTGCAGAAGTGCTTTTGGAGAAACAGATTTTGACGTAGAATACGTCATTCTCGGAGGTAAGTAGGGTGGTTGATAGTGATCAGGTGTCGGTATTTATATAACTTTTTGAGCCTTTGGTGGGCCTAAAGTACTGATCGTACAATGTTGATGTTAGCACTTGTTGGTCTGCTTGATCCTCAATGCGACAAAAATTCATGTTAGAACTCTCGAACTTATATAAATTTTACACAATTACATGAAATATAAAGCCAACATTTGATGTTTTTGTTTGCTTAAACTTGCTACATATTTATCGACAGTTTCCGGTTTTATCGACAAAACCATAAAATTTGTATAAGAGATCACCTAAGGAGTGGTCGGAGGAAATAGGTGTCAAACGAAAAAATGTTCCTTTTGCGAAAGTAATGGGGGTCGGTCATACATATAAACCCTTTCCGGCACTCTTTCAAAGGTCATATGCTCAGGTGTATGGAATAAATAAACAAAAACCATAAAATTTGTATGGGAGCCCCCCAAAGGAGTGGTCGGAGGCAATAGGTGTCAAAGAAAAAATGCTCCTTTTGCAAAAGTAATGAGGGTCAGTGATACATATTAACCCTTTCCGGCACAAAAACCATAAAATTTGTATGGGAGCCCCCCTAAGGAGTGGTCGGAGGGAAAAGGTGTCAAAGGCAAAAATGTTGCTTTTACAAAAGTAATGGGGGTCGGTCATATATAATAACCCTTTCCGGCACTCTCTTGAAGGTCATATGCTGAGATGTATGGAATAAATAAACAAAAACCATAAAATTTGTATGGGAGCCACCCTAAGGAGTGTTCGGAGGGAAAAGGCAAAAATGTTGCTTTTGCAAAAATAATGGAGGTCGGTCATACATATTAACCCTTTCCGGCACTCTCTTAAAGGTCATATGCTCATGTGTATGGCATAAATATACAAAAACCATAAAATTTGTATATGAGCCCCCCTAAAGAGTGGTCGAAGGGAATAGGTGTCAAAGGCAAAAATATTCCTTTTGCAAAAGTAATGAGGGTCAGTCATAGCTATGAACCCTTTCCGGCACTCTCTTAAAGGTCATATGCTCAGGTGTATGGAATAAATATTTTGCTAAATAGTTTTTAAAAAAGATGTCATCAAAAGCGAATTGAATAATTCTACGTCTTGTGTTACGACATAGTCGAAACTACTGTATCTTTTTTTACATTAAATATGACTTCAAAATTTTTGTCACAAGACGAAATTGCAAATCTATTGTTGGAGGTAGATAGTGAAGATGGTTTGGACATACGCATTAACTTTCTTCAGGTTCATCTGTGGAATATGTGACATCATATGAAGGTGTTGATATATCTACAATTGCGTGGTTGGACAATAAGGTAGTTTATTTGGCATCAACTTTTGCAGGTGATCTTCCTAAGGATAAAGTTCGCCGATATGAGAGGAAGAGTAAACAGTATATTTATGTAGATAGACCACATGTTGTTGGCCAATATAATAGTTACATGGGAGGGGTTGATCTGATTGACAGCATAATGGGAAGAAATAAAATATCAGTACGAAGTAAGCGGTGGCAAGTGCGGTTTTTCTATCATTTGTTAGACTTAGCCATGAGTAATGCTTGGCTATTATATAAGCGCGTTCATAAAGCTAAAGCTTCCACTGAAAAAGTTTTGAACGCTGCCGATTTTCGACTTGAAATTGCTGATATTTTGTGCAAAATGGCATCAAGCGGGTCGAGACCAAACAAAAGAAGTAACGCGATGTAAGCTTCCAAAATGTAGTGGTTTTACACAAACAATATGTGAAAAATGTGGAGTAGGACTCTGCTACAACAAGAGGAATAAACCAACAGTTTTTTTTTAAAAAATACTTAAAAAAATAAAATATGATAAAAATTAAAAAATACGTGTTTATCTAATTTTGATTTTACGTCAAAAAACGATAATTTGATGAAAAATCTCAATGTTGCCGCGTAAAGGGTTAAAAAAAAAATGCTTTTTTTTATTTTATTGCGTTTTGAACTTTGTGAAAAATTTGTCATTTTTTCATATAAAAGTGCTCATTTTCGCCAAAATATTCGCCAAAAAAGTGGGCTTAAAGTCTTTATTATTGAATTTCGGCAAACCAAATTTTAGGAACATGGGGAATAAAACTAAAAAATAACAAAAATGCTTTTTTTTATTATTGCTTCTCAAAGTTCTGGTTTTTTTAGGTTTCTAGAACCTGTCCTTAGTTATACAAAATTTTTTTTATGTTTGCTTTTAATTCTTTATATAAATTACTCACAATACCTCCTCTCATCTCTAAACTTTAGCATTCCTAGGAGCGGAGCCAGACATTTCCAGCTTTTTAAGGGGGAGGGTGAGGTTTGACAATTTTTTTTTTCATTTTTTTTTTAGTTTTGTTTCTGAAAGTACAACATCTAAAGAATATTGTATTAAATCGGAGCAAAACTAATGAAATCACAGTAGGTTGAATGACCGTACTTCCAACTAAGTGTTCTTAGTGTACAAAACTTTAAATCGATTTTCCCAAACAAGTAATTTTTAAAGTCGGTGACCAGCCTACAGAAAAAAACTATTCAACCGATCGTTTTGAAATTTTGTACACATATTCTAGATATAAGGAGCTCTCTACTTATTTTTAAGTGACGTCGAGTTTCTTAAAATTTTTTATTTACTAACAATTTTACAATAACAAATAGGTAGATTTTTTCGTCAAAAATCGTCATTTTGGCTTCAAAATAGTGCCAAAAATTGAAAAATTTAAAAAAGAAAAAAAACTTGACATGACTGAAGAGATAAAGTAATAATCTTTAGTTTATGAGTAAGCCTTTTGATTTTTTGGTATCAGATGATCCAGTGGTGCTATAGGCTGGTCACCTCACAAAAACTTTTTTCGAGGCGCCTGCGGAAATCTACAATAAATCCGTTTTTTCTCTCTGTTTTTAACAAAAATTTATATTATATAAATATTATTTATATATATTTAAAATTAAATATTATTATATTTATTTAATATAATATTTATTCAAAATATTCTTCAAATATTGTACATTAATTAAAAATTCATTAAATATAAGGGAGGATGCCCACCTGCTGAACAGGCCCACCTACTGAACACTGTCAGTTCTGACGTCTGTATAGGTGGCAGCGCCAATATGTATAGTGTCGCAGTAACATCTCATTGAATGTTCACTTTTGATAAATCATTGAGTTGAATGCGCGTGCTGCTTTACCCCAACGGCCGGTAATAAATAAAATTTTCGAATAAAATGAAGCTGAACAAAAATAGTTCATCTCTATTTAGTGAATTTTCAAGTGCTTTTTACGATAAAAAAGGTGATTATCACAAATCGAAGAGAAATCGAACAATATTGTGAAATGGGAATAAAATATTTATTTATAAAAGTGAGGAGCTAAACAGCAAAAATAACAACAACTTCAATATGCTCTGATAGCGGTAAACCGCTGTGATCGAATTTCAAAGATGGTAACTTTCTCGGCATATTGGCAGTATAAGTACAACCTAAGTAGCTTGAGTGGATCACAGTGTAAAGTCATACAAAGGCTTCTGATGAGTTGGTGTAGCGGCCAATGAAACAGTCTGTATAGTCAAGCTGTGTGATTTGCTCTATACAGAGCCGTTGTTGTTGTTGTTGGTTGTTGCCTTCTTTGTTCTTCATGTTGTCTTGTTGTCAACATGCTTGGCCTAAAGCTCAAAAATTTGTTTTCAATAAAAATATTTAGCATCATGTCATGATGGCGTCACTGCCCACCTACTGAACAAAACGTCGGCCCAACTACTAAACAGATTTTCAGACATCGTGCATGCATAAAATTGTTATTTATACGATTGCAAATGGTGTTTGGAATCATCTTAAAGTTTTTCTTTTGCATTTAATTGATATTTTTGTGATTTTCGTCCACATTCAGATAAAATTTCAGAATGCCGACACCGAAAAAAATTGAAAAACAGACCGAATATAGATCCTGTTGCGATAGCTTCAGCCTTCAAAGAAGTTAAAATCGACCCTAAACCACTTTTTAGTGAGTGGTGAGTCCAAGTTTAGTGAGTTACTGTCAGGGTAAAACTAGCAGGGGATAAGGGGGGTAGTCTACCTCCTTAATTGTTTAGAGGTGGCCTAATTGTTATTTTTTAACAATTTAAGCCCTGGGATTTAAGGGTATCCAGTCGGCCGAAATACCTTGCTACGCCCTCAATCAAAAAGGCCTCGGTACGCCCCTGGTCACTGTGAACCATTCAAAGAATAAACTTTTCATATTCACTCAAAAACTTCATTTTCTACTTTTTACAGCAATTTATTTTACGTGTTCAGTAACTGGGCCGATTTTTTCGGGGGTCGATTTACGAGTTTTTTACTAGATCGACTGCCAAAATTTTATTTTTCGGAAATTTTTAATTCCGCTTAAAATTCTTGTTAGAAATTAAACTCAGCTTTTAAACAAAACCAAGAGCTCTGAAAAATTATGTTTTCAACCAAAGTTATGGCCTCCAAACAAAACGTATTCAGTAGGTGGGCATCCTCCCCTACGACTAGTTGTATTGGTGACAGGCAAGTTTGAGAATATGGTTGAATTGACTGCGGTATAGAACTTCCCATCTTCGAAACAAGATGGTCTTATTTTGAATAGGTTTAAAATCTAAAATCCTTGGCTCAAAGGAGTTGTCGCATACTTTGTTTCCACCACAATCTTTCCACCCTTTTAAATTAACGCAAAGTATAAATGAACTCCACAAACATTATATTTTATTTTATAAAAAGTAGTTTTTTATTAAGAATTCATTATTATTATTGCCTTTTACAAATTCTTGTGTTGATACATGTATAAACTCCTAAACTTATACTTGTTCCACTTCTTTTGTCAATGTTTATCCTTAGTCTTGTCCATTCCTTGTCCTAAATTTTGTCGTTATCTTTTGCTCAACCTTGTTGTATTATTGTCTTAGGCGTGTTTAAATCTTTGTCCTTATCCTTCTACAAAACCTTGTCATGGTGTTTTTGCCATTCCTTGTCTGCAATCTTGTTCTAATCCTTGTCTAATTAAATGCTCTAATCTTTTTTTAGAATATTCTTTGCTCTACTCCTTATCTAATTCCTAGTCCCTATCTTTGTCCAAATCCCTGTCCTTATCCTATCTCTATCGCTTATTCAAATCCTTCTCTTAATACTTGTCCTTATTTTAGTATTAATTTCAGTTTTATTTTTTTTTAATTTTTGTTTTTTATTGCATTTGCAATATTATTGCTACTATAAGGGATTCTGTGAGAAGACTCATGTTGGCATTTTTATTTTTTTTATTTTTATGACGTGATCAAAACCTCAGTTTTACTGTCGTTTCATAAAATTTTCCGCATTTTTACTGTACGCAGTTGTCTCCGTGGTGTCGTGGGTTATTTCTTTTTTATAATAAGGCCAAAGAACAATTTTTACTGTCGTATAATAAAATAACACTTCCACTTAGCGAGTATTAATTGCATGTAACAATATTGCATTTTTGTTGCATAAGCTGTTACATCTGCGACGTTAAGAAGTTTTATTTTTTTATAAAACTAACAAAAAATATTTTCTATTGGTGCTTATACTCAGCTAGTAATAATTCCATGCAACGCTGTTGCATCGTTGTTGCAATTTCGATCTTGGCGTAGACGTCATACATTTTTTACCTATTTTGGTCGTGATGGCAAAGAACCGGTTTTTTTTTTTATTTTACTTTTACGGTCATACCAGAACTTTTCTGTTAGTTCCTATACTCAATGAGTAACAATTCCATGCAACGTCGATGCATTTTGAAAAAATACATTTAACAACTTTTTAGGTTTTCAAAATGTAACGCGCGGTAAAATGCAACGTTGTCATGTCAAAAAAAAAATTATCCGGAAAATCGGAGCCATTGAAGAGTTTGAATAATCCTCACACGATTTTAAAGCCACTCGTACCTTTAAGTAGTCACTCGTACCTTTAAGCCACTCGTACCAAAAAGTACTCCCGGCCAACAACCGGACCTTGTATATAATATAATAAAATTTTATCTTCGTCATATATTTCGTGTGTTAAGACTTTATTCTTGCATATTAAAAAAAAAACTATGCAAACAAGTCCAAATCTCAAGGATATTATGAAGAAAGAGTTTTAAGGTGAACCAAAACGAAAGAGATGCAACAACGGAAAAATTCCAAGACTCACCAAATCTGCTTAAGGTGTTCAGAGCCTTAATTTAGTAGAATAGAAAAATAAATAAATAAAAAAAGTGGTATACCAAATATTTATGCTGGCTTCTGTATTCAAACAAAAAAAAAAAAAAAAAACTAAAAAACCAAAGTTTAGGTGTGCTAAGCCACCATTACAAAAGACCAATTAAAATTTACAGCTACTTAAGTGATTAACACTAGCTTTCAACTTAACAAGTACTCATCAACAACTACGGCTTAACACCCGCACAACATGATGTGACCTTGCAATAAGGAAGTAAACTCAACAAAAGACAAAAAAAAAAAATAAACGAAATACAACGCACATGCACTCAAACACTCTAATACCCAACGATATATCGTAAGTCTATAGACACAGGGAACCAGACAGAACCATAGAGACACTTAAGTTCTCACTCATTAACAAGCCCACTACGAGCCAATCTTATTCTCATAAATATCCTTCAATCATTGCTGTACACGATGGATGGATGAATGGATAGATGGATGGATGGATGGAAGCTTAGAAGGTCGGTCGATGATCGAAACACAATTCACAGCACTATTCTTACGTAATCGTGGCCAATAATTTATGGCTATAATTAAGCAAAACGATGGGGAAGTTTGAAGGAACAAACTTAAAACTAAAAGTAAAATAATGCAGCGGAGAGTGAAGAATTGATGTTAAATAATGTGAAAGTGGAAAAGTTGCCACCTCATGATGATGATGGTGATGATGTGCTGTGTTAATTTCTTTAATCTTAGAAATACAATGAAAATGAAATGGAAAGAATTAATCATGTAAGAACATCATTAATAAGAAGAGATAATGACTATGGATATCTGGATTTTCTTCAAAGAACAAAGAAGAATGTCTCACCGGCTTCATAGAGCAGCAAAAAAATGTATATGAAGCTGTGAGAAAAATTCCTTTTGCTTTTTATTTTTATATAATTATATTCGGAAAAAGGGGTATACTCGCTATGATGTATTTGGTCTTGTATGACGTTTACATAACATTTTATTAATTTGATATTATAATTAACATTATAATTTGACATTTATGACAAATTTTTCACATTCACAGAAACATAATAAAAAAAAAATATCTTTAAGCAAAAAAGTTTTTCAAATATACAACGACAACTTCCTGTTATATAAAAAAGAAATTATGTTGTGCTTGAAAAATATAAAGGGTATTCACGATATGATATATTAGTTACATACTTATCAAATATATTCTGCATATATTGAAAACTGTGATAATATTCGTAGTAATGAATGTATTTTTCTTATTTTTTTTTATTTATTAATTTTCAAGTTGTCAAAGAAAAACCCTAGCCTGAAAAAAAAATGTTTTTTTGTTTGTTTTAAAATAACATAAATGAAATAGTGTTTCTTTGTTTTAAATATGATAAAGTGTTGCTTTTTTAAATGCAATGTATTTTTTTTCAGAACATCAAAACTTTTTTCTAAAAATATCCAATTTATCAGAAAAACCGAATATAGAACAAAATCATGAATACCCTATATTAAAAAAAAATTGTTTTCTTATTATAAAAGTATTTCCAAACATGGTCCCTGCAAACATTTTCTGAGCGCCTCAAAAAAATGTACTCTAAAAAGAGTATTTCTTATGCATGTTTTATGAATACGCAATAAAAAGACTCATAAAGGAGTCTTCGATATGATTGTAAAATGATTGCTCAGAAATAAGACTCTGAAAAGAGTAGTTTTATGTGTTCTTTATGGGTACGTAATAAAAAGAATCCTAAAGGAGTCTTTGATATGATTCTAAAATGATTGCTCAGAAATAAGACTCTGAAAAGAGTATTTTTTTATGCGTTCGTTATGAGTACGTAATAAAAAGAATCCTAAATTTAAATATGTCTTATGTTAATGACATATTTATTTAACATATGAATCTTAAAATATTAACACATGTAAGTTCTAAAGAGTCTTCATATGAGTCTTTAAAGAATCCATTACATGATTCTTAAAAAGAGTATTAAATATACCTCTTAAAAGAGTCTTAATTTTGAGTCCAAAAAGACTAATTTATATGAGTTCTAAAAGAGTCTTCATTTCGAGTATTTAAGGAGTCTTTATTATGAGTCTTAAAATAGTATTAACTATGAGTCTTAAGAGTATTAATTTTGAGTCCAAAAAGATTAATTTACATGATTTCTAAAAGAGTCTTTATTATGAGTCTTAAAAAAATTATTAACTATGAGTCTTAAAGAAAATTAATTTTGAGTCCAAAAAGACTAATTCTAATGAGTTCTAAAAGAGTCTTTGTTGTGAGTCTTTACAGAGTCTTTATTATGATTCTTAAAATAGTCTTAATTTTGAGTCCAAAATGAAACATAAAGCAGTCATTATTATGAATCATATTTTGAAGCCCAAAACCTACGAAAATGTACTCATAAAAGAGTCTTTTTTGAGCGCATTATGACGATAAAAATTTATATTTGTGTTAAAAGAGTCTTTTAAGAGTCATAATGTTTGCTGAGATAATAATCAAAAACAAAAATACAACAGTTAAAAACAAATATATTCATATTTTAGAGTGTATGCGTATGCTGTAAAAATCTTAATATTATACTGGGTGGGCCATTGAAACCTTCGGCTTCTGGCAACCTTATAACTTTTTCTGTTTTCATTTTAATTTATTATACTGGGTGGGCCATGTAAACCTTCGGCTTCTGGCAACCTTATAACTTTTTCTGTTTTAATTTTTATTTAATATACTGGGTGGGCCACTTAAACCAGTGGGGCCCAAGAAATTTTAAGCGCTGGCCAATTCTTAGAAAAACAAAAAAAACACAAAATGTTGCTTAGAAAAAATTAAACAAAACAAAAACAAAAACAATTACAATGCAATAAAATCACATGTCATGCAAAATTGATCGACACACAAGTAACGGGACAATCTGCTTCAGCATCGACATCATCGAGTGTGCGTTTTTTTATTTTGGCTTTGCATGCATTTGTTTTTGTTAAGTTCGGTGGAAAATGTGCTGAACACTGAACGAGTCCGATTTGTGTTGTTGTTTTTTGCAGGCGTTACTTGATATTGGCTCATCGCAGAGACAAAATTAAGATAGAAAAAATTTTGTATGAAAGGCAACGCGGGCCATACAAGCCAGTACGTGGGCATGTTTGATTAAAACCTTCGGCTTCTGGCAATCTTATAACTTTTTTTTTATTTTCAGATCGGCTTATTACACCCCGCGTTCGAAGCGTCAGTCCAAGTGAATTTGTGCCATGGAGCAGTACACGCCGCTCAAAAACATGTTCTCAATTGTGAAAATGGAACGTGAGTGTCGTGAAAAATATCGAGTGAGGAGAGCGCTTTCAGACCACACCGTTAAGCATTTTCACCAAAAATTGATCGCCATCGGTAATCTTGGTAATGCCAGTCATCGAGGCCGATGTCGTCCGTAGCGGTCTGATGAGAAAATTAAGGCTGTACAGGCCAGCGTTGAGAGATCACTGACAACATCTAGTCGTCGCCGTTCTTTAGAGTTGGGCATCCCTCGCCTATCTCTGCGTGGCATAATTCGTGCTGATTTAAAGTTATTCCCGTACAAAATTCAAAGAACACAACGACTTTTACCAATCAACAAGCCACGTCGCTTGGATTATGCGAATGTCGTGGTGAACATGGCTCAAACCGACGATATTTTTTTAGAAAATCTCATTTTTCTTTGAATGGGGTCGTAAATAAACAAAAATGTCGGTTCTACGCCAATGAAAATGCTTAATTAATTCACGAGCAACCTCTCCACAACCAACTGTTTGGGCTAGAATTTGTGCGGAAAGGATCATTGAACCGTTTTACTTTAAAGACGACGTTGGAGCAGCCTTAACTATCAATGGAAAGCATTATCGGACCATGATAACAAATTTTTCAGGGTCAATTCTGACTGATAGTGGCATGAACAACTTTTGATTCCATTAAGACGGGCCCCACAGCTCACACAACCCGAGCCACTATAGTTTTATTGCGTTTTTTGTTCCCCGCCGGTAGCATTTCTTCGAAAAATTTTGATTTTGACTGGCCTCCATTTCCATCAACTTAACCCCTCAAGACTTCTTTTTGTGGGGTGTTTTGAATTCGAAAGTTTATGTCCACAAGCCATGGACCCTGGAAGCCTTGAAAGGCAATATTCGACATGAAATGGCCGCCAATCAGACCGAAACACTTCGAAATGTGATGGAAAATGCGGAAAAATGAACACATTGCGCCATTCGCTCTGGTGGCGACCATTTGCGCGAAATCATAGTCAACAAGTGATCAGAATACATTAACATGGTTCAAATAAGCGAAAAATCTTTTCACAGCAGATAATGTGGGTTTTTTTTAAGTTTTGAACCACGGGTTTCAGGTGGAATACCTATTCAGTCAAGTCTGCCTTGATTCGAAATGAAGTGATAGGTTAGTGGGAAGGAAAGGTCAATCAAGTGAAACCCATGTAGAATGTTCTGAGCGTGATGATAAGCCAAAGAAAACATGTGAATCAGAAGTGCTTGTCTTTACCTCAGGAATCGAACCCGGGACGTCTGGGGTAGCAGCCGAGCACGTTACCTACTCGACTACCGAGGCCGCCAAGTATTCAAAATTCAAGTATTAAGAGCAAACTTCAGGATTTTTGAAAAGTTGTCATATATTTTTTACAATTTAAAAATTTTCCATTCCATTCCTAAACGAAAAAGGTGGCAACGGCAAATTTATTAGAAGAAGACTCCGAGTAAATGAACAACATCTCTTCTGCGTGGTGTCATTACACCCAACGCACATAGAACAGCCACTGCTACCGCAAATAATTGGCTTCGACTACTTTCATGCTTACGTAACAATTTTCAGACACATCCTGAGCATAGGTGACAGTCAGTCGGCTGAGGTGAGGCAGCAAAGAAACGAGACGCAGACTGAGTCTCATATGAGCTGTGACCGTTTTGTCATTTAGACACTCTAAACATTCATGCATGCAATTCTGTTCTTATCAATATCCGTTCCATTAAGACGTCAACGCTTGAGCAGTCTTTGTGGCACGTCCGTAACGTCCGCCTCTTTGGGTTGTTCCCGCAAGAAATTAAGTACTTCTTAAGGTCTCTGTGGGTGGGGTAAGGCGACATGAGCTGGTTTAGTCGAAGTTAATGCTAAACGGTGTTTTTGCATTCGACGTTTTGTGTTTTATAGTGGAACACGTTAAACGCCATCATCCAACGACGAGACTTTGGAGTCATCGCTATCATTATCGTCATCGTCGCAGTCGCTGATTATTTTATGTTTGATGACTTCACTTGCACATTTCCGTAGTAATATATTAAAGTTTATGAAAAGAGTTTTGATTGCTCAGGCCTGGTGGTTCATTTTGTGGTTTTTGACTTTAAATAGTTTATTAGTGAGTGGAAAAAAAAGATTTGTCTGTATTAAATCGGATTGAGTGCCTCTTTAAGAGAAATTGTAGATTGTATTTTTCTACTTAATATGTGATGATGAATTGGTAAATAAAAAGGTTATTCTCTACAAAACCCTATCGATTCCGATGAGCTATTGAAAAGTTTTTGATTTAACTAAATTATTTATTTTCGATTTATTTACTTTGAACTCTTTATGAGGAGTGAATGATCGATTAATCTACTGACTCGAAAACTTAAAATTAACATTGAATTGAAATCTGATCTTGAAATCTTCAAGATACTTTTCATTTAAAAATTGTAAATTTAGGAAAATAACCATTTTCGGAATAACCCGCACCATTACGTTAAAAAATTCAGAAGGTTAACTTAATATAGCGATAAAAAACTAAATAAAAAGACAGACACTTGGAAATGCCTGTCCTTTTCTCGAAGCCCTTCTAACAAGTGATTTGTAGAGTAACTATTCTGAGATGAAAAAAAAATGTAAGCTGGAAAGAATCCACAAGGTCAACATAGCAAAATAGATAGAGTAGTTCAGATATTTAATCAATTCAAACTGTATTCTAACTTGTATATTCTACCGTCCTAAGGAAGAAAGTCACATCTCCATTTTGCGGCCTCGGTAGTCGAGTTGGTAGCGTGCTCGACTGCCACCCCAGAGGTCCCGGGTTCGATTCCCGGCCAGGCCATGGTCCTTCGCTTTAAAACCTTTCTAAAATTTTCTATCCTGATTTCTAATCAACTGAAATTTAAAATTCATCAATATTTACGACTTGAAGTTGTAGTTGATGGTAGAGAAGTTTGTGGATGAGATTGCCTTATAATTTGAATTGACTGAGGTAAAGGCATAACACTTGCCTCTGATTCAAATTCACATGTTTCTTTGGCTTTGAACCACGCTTAGAACATCCTACACGTGTTTCACTTGATTGCCCTATCCTTCCCATTAATCTATCACCCCATTTTCGAACCAAGGCAGACTTGACTGAATAGGTATTCCATCTGAAATCCTAGGTTCAAAGCTAAAAAAAAAAAAAAAATTTGAATATGACCTTTCATTATTTATATTGAAAACAAATTTGAGCTTTAGGCCCAGTATGTTGACAACTTGAAGACAAAAAAGGCAACAACCAACAACAACAACAACGGCTCTGTATAGAGCAAATCGCACAGCTTGACTATACAGACTGTTTCGTTGGCCGCTACACCAACTCATCAGTAGTCGTACATGACTTTTTCTGTGATCCAGTCAAGCTACTTAGGTTCTACTTATACTGCCAATATGCCGAGAAAGTTACCCGGAATTTATTTTTGACAGAGAGAACGCTTAAATTAGTAACTGAGTTCTTATCAACTTCGATGCACCCTGTGTCAAGGTTAACCTAGTTTTTTACACTAGAATTGGAAATGTGACTATTTTACTTAACGTTTTTTAGTCATTTCCAGTTGGAAATCGGTATTTTTAGCTTAATACAAAAATCAGAAATTTATTGAAGGTTTTGAATCTGCAATTAGGGCTCGTTCATAAACTATGTTACCTTCGTTACTCTTTCTTAGTACATTTCAAGCTCATCCGTTGCTTATCATTGTGCTTTTCAAACACCCTCCCCCCCTTAAATGGTAACGTAATTTATGAACGAGGCATTATATCAATTTTTGAATTTTGGCGTTTGTGACTTTCTATCTTAGGACGGCAGTATTGTACAGAATAGGTGGATAAATAAATTTTTAAAGTTCAAATAACCTCAAAATCGTACAAGAATAGCAAAATCAGAAGGGTACAAGATCATCATATAGGAGTCTAAAATTTATATCCATAAATACTGGAGATATACATTTTCAATTTCATATGGAAGTAAGATAATTAATGATTGTTCAACGAGTTTCCAGAAAAGAAATAAAAAACATAATTTTATGGCTTGAAATGATTTTTATTATTCAGTATATTCTCCCAGAAGCTCAATACACTTGTTCCTATCGTCCTTTCATTTATTTTATTCCATCGCTGTAGCGGCATTTCGGAAGGTCTCCAAAATACCCTTCTGTCGCTGCTATCACCTCTTCGTTTGATAAAAATCGTTTTCCACGCATGAATTTTTTGAAATGTGAGAACAGTCAGAAGTCAGAAAGAGCTAGATCTGGCAAATAGGGTGGATGTTTCAACAAAATTCATTCTTCAATAGACTGATTTTAGCTATGGTTTTTGGACTTTTGTCGGCAGGTACGTTGTGCTGATGAAAAATTACTTTTTTCTTCTGCAAACCGGGTCTTTTTTAACGAATCTTTACTTCGAGCTGATCCAAAAGGTTACAATAATATTCAGAATTAGCTATTTTTTTAATTTGGAGATAATCCACAAGCAAAATTTCTTTTGCATCCCAAAAAAACTGATGCCATAAGCTTCTTTGCATGTTTTTGGATACGAATTCGCTTAGGAGTCGAAGTAGCAGGTTCAACCCTCTCTGTAGCTTCTTGTTTTGATTCAGGATCATGGTGTTTCATCCATAGTCTCATCCATAGTGATGAATCGACGTATAAAATACTTTTTATCATTTTTTAAAAGCTCCAAATGCTGCTGCGAAAGTTTCATTCGAATGTGTTTTTGTTCTGTTGTTAGTGAATGTGGCACCCATTGTGCACAGACCTATTTTAAACCCCAAAGCTTCATTTAAAATATGGGTCACACTGCCTAGTGAGATATCTACGGCTTCTCCTAAATCTCTTTCAGTCTATGGATGATCTTGCAAAACCATATCTTCTGTTTTTTGCTATGATTTTTGGTGTTGATGTACTTTTTGGACGTCCTTGACGTGGATCGTCTTCAAGACTTGTGCAACAACTTTTAAACTCAGCAGCCCAGTTGCACACTATTGCAAGTGAAGGTGAAGTGTCTTTATACACTTCAAATACTTGTTCATGAATTTCTTTTGGTTGTACACCTTTCAAAAATAAAAATTTACTCACTGCACGATACTTGATTTTTTCCATATTAAAAAAAAAACTGTGACATGTCTTCTTTGAACAGCTGTAAATATAAGACTGAGTTATCAAATATACATGACATTCTACACGCGTTCGTAAGGCAGTGGAACCATTTTTAGAAAAATAAGATGGAGGACCTACTACCGCCATCTATGTGTGATTCTAGAAACATACTGTACAACCTATACATATTGAACAACCTATACACCAAAATGGTTATTTAATGTTTTTACGAAGAATTGCTTTATATTGTCTTAAGCTTCTTGGTTTCCAAAGCAACATTGCCCAATAAGTATGCCCTGACCGGTCTGGGTTACCGACTATATGGTCTAAAAGATCCAATTACAGACTGAAGCCTTGGCAGGCTGTTTCAAAAAATTTGCTGAGAACTAAATTTGAACGAAAAAAAAATAACGACCAAAATAGTCTCATCCCAAAATGGTATTTCTAGTTTGTTGATTTTATAAAAACCCCTATAAAATCCTATAATTGAATCCTATAATGGAGGATTCAACCATACAGCAAAATCATATAGATTTTTGAAGTTCCTCTCAAAAATAGGTATTACAAATGTGTATTATGGTGCTCCTTATTCATGAAAATGCCAATATGATTCAAAACAGCTCCTAAAAATTTACCGTTACTCGAAAAAATAATGAATCTAAGATATGGCTTCGATAGAAGAAAATTTAGCTTTGTGTGTGTTCTTTATTAATTCTTATATATAGTATATATATACATTAGACCGTATCGAAAAAATAAATTTCATAGCACATCAGTTAATCTAAAGCATTCTTGAAAGAAAGTCTCGAAAAAAATATTTTTTTTTGACCAAACGTAGCGGTCGCGCATCGAAATATTTCCTTATAACTTGGATATTTACCATCCGATCTTAAAAAATTGTATGTCTATGTTTTTGTCTCAAGAACTCATTGACCTCAGTTGATCCCTTATAGTACTGACCCACCGGACCTCAGTTTCTACCGTCTTAAGGAGCCATTTTGATTTCAGGAATGAAAATCCCGTAAAATATCAGTAATATTAATATTAATATTAACATTAACATTAACATTAACGTTAACATTCACATTAACATTAACATTAACATTAACATTAACATTAACATTAACATTAACATTAACATAAACATTAACATTAACATTAACATTAACATTAACATTAACATTAACATTAACATTAACATTAACATTAACATAAACATTAACATTAACATTAACATTAACATTAACATTAACATTTACATTAACATTAACAATAACATTAACATTAACATTAACATTAACATTAACATTAACATTAACATTAACATTAACATTAACATTAACGTTAACATTAACATTAACATTAACATTAACATTAACATTAACATTAACATTAACATTAACATTAACATTAACATTAACATTAACATTAACATTAACATTAAGATTAACATTAATATCAACATTAACATTAACATTAACACTAACATTAACATTAAAATTAACATAAACATTAAAATTAACATAAACATTAACATTAACATTAACATTAACATTAACATTAACATTAACATTAACATTAACATTAACATTAACATTAACATTAACATTAACATTAACATTAACATTAACGTTAACATTAACATTAACATTAACATTAACATTAACATTAACATTAACATTAACATTAACATTAACATTAACATTAACATTAACATTAACATTAACATTATCATTAACATTAACATTAACATTAACATTAACATTAACATTAACATTAACATTAACATTAACATTAACATTAACATTAACATTAACATTAACATTAACATTAACATTAACATTAACATTAACATTAACATTAACATTAACATTAACATTAACATTAACATTAACATTAACATTAACATTAACACTAACATTAACATTAACATTAACATTAACATTTACATTAACATTAACATTTACATTAACATTAACATTAACATTAACATTAACATTAACAGTAACATTAACATTAACATTAACATTAACATTAACATTAACATTAACATTAACATTACGGTGACTCTTTCTAGGTTGTCTTCAAATTATTTTATGGCCAATTCATTTTTTAAAAATCTCTCATTCATAGGACTGCATTTGGTATCAAAAGTCGTCATATACGTAGGAATATCAATCGTTTTGATGGATATCTCTATAAGGAACCAATTAAAATAAGACAGCTTTCGGATTGACTAAATCATAACCCAATTAAAAAAATAACCCAAGTAAAGGCCACAATACAACAGCTTGCCCCTTTTCATCAAGCAGAGCATCCTCCAAACAAAATAGTTCAAAACGATCAGCTTAAATCGGAAAATATCAGAATAGAACTAATAAAATGGAATTTTTTATTAGCAATTTTAAAGATTTTAGCATCGTGTCACGAAGTAAGAACTCCAAAAAACTCCAAAATGTTTTTGCTATGCATGTGTGGAGAACTTACTAACAGCCAAAAGTAGAGTTCTGCTAGCTCTAAAAATACCAAAGTTATAAGAAAATGCCAGAAAAGCAAGTGCTTCATATAAAAACGCGCAATTGACGCATGCAGCAAAACAAAAAAAAAAAAAAAAAATAATAGCAAACTAACTAGACACTATGCAAGTAATTGAACTGCCTCTAACAACTGAAGCGCTATTCACCAGCTCTTCTTATTGCACTGATGATCACTGCACTGATGATCATGGCCAAGAAAATGCGTTTAATTTACATTTATTGCCGAACACATATCTTGTTATTTATTTATTTTTTGTCATTGTTTGCTTTGTCATGCTTATCGCAACGGTATAAAGTTTGTTTATATTTGGTACCTTTATTAATTTTTGTTCACTCCTCCAGTGGGAGTCATACACTTGGCCATACATTTTCTTAATTGTCGTTCAGCACATTTGTATGTATGCATTTGGATTGTTTTAACGGGATTTCACGGCTGGTTGCTTTGCGTCTTAACACCTTGTTTATTTTATTGAAGTAAAATATTTGACGATTCTTAAGGACATCTTCCAAGATGCAAATAAATTTAATTTATTTAACACTTTAAGAATCGTTGTAGCTGACATTTTTAAATGTGTTAAAGATGGGCAATAACGGGTATTAATATTGAATGATGGGGTGATTCATTCAGATAATGCTGACAAAATGTCTGTATTATTAATTTTTATCACCCATTTTCAAAAAGTTTAAACTTTTTTCTTAAAAAACAAGCACTCAAATTGTTGACATAAAGTATATTACTGCACCAATGCTAAATGGAACAATTGAAATATGTACTTAGCTGTCCTACATATTTGCGGCATAGCTTGTTTTATCTTTAACTTTTCATCTCTTCTCAAGAAGCAAGAAAACCTTAACCTTTTGCAAAACTTGCTGACATGTGCTGACTAGTTCGACCCCTCTTTCCACGTAACACTCAAAGCATTAACGTTGTCTATCAAAACATATTTACCGTAATAGCTGCAACAATTACGAGTTCCAGGTAGGCCAAGTCCAAGTTGCTGTGGAGTTAGTACTCGTAATTGCTCCCGTGTGCCAACAAACTCCAGCCATGTGGTGGTCTTTAGTCAGTGTGTTGCATTGATCATGGTTGATTTGAGTGTGTGCTATGTGTGAGTGTGTATTGCTGCTACCTTTATTGCTGTTGCTTCTATTGCGGCTTCTCTAACTGCAAATCTAACTTGCGACCAAGACTTGCTGTCGAGATTCAGTGACGATTTGTTGCCAATTATTGAATCGAACGAGCATCGTATTAAAATTGATTTGAAATAGCGATTCCATGCGTTGGTTGTTGGCTGTAAAAAAGGTTGTTTTAAAATATGTTGTCGTTGTTGTTGTTGTTGTTGTTGTTTTTCATGTCAAAGTAGTTAAAAGAAATGGGCTAGGTAAATTTCAGAAGAGTCTAAGGCTAAAACAAAAATATAAGTTAGGGTTTACTGATCTAACATTTTCTTAGTTATAAGATGCTCCATAAAATATTGAGAGTATTGATATAAAAATATTGTTTGATTTGACGTATGAAAAACAAGATGAAAGTTATAAAAAGATACATGACACAAACCTAGAGCAAGAATATACAAGGCAACATATGAAAGAAATGAAATACAAGACACAATAAACAAGAAATAAGATACGAGAAGCAAGATAGAAGATACAAAATAAGATATAAAGACAAAATACAAGATACCAGGTACAAGATTAACGATACAAGATACAAGATACAAGTTACAAAATACAAGATACAAGATACAAGATACAAGATACAGGATACAAGATACAAGATACAAGATACAAGATACAAGATACAAGATACAAGATAAAAGATACAAGATGCAATATACAAGATTCAAGATACAAGATACAAGATACAAGATACAATATACAATATACAAGATACAAGATATAAGATACAAGACACAAGATACAAGATACAAGATACAAGATACAAGATACAAGATACAAGATACAAGATACAAGATACAAGATACAAGATACAAGATACAAGATACAAGATACAAGATACAAGATACAAGATACAAGATACAAGATACAAGATACAAGATACAATATACAATATACAATATACAATACACAATACACAATATACAATATACAATATACAATATACAATATACAATATACAATATACAATATACAATATACAATATACAATATACAATATACAATATACAATATACAATATACAATATACAATATGCAATATACAATATACAATATACAATATACAATATACAATATACAATATACAATATACAATATACAATATACAATATACAATATACAATATACAATATACAATATACAATATACAATATACAATATACAATATACAATATACAATATACAATATACAATATACAATATACAATATACAATATACAATATACAATATACAATATACAATATACAATATACAATATACAATATACAATATACAATATACAATATACAATATACAATATACAATATACAATATACAATATACAATATACAATATACAATATACAATATACAATATACAATATACAATATACAATATACAATATACAATATACAATATACAATATACAATATACAATATACAATATACAATATACAATATACAATATACAATATACAATATACAATATACAATATACAATATACAATATACAATATACAATATACAATATACAATATACAATATACAATATACAATATACAATATACAATATACAATATACAAGATACAATATACAATATACAATATACAATATACAATATACAATATACAATTTACAATATACAATATACAATATACAATATACAATATGCAATATACAATATACAATATACAATATACAATATACAATATACAATATACAATATACAATATACAATATACAATATGCAATATACAATATACAATATACAATATACAATATACAATATACAATATACAATATACAATATACAATATACAATATACAATATACAATATACAATATACAATACACAATATACAATATACAATATACAATATACAATATACAATATGCAATATACAATATACAATATACAATATACAATATACAATATACAATATACAATATACAATATACAATATACAATATACAATATACAATATACAATATACAATATACAATATACAATATACAATATACAATACACAATATACAAGATACAAGATACAAGATACAAGATACAATATACAATATACAATTTACAATATACAATATACAATATACAATATACAATATACAATATGCAATATACAATATACAATATACAATATACAATATACAATATACAATATACAATATGCAATATACAATATACAATATACAATATACAATATACAATATACAATATACAATATACAATATACAATATACAATATACAATATACAATATACAATATACAATATACAATATACAATATACAATACACAATATACAAGATACAAGATACAAGATACAAGATACAAGATACAAGATACAAGATACAAGATACAAGATACAATATACAATATACAATATACAATATACAATATACAATATACAATATACAATATGCAATATACAATATACAATATACAATATACAATATACAATATACAATATACAATATACAATATACAATACACAATATACAATATACAATATACAATATACGATATACAATATACAATATACAATATACAATATACAATATACAATATACAATATACAATATACAATATACAATACACAATATACAAGATTCAAAATACGCAGGGTTCAGTCCTATCGCCGGCTTTCGCCGTACCAAAGTTTAATACAAGCAATGCCAACGAATGAATTGCCCCATAGCACCCTTTAATATAAACGGGATCAGCCTCGATCCAATATAATCTTCGTTGGAAGGAACATATTTTCGAGGAACACATTTTTGCCGAAAGAAGCGGCCAAGTGTCGAAGATTTTTAAAACGGTGCGAGAACTTCACTCCAACTGATTTATTTGTCATAGGTATATCTGGCCCAAAATTAATTCGCACTTAATTTTGGCAAGGATTCAAGATTTTATTTGGAGCTTCTGAACCGAATTCAACGTCTTTCGGTATACTTGGATAAGCCCGAAACGATCCAGACCCTTAAGGCCAATGTAGTTCGAGCAATTCGGGAGATAGATCAAGAAACCGCCAAAAAGGTCTTCAAAAACTAGTTTGACAGAATGCAATACCGCTAAGCCATATGTGCCTTCATATGAACGAAATCAAGTATCATCAATAATGAAAATGCTTATTCTTTCTTATAAAACCGTAATAAATACTTAAATAAAATTGAGTTTTGTACATTTTATTTAATTTTTAAAAATAATTGGGCGACCCGTAACCAATTTCTGAAGCCTAAGCCCTATGTATAGGTACTACCAAGCGAAGTGTTCAATGGAAATTCATGACCTGACGCTACCAGCTCGAGTAATTCCCAGTTTGAATCGGGCAGCTCATCAAGTCCACAACCATTACGCAAAAACGGATGTGAATGTGTGTGAACAATATTACAAACCCCGCGGTCTGTGGTTCAAATCCCATCCAATATAGAAAATTTTTGAATTTGAATTGAATTTATCTGTTCGGCCGTCACTTCTCTGAAAACACAAGTAGACCTCAGCGAGTAATGAAAAGCCATGTAAAGCTTTTTGACAAAATTAATATAAGCCCTTCGGAGTCGGCATACGAACTTATTCTCTTATTCTCGATCACAATACAATTGATTATAAGAACCTCGGTCAAAGTCCCTTCAAGGGCTACACGCAAAGAAAAAAAAAACGTTTATTGTCAGTTTGCCGCCAACGAACTTTGTTTGTCGTGCTTGGGATCGTTATTTTCAAACGTTTCAACAGTTGTCATAATGATAGTCAGTTGCGAGGAACGCGTAATTTAGTTGCACGTAATTAATTTCGTTTGTCATATACGCGAATGATTTTTAAATTGCAGTAATTGAAAAATTGTTTTTCTCAACTGAAAACTTCCTTTGTTTTTCCCTTCGATGTATACACACGCTTATAATTCAGAGTTACTTTAGGGACAAACTGTTCTATATAAGCAAATTGGTAATTTGCTTAATACGCGGACGGAGATAGGAACAGAGGTGTGATGAGTACAATCCATAAGAAGAAGGACGGACATAGGGGGAAAGATAAGTAATATAATAAATAATAATGACCGAAATAGCTTGCGGTATGTATATATGTAAGATATATTGTTAAGTTGACAACTGAATATTCGTTTGTGGCACAAACAACTCGCAAACGAAGTTTAGTTGGCTAATTTTTCAGTTGCAGTGAACGAAAAATTTCAATAATCAAAAGATTACTTTTTGTAGGATAACTTGATCGGGATCTTAAGAACACAAAATTGTCAAGTGGACTTAATTTTTAGGTCTTAACTGACACGGAAAGTTGACATTAGACCCTTTGAAATTAAATTTGTCGATGTATTTTTCATCAATAGAGCTAAGATGCAATATAGAATGGAGTGGTCATTACTTCTTCTGAAAATTTTTATAATAATATCTTCCACGCATCCCTGGATATTTTACTTTATAAGGACAAAGTAGATAACAGAAAAAACACTGTACAGCATCAAAAAAACCTGAGAGGTTTGACGACTTAAGACTTAATTTAATGTTTTCGAGGTCGCTGAAACGTCGAATATGTAGTCAGCTTTTTCGGGTCACTATAGGTTTTCGTACTACAGGGCGTAGCTTTAAGAGAGGGTCGGAGAAGGTTTATATGTATGACCAATCTTATTATTTTTCTAAGAGAAACATTGTTCCTTCTGGGAGTTATCCCCTCCGACCCCTTCTTAGGGCGCTCTCAAACAAATTTTATGATTTTTGTATATTTTTGCAAAACACCTCAATAGGTGTCTAATCACAGAATAAGACTTGGCTGGCATGATAAAGGATATATATTCTTGATCAGCTTATATATCAGCGTCTTCTGGGGTTGGTCATACATATAAACTTCCCGACCCACCCTCTCCGAGCGCTTAATTAAAGCAACAGCAAATGTGTATTAAAAAAAAAATAATGTAGCGTTAAACGAGACGCTGTTCCAGCGACAAATGAGGCATGTAATTGGCTGATAAACGTTTCTACGAGTATGAACCTGAAGGTAGTGTCATTAAAACTTTCGCCATTAGAAGAAGAACACTGATAAAATAATTGAAAGAATTACACAAAATAGAGGAGAAAATGCCTAACTTACTTCCCTAAAGATCAATCATCAAACTAGAATCGATTTATAAAATAAATAAAATAAAAGCATATTAAACTTCTAACGTACAATTTAAAGCGTCCTAAAAAAAGGAATCGTTAACATTGTTGAAATAAGCCGTCTGTCTGTTGTCCTCATCAACTGCTTAACAAAGGCGCTTGAGCTATTTGTCAGTGTCTAATTTTCTCAAGTCCCACCTCATCTCAACTCAGACAATTTTTAACTGCTCGCACAGTCATCCATTCACTCCGCTAGTCTGTCAGTCAGTCAATTTTTCTTACACCTGCCTTGTTTCGATCATTGAAGTGAAGGCTTTCTACTGACTAGCACCTTGTTTTACAATAATTGCAACCCGGACTAATGGTCTATAATGTGTTGTGTTGTTAGTTTTAGTATCCTGCCCGTTGGGCAGACTAATAGACAAAGTGTCTGTCGAACCATCAAGGAAATGCAAATCAAATTCTAATGATGATGTAATGGCTTTTTTCGTTTTTATCTCTTTTGGTCTATTGTTGCTCTCGTTCTGGCTAGATGTTGTTTGTGGTATGGGGTTGTGATGATGGGGCAAAGGGGGCTGCTGCAGGTGTTTGTCAGTTTGTGCATATCTATGAAACCAGCTTAAGTACCATGCTACATTTGAATAGCACCTCGACATAATAACGAAATAAAAAAAAGGAATATAAAAGAATAGAATTGCTTTATGCTTAAATGGTAGATGTGCCAATAGAGCGCCTCAAGGCGGGAAAGAAGGTGAAAATGGATTATTAGCATTTGACATGCAATCTGACAAGTGCAAAGAAAGCATTAATAAATTGTTGCAGCTTGTTTGGTTTTTAGTGTGTGCGCCTGCGTTGCCAGGAGAAAATCTCTTCCTGGTTCTGATGCTGGTCAAACATCAACGGGCGCACTTTTGTGCAAGGCACCGCAACCATTAAATTCAGCAATAATGTCATCATTACTGGTCAGGTACTTGTTGTTTTGCCGAAGATAAAGCTGAATTTTTTTTTATATTGACGAACATTTGTTGAGAGTAGAAATGATCGATGAAGCTCTATTGAATGCCCATTGTTGCCCAAAGTGGCATTTTATTCATAATGATATTTAAGCAAATTACAAATTTCACAAAATTTTTACAATTTTGAATAGGATCGAACTAAAATTTATTGTATTAAACTGGGTTTTAGTTATAGTAAAGAATTTTTTCTCTCTTTCATAAATTTTATGTAATTTCAAAAAAATTATGATTTTCCTGAAATCTTAATGTGGACATTTTAATATTTTCAGAAAATATGGATGAAAATATGAAATGGTGGATCGAATTTCACTGGCGTTCATTTTGAAAAAACCCGATTTCTCACTGCAAAGTGCGTTATTTTTAACCGACTTCAAAAAGGAGGAGGTTCTCAAGTTTTTTTTTTTTTTTTTTTTTTTTTAAATGTATGTACATCGATAAATTCTAAAGTACTTGCCCGATTTCCGTAATTTTTTATCAACCGATAGATACCCAGAACGCGGAGGTCCTTTTTTAAAAAAGTGGGCGATATTCGACAAAGGGGCATGTCAATATTAGAAAAACACTGTACTTAAGTTAATATTGACACTAGGGTACTGAAGTTTACAGTAAAAATACTGGGGTAGGCAGTATTATTACAAATTAAGGTCAATAAAGTGGGCGTTATTTGACAAAGGGGTGTGGTCATATAAGAAAAACACTGTATCTCGAATAGTATTGACACTAGGGTACTGAAATTTAGTACAGGGGTAGACAACATTTTTAAAAATTACTGTAAATAAAGTGGGCGTTATTCGACAAAGGGGTGTGGCAATATTATAAAAACACTGTATCTCGAACAGTATTAACTCTAAGGTGCTGAAATTTAGTACATGGGTAGGCACAGTTACTACAAATTACGGTCAATTAAGTGGGCGTTATTCAACAAAGGGGTGTGGCAATATTATAAAAATAATATATTTCAGTTAATATTGGCACTAGGGTACTAATTTTTGGTATGCAGGTAGGTGGGTGGGTGGGTAGGTAGAATCATTACAAAAGTGGGCGGTATTGTACATAGGGTGTGGCACCTTATTGAAAGTACTATATTATGGTTAATATTAATACTTGGGAACTGAAATTTGGCACAGGGCTAAGTAGAATCATTATAAAGTACGGTATATAAAGTGGGCGGGATTTGAGAAAGGGCGTGGCACTTTAATAAAAATTGTAAAGACAGAAATGGAAAATACCCAACAAACTTTCAGGAATTAATAAAACAAATTTTTTAAGAACAAAGTGTCATGTTTGAAATTTTCCTCAAGAATACTATTGCATAAGATTTTTCTTATTCTCTAAAAAGGAAGAAATAAAAACTTTTTAACAAAAAAAAAACCGACTTCAAAATCACTACAAAGTAAAAAATAATTTTAAATAACTTTTCCCATTAATTTCTTAGTCAAATTTTAAAAGTTATTTATATGTATTATAATATTGGAAATCTTACCATTTTCATTTTTTATATTTTGTTTTATTATCACCAATATATTAATTGCTTTATGAACATAAAAGTTTTGAAGTCGGCGCTAATCTTTGACACACAATCATGATCTTTTACCATCCCTGCACTATTTTAAACTTTTTTATTTGACGCTATGCTGCCTTGGTGACACTGCAGTAATTCTAAAAGCTTTGTACACATAAACATTCTCATTATACTGGTTTGGGTGAGCTTGTAAAGCTCATATTGAATATGACATAGTGTGTAACAGCTGCACAAATAATGCATGGAACACATTGGCTACATTCAGCGTACTCAACAATTGCCAACTGAAAGAAAAAAATCATTAAAAAGCTTTTATATTCATAAAGTTATTAATATTTTTATGATAATAAAACAAATTAGAAAAAATTAAAATAAAAAGATTTCGACTTAATACGTTAAGCGCCGACTTCAAAGCTTTTATGTAACATACATGAAGCAATTAATATATTGATGATAACACTGTGTGTAATTTTTTAAGTCATGGCAAAATAACCATATACGGACACCACTACGTGATAAAAGACTAAAAAAAAAAGACCCGATTCTCCCAATTTTTCCCAAAGTCGTGCACTTTTTTGTTTATGGGCCGCCAAAGATTTGGGGCCTCGGTATCATTTTCGCTAAAAAGTGATCATTTTCTCGGGCTCATATCTTGCAAACCGTTCAGAATTTCGATTTACTCTCTGAGGCAAAGTTGTAGCTCTTGTCATAAAGAACAAAAATTGCGAACATATAAAATCAAAAAACTTCACCTTCCAGATCAAAATCGCAAAAAACTTAAAAAAATTCGATTTTTTTAACCTTTTTTCCCGTGTTCAGGTCCATAGGTAGCAAACCGTTCAAAATTCAAGGAAACAATCAACTACAAAAATTTACCTAAGATCTCAATAAACAAATTTCTACAACATATAAACTTCCTGGGAATTATTCTTAACACCGTTTTTTAATTTCATTTGTTTTTTATTTATGTACTTCAACATTGAGATACTATGCTATCTATTACTAAAATATTAAAAAAAAGTATTCGTATTATGTTTATAACGTTGATGGCCCTGGACTTGAAAATCGCGCTCTCTTAAGTTGTGGATCCAAATCGTCGTCCGAATCGTCCGAATCTGACTCTGATGCAGAACTTATGGTGTCCACAGGCACGTTGCTTCCAGACTGCCCTCCATCACCAGCTCTTTCTTCTTCAAATACTTCATTAACATCATACAGGGTGATCTTGTGACTCCACCAACATACCTCTGCAAGCAATGCGTCGAGGTTTTTGCCTTTGTACCGTTTTTCCATGGGCATTGTGGTTTGGTGAAACCGTTCTCCTTGCTCATCGGATTCGGTAGGGAGTTGTTTGATAAAATCGTCAAAATGATAATGAAGAAAATGCAGCTTTAATGTTATAGATGCGCCGATTATCTCAAAATAATGCAGCATTTCTTTCACTTTATATAACTTTCACTGCGTCACTTTTTTCACTTTTGCGGCTACCTAAGCGCTACCTAAACGGTGTTAAGAATTATTCCCAGGAAGTTTATATGTTGTAGAAATTTGTTTATTGAGATCTTAGGTAAATTTTTGTTGTTGATTGTTTCCTTGAATTTTGAACGGTTGCTACCTGAACACGGGAAAAAAAAAATAAAAAAAAAAGCGAATTTTTTTAAGTTTTTTGCGATTTTGATCTGGAAGGTGAAGTTTTTTTGATTTTATATGTTCGCAATTTTTGTTCTTTATGACAAGAGCTACAACTTTGCCTCAGAGAGTAAATCGAAATTCTGAACGGTTTGCAAGATATGAGCCCGAGAAAATGATTACTTTTTTGCGAAAATGATACCGAGGCCCCAAATCTTTGGCGGCCCATAAACAAAAAAGTGCACGACTTTGGGAAAAATTGGGAGAATCGGGTCTTTTTTTTTTAGTCTTTTATCACGTAGTGGTGTCCGTATATGGTTATTTTGCCATGACTTAAAAAATTACACACAGTGTTATCATCAATATATTAATTGCTTCATGTATGTTACATAAAAGCTTTGAAGTCGGCGCTTAACGTATTAAGTCGAAATCTTTTTATTTTAATTTTTTCTAATTTGTTTTATTATCATAAAAATATTAATAACTTTATGAATATAAAAGCTTTTTAGTGATTTTTTTTCTTTCAGTTGGCAATTGTTGAGTACGCTGAATGTAGCCAATGTGTTCCATGCATTATTTGTGCAGCTGTTACACACTATGTCATATTCAATATGAGCTTTACAAGCTCACCCAAACCAGTATAATGAGAATGTTTATGTGTACAAAGCTTTTAAAATTACTGCAGTAACACCAAGGCAGCATAGCGTCAAATAAAAAAGTATAAAATAGTGCAGGGATGGTAAAAGATCATGATTGTGTGTCAAAGATTAGCGCCGACTTCAAAGCTTTTATGTTCATAAAGCAATTAATATATTGGTGATAATAAAACAAAATATAAAAAATGAAAATGATAAGATTTCCAATATTATAATACATATAAATAACTTTTAAAATTTGACCACGAAATGAATGGGAAAATTTATTTAAAATTATTTTTTACTTTGTAGTGATTTTGAAGTCGGTTTTTTTTTTTTTTGTTAAAAATTTTTTATTAGCAAACATGTTGCATTCGCGAGATATTTTGGATCATTTTGAAAACTTTGGTGTTTTAACGGAATCTTTTAGAATAATCTAAAATCTGTGCTGCTCAAGTATTTTGAGAATTCAGACCATGACCGATTTAAAAATTATGCGACGACGTTGCATGGAGTTATTTCTCGCTTAGTATAGGTACTATAACAAAAGCTACAAGTAAAGGTAAAATAAAATCATGAGGACGTGGAGGAAGCCTCTGATGTAAATAAACTGCTATATTGTTGCATTGAATTGTAACATGCTGAGTAAATGAATTAATTTTATTTATTATTATTTATTCATCAACAGATTAAGTATCCTTACTGACTACTAGACTTAAAGTATTTATAGTTAAAAAAATTATTAAAAAAATAAATAGTTAATTATTCGAAATATTGCTTATACTATGGAAATAAGTACACAAGTGATTTTTAAAAGCATCTCTGCTTAATCCTGAATAGAAGTCAACATGTATGCAGATGGAATTCGCCAGTTTTAAACAACGTCTTATTGGTTCGTTGCAAGTGTAGTTTACTCTGCGGTATGGTATATGAAATAAATTCCGTGTTCTAAGACCTCGTGAGGGAATGTGGAAACTAATCTGAAGTAGAAATTCAGGACAAATAATGCTACTACATATAATATCCCTTAAAGACATGACGGCAAAATATTAACGACGCATCTTCAAAGTGAGGATACCAAGAAGTAGACATCTTATTTTGAATGCCGGCATTTCTATATTCTAATTTAAGCGTCCGATTGCCAATCATTGAGGACAATGCGTAAAAATGATCCCATATAATACAGCAGTATTCTAACATTGATTTGACAAAAGCATTATATAATGAAATTAACCTTAATCGGTCCCTTGTGTAAATTTTACACACACTTTTCAACTTCAAGCTGTTAGTTTTTTAATATAATTTCAGCAAATCGACCGAGCTAGGATTTTGGCTGGTTTTTTTAAAATTTTTTTTTTTAAATAAACAAAATAATGAATAATAAATAATTTTTAACGACTATATCGCATTAATTTCATTCATCGATAAAAATATGGCTCTTGAAAAAGTGTGTAAAATTTACACACAAGGAACTTATTCGTTTCTAGAAATTAGGGACCGATGAAGGTTAAAGAAAAAGGATTGTTAAATTCCTTTGAGTTCCTAGTAATGAAACCCAACATGGAATTGGCTTTAGAGATCATATAATCAATGTGCCTGGAAAAACTAAGCTTATGATCAAAAATTACCCCTAGATCTTTCATTTCCGTTATTCTTGATAACGTTACATCTCCAAGTTTAAACGGGTAAAATAACGGATTTGAGTTTCTATGAAAAGTTAAACATTGGCATTTAGCAATATTGAGCGGTAACAAGTTATCACTGCACCAAGTAGATAGTCTCTTTATGTCTGATTCAAGATCCGAGCATTCGGATGTCAACTTCAAACGAGCAAAAATTTTTATGTCATCGGCATACTTTAAACACTGTGAAAATTTAGGGATTTTAGGTATTTCATTAGCAAATAATAAAAACAGAAAGGGCCCTAAGTGACTGCCTTAAGGAACGCCTGAGGTAACTCGGATAACTTTGCCTCTATGTCCTCGATAGCCTCACGAATTCCATCTTTGAGGTATTCAATCGATGCTGGGCTGTTGGCGTAGACCTTATCTTTCACGTGGCCCCAAAGGAAAAAGTCGCAAGGTGTTAAATCACAAGATCTCGGTGGCCAATTGTGATCACCTCTTCGAGAGATAACACGGTCCGGAAACTTTTCCCGTAAAAGATCAATGGTTTCGTTGCTTGTGTGGCACGTAGCGCCGTCTTGTTAAAAGTAAACGTTGTCCAGATCAATACCATCCAACTCCGACCATAAAAATAGCGATAGCGCAATCCATTCACCGTAACTGCTGATCCAACCTCATTTTCGAAAAAGTAAGGTCCAATGACCCCGCCGGACCATAAACCGCACCAAACAGTCACACGTTGAGGATGGAGAGGCTTCTCAACAATAACTCTTGGGTTTTCCGAGCCCCAGATGCGACAATTTTGCTTGTTGACGTAGCCACCAAGGTGGAAATGGGCCTCATCAGTCAAGATGATTTTTCGATGGAATTCCGGATCATTTTCATGCATTTCAAGGACCCAATCAGCAAAGACACGACGTTGTTGATGATCGGCCGGCTTGAGTTCTTGTGTTAACTGAACTTTATAAGGCTTAAGACCCAAGTCTTTATGCAAAATACGGTGCAATGACGTATGTGGAATGCCCAATTCCAAAGAACGACGAGGAATGGACAAACCTGGGTTTTATTCAACACTTTGGGCTACAGCATAAATATTCTCAGTTGTTCTTGAGCGAAGTGCACGGGTTTTATTCTTCACATCACTAACTTGTCCCAACTACTCAAATTTTTTCAACAATTTCTGTATTGCGGTCCGACAAGGTGCTTCACGACGACCAAAAAATGCTTTAGTTTTGCGAACTGTGACTGCAAGATTTTCACCATTTCTGTAGTGAATTTTAATAATTTCAATGCGTTGTTAAAGCGTGTATCGTTCCATTTTTAGTAATGGCGTAGTTTTTACTTGCCAAATGTCAAAGAATAAAAGCTTTAAAAGTGAGCGATTCACAATAGCGGGTGATTCACAATAACACCTCTTATTGCAAAACCCTATATAAAGGAAATTTTCCGTTCGGAAAGAAAATCACCATTTTTGAGAGATTGATTAAAAACGAAAGCAAGAAGAACATCTAATGCTTGGGCACATTTTTTTAAAAGAATTGGTGGAAAACCATCAATTCCAGGCTGTTTATCGGTGTTTAATTGACTCAAACCTTCAAAAACTTCAGACACACTTGGCTGAAAACTACCTATGTTGGCGGGAGTGTCTATTAATTCTAAGTTAGTTAAGGTTGGATTAGAAGTGGGAGAGGTATAAACAGATTTAAAAAATTTGGCGAAAAGGTTGCAAATTGTGGGGACATCGGAAGTAGTATTACCTAGATAACTTAACGTATTAGGAATACCAGCAGATTTTTTTTACTATTTATAAACTGCCAGAAGCTTTTACTGTTATTAGTTTTTAATTTGTACTAAACAGCAAAAATTTATCAAAAATGTTATCATCATGTCAAAAATAAGCAAAAACAATCATTAACATCATGAGGCCGCTAACAGAGCCCATAAGCTATAAAAAATGCAATGAAAAGACGTCAGCGTTGCATATAATTATTACTCGTTACTTACATGCGCTAAGATTTTGAACGACTTTAAACTATGGGGACTATGCCTCACAACACTAAACACAAAAAATAAGATAAATTGGGACGTTATCAGATCATTAGAATGTTAAAGTGATGCAACATTAATGCAATACCGTTGCATTACATTTTTAATAGAACAGTATAAGTGCTACGATTAATATAACTTGTCACAGTAAAGCTTTCATCACCTAATAAAAATGAAAAAAAAATTATGGCGAAAATGTCACAAAAATGCAACGGCATTGCATGTAATTATTATTCGGTAGTTGCATAGAATTATTACTCGTTACGTACATGCGCTAAGATTTTTAACGACTTTAAACTATGAGGACTTTGCCTCATAACAATAAAAACACAAATTAGATGAGTTAGGACGTTATCAGAACATGAAGGTTAAAGATGCAACATAATTGCAATACCGTTGCATTGAATTTTTATTAGCTCAGTATAAGTGCTACGATTAATATAACTTGCCAACAGTAAAGAATATGGATCTTTTATCACCTAATAAAAATGAGAAAAAAATTATAACGAAAATGTAACGAAAATGCAACGGCGTTGCATGAAATGATTATTCGTCATTCATTGTGCGTTTCGACAATTTTTTAGTACGACAGTAAATGTGAGTTTTTTACCATTATGATTGAAAGAACGGTTCAATATCAAGCAAATGCTATATCGTTACAAGGCATAATTACATAGCACTTAGATGCAAAGAAGAGGACAAGAACTAGCAGAAGAATAAAGACAAGGACTATGACAAGGATTAGAACGACGATAATGACAAGAATTGGAAAAGGATTTTAACTAGGATTAAGACAAAGACGATTTCAAAAATAAGGCAAAAAAGTAGGAAGGGAGGAAGGGTTTCGGCGAGAATTAAGGCAGAGAATATGACATGGATAAGGACAAGGATTGAAACCAAAATTAGGACAAAGAAAAGAAGAAGGATTGGATAAGGACAAAGATAAGGTCAAGTATTGTGACATGAACTAAAATACAATTATGACAGGCTTTAGAATAAGGATTTTGACTAAGATGAGGAAACGGATTAGGATTTGAACTAGGATTAAGACACAAGTAATGGAAATAAGTAGGACGTTAATAAGGAAAAGAATTACCATGAGGATTAAGACAGAGAATACGACATGTATAAGAAAATTATTGTAACCAGAATTAGGACAATGAAAAGAACAAAGATTGGGACAAGAATTAGGACAAAGCTAAAGTCAAGGATTGTGACAAGAACTAAAATACAATTAGGACAGGCCTTAGAATAGGGATGGATAAGGAAACGGATTAGGATTTGAACTAGGATTAAGATAAAAAGAAGAAAAAAGAGTAGGACGAGAATAAGGAAAAGAATTACGACTAGGATTAAGACAGAGAATACGGCATGGATAAGAAAAGGATTGTTACCAGGATCAGGACAAAGAAGAGAACAAGGATTGAGACAAGAATTAGGACAAAGCTAAGGTCAATGATTGTGACAAGAACTAAAACACAATGAGAACAGGTCTTAGAACAAGGATTGAGACCAAGATAAGGAAAAGGATTAGGATTTGAACTAGAATTTGAAATAGGATTAAGATAAAAATAAGGAAAACGAGTAGGACGGGAATGAGGAAAATAATTACCTCGCGGATTAAGACAGAGAACAGTAGGACGGGAATGAGGAAAATAATTACCACGAGGATTAAGACAGAGATTAAGATGAATAAGAAAAGGATTGTTACCAGGGTTGGGACAAAGAAAACAACAAGGATTGGGACAAGAATTAGGACAAAAATAAGAGCAATGATTGTGACAAGAACTAAAACACAATTAGAACAGGGCATAAAACAAGGATTGAGACTAAGATAAGGAAAGGGATTAGGACATCAATAATGAAAGGGATTAGGACGAGGTTTAGAAATAATGATAATATGATTCAGGACAAGATAAGATCAAGAAAACGGATAAGCATTTGGGCGAGGATTGAAACAAGTATTAAGACATGTATTAGGAAAAGAATTTAAGCAAGGATAAGGATTAAAACAAGATTACGACATGGATTACAACAAACCGAAAGACAAGGAATTTAAATAAGGATAATGGCACGGATGAGACAATGATTAGGACAGAGATATAATCTGACTTAGTGTCGGATTTTGCTAAAACAAGATTTAGGAGAAGAATTAGAAAAAGATAAGGACAAGGATTAGTGCAAGTAGTAATACATGGAATACACATGTCACAGGGTAAGGATTAGAACAAAGATTAGGATAAGTATTAAGACAAGGAATAGAATTAGATTAGGACGAGAATTAGCAATGGATTAGGACAAGAATTAGAACAAGGGTTGAGAAAGGAATAAGGAAAATTGTTATAACAAAGATTGGGACAAGGATTATGGCGAAAATTAAGACAAGAACTAAGACATGGAGTAGTACAAGGAAAAGGAGGCCTCAAGAATCCCAAGAATCCTAACAAGGATTCAGACATTAATATGACTAGTACAAGAACATGGATTAGAACAACTATAAGGACAGGGAGAAGAAAAAGAATTATAACAAAAAGTAGGATAAGGATGAGGACATGTAGTAAAGCAGGGAATGGAACGGAGACTAGTATGGGAATTAGGAATAGATTAAGACAAGAATTAGAACAAGGGTTGAGAAAGGAATAAAGAAAATTATTATAACAAAGATTGGGATAAAGATTATGGCGCAAATTATGACAAGAACTAAGACATGGAGTAGTACAAGGATAAGGAGGCCTATAACAAGAATTATAACGAGGATTCAGACATTAAGTATGACAAGTGCAAGAATAAGGGTAAGATCAGAGAGAAAAACGAGGATTAGTACAAGGATTAGGAAGAACTAGGAATAGATTAAGATAAGAATTAGAACAAGGGTTGATATAAAGGGATAAGAAAAATTATAAGAACTAATATAGGGACAAGGATTATGGCAAGGATTCAATAAGTCAAGAACTAAGACATGGAGTAGTACAAGGATAAGAAGGTCTATAACAAGAATAGTAACAAGAATTCAGACATTAACTAGGACAAGGATTAGAACAAGAATTAGGTTAGGGAAGAGAACAAGGATTATAACTTGAAGAAGGAAAAGACTTCGGAAAAGGGTTCGGATGAGGATTACAGTAAGGATTACAACTAGAAAAAGGAAATTGATGAGAATCAGGATGGTTAGAACCAGAAACAACGATTAGGGGAAATGAATAGGACAAAGATGATGACAGGAACTAGGAAAAGAATAAGTAAATGTTGTTACGTCTTAAAACTTGAGCTAATCTCCCTTCACAGAAGATCACTATCGACTACAATTGATAAACTTTAATCGTGCATTTTAAAAAAAATACCACAAATACTTCGAAAGACACGACTAAAAAAAAAACTCCACTATTCGAGGTCTGAAAAGTTAGAAAAGTTCTTAAAACGATTTCTACAAATTCTCTATTTTTCACTAGGCAGATAATTCATCGATCAGTCTAGATTTCCCTCAATTCGCCATTTTGAATTTCAAAACTCTTTCAAGGATTCATATTCAGCAATTTAAAAAATGCAAAAAATTATGGAACCAAACAGAAAACACTATTTTTTTTTATAGAGAAATAAATGAGCTTTCAAACATTGGCAAAGAGCTTCAGAGCAATGCTACCTCAGCGGTAAATAGCGGTATAACAGTAGCGAATTCCAACCGCTGCATGTTAGCTCTTGACTTCATCTTAAGCTATATAAATTCTTTGAAATACCACGCATACGGCAGCAATGTGTAGAAGCCCCAACAGCAACTAGCCATACGCTCAGTTCACACTAGATAGCAACAAAAATTTAGAATAAAAGTAAAACTATGTCTAAAAATATGAAGAACATAACTCAATTCAAGCTGTTTGTTTTTTTTTTTTTTTGTTTTATTCATTCATGCAACCAACTAAGCTAAGGCTGGCAGCATTAGAATGAAGCATGAAGTTGCAATCAACAAGTTCAACGTGGCCAATAAAATAAATGCTACCGCACCAACAACAGCAGCAGCAGCAATAACAGCAGCGATGGCAGTCAACATCAGGAAGTCGACATTTGAATTCGCGGCTGGTAAAAATAACTGAATAACTGAACTTACAGTTCGCGAGTGGATTAGAGTTTGGAGCCACCGCTGAGCGTGGCTAACAAACGGCTAACAAGCCGAGGATTGGCACATTATAACGATTATTGTTATTAGGTTGCTGCGGTCGCGATCAGTCAGAACTATTGTAGTATGGTGTAGTTGTTGTTGTTGTTATTGTTGTTGGCACATTGCGATGCGACTGTGACTGAGTACGCAGCAGTGTTCAAAATTCATCTAAGATTTAGCAGTTAAGCCGCTGCAGTCGAGTTGTTCCTCATAATGACTTCATGCTAGCGCCCAGCTTGAGTCAATTGTGAGCAGAGCAGCGTTATATTAACTTTGGTTGTTGCTGTTGTTGCTGTTCTAATATTTGCGGTTGATCACTTGCCCGCGCTTTTGGCTCAACGCCTTTGGCAGCAACTTCAGAATCGTATGCGCAGCATTAGAAATAATTCTTGTGGTCTTCGATGGCCAACTAGGTGTCGCATCCAGCAATGTGTGTGCCTAAAAATTCAATCATCTTGGCTGTTGTTATATGTTGTTGCTTTTTTGGGTTGGTTGTTATGCAGCTAAGAGCCAAGCACTTTGCTCCTCACCATCTGAGCTCGCGTAGCAGCAATTTTGGTTAATTTGGAAAACGTGATGGTATTTTTTTTTTACTTGTTTTACCTTTAATATCGCTGCTAAGCCAAAAATTATTATTATTGGCAAAAAAATTTCTCTAGAATCATATATTTTTAATCTTATAGAATCTTTAAGATATTTATAGGAAATTCCCTGGATGCTCCCTACATGCATGAAGTTTGAAGAACTTCTAACGATTTTAATAATTTTATTCCTTTGTTTTTTTTTTTGTTTTTTTGGTCAAGTACTTCTTGGGTCTTAGCTCTCAGCGTGCAAATTCTCAAATGCTTGCCACCAATTTATTAAGTTTATTTAGACGTTCTTCACATATTTCAAAAAGTTTGTTAATAGGTCACGTGAGCCGTTTACAAATATCACAATTATAATAAAGTGCAAGCCGCCACAATAACGAACAACAACAACAATTACAACAACAACGTTGTAAGTACAACATGCAACATTTTCATGCCGTTTAAGCACGGCTGATTAAGAGCTATGGATGGCAACGACCTGCCATAGCCCGTGGATTGTTTCTATGAAGCTAACATTATTTTTTGCTCATTTTCTTGAATTTTATTGTATGTCGCGTTGCATCTTTTGGGTTTTTGTTTTTTTTTTTTTTTCTAAAATGCCAGATGAGTTATTTATGTTGTAGCATCTAAGGTTATTTTCTGGACACGCAACTACTTGCTAAGCTGCCAAAATATTAAAGTTCAGAAAATCTCAAGTGAATATTCAGTAAAGCTTCTTGACTCCCACCTTTAAGCATAAAAGAGTTTTTCAAGACATCAACGAAATAACAAGCAATAATAAATAAAATAAATAAAATTAAAAAAAAAAAGTATAATATATATAATTTAAAAAAAAAACAAGCAAAACAGATTATTTTTCTTATTTATTTATTTTTTTTAATCATATTTTGATTTTAATATAATAAAAAAAAAACTTTTTATCAAATAAAAGAATTAAAATTTAACAGTATAAAAAATATGTATATAAAAATAATATATAATAAATTTAAAGACTATTATATACGATTATATAAAATAAAAAAAACTTAATTAAAATCAAATATTATAGAATAAACTAAAATAAAATAAAATTAAATAAAATAAAATAAAGCAAATTAAATAGAATAAAATTAAGAAATAATATAAAAAAATTAAATAAAATATGATAAAATTACAAAAAAACAAAAATATTTTTAAATAAAATACACACAATAAAACAAAAAATAACTCAAAACATTTTATCTTAATTTTGACCTTTTTAAATTATTGAATTTAATTTTTAATAAAATAAAATAAAGAAATAAAAGAAAATAAAGTAAGGTAGGTAGTGCGCTCAACTGCGCCCAGAGGTCCCGGGTTTGAATCCTGGCCAGGCCATGGTCCTACCCTTTAACCTTTCGCATTTGCTGTTTTCTATCCTCATTTCTAATCAACTGAAATTGAAAATTCCTCAATATTTACGACTTGAAGTCGTAGTTGGTGGTAGAGAATTTTGTGGATGTGATTGCCTTATAACTTGAATTGACTGAGGTAAAGACATAACACTTACCTTAGACACAAATTCACATGTTTCTACGGCTTTCTGCCACTCTTAGAACATCCTACACTTGTTTCACTTGGTTGCCCCTTCCCTCCCACTAATCTATCACCCCATTTCGAACCAAGGCAGATCTGACTGAATAGGTGTTATACCTAAAATCCTTGGTTCAATACTGAAAAAAAAAAATGAGACAAAATAAAAACTGACTAAAATGAAATAAAATAAATTGAAATAGAATACAATAAAATAAAATTAAATAAAACAAAATTGACATGAGATAAAATAAAATAAAAAAAAAAAATAATACATAAAAAAAATACAAAAAAAAAAAAACCGACTTCAAAATCACTACAAAGTAAGAAATAATTGTAAATAACTTTTCCCATTTATTTCTTCATAAAATTTTAAAATTTATTTATATATATATTTTAATATTGGAAATATAATTACTTTAGTCCAAAACTTTTATATTTATAAAGAAATCAATATATTTATAAAAATAAAACATTTAGAAAAAATTAAAATAATAAAATTTCTTCTTTTATAATTCTTGAGGAAAATTTCAAACATGAAAGTTTGTTCTTAAAACATTTGTTTCATTAATTTCTAAAAGTTTGTTTGGTATTTTTAATTTATGTCTCTTTACAATTTCTAGTAGAGTATCACGCCCTTTTTCGTATCCCAGCCACTCCATTGATCGTACTTTATAATGCCTAGCCCTGTACCAAATTTCAGTTAACAAGTATCAATATTAACCGATATACAGTAATTTCCTTAAAGTGATGTACCCTATGTACAACTCCGCCCACTTTTGTAATGATTCTACCCACTTACCTACCTGCATACCAAATATTAATACCTTAGTGTCAATATCAACTGATATACAGTGTTTTTCTAATATTGCCATACCCCTTTGTCGGCTAGCACATACTTCCTTTATCGTATTTTGTAATAATTCTACCCAATCTTGTACCGAATTTTATTACCCTAGTGTCAGTTTAATGCGATATACAGCTTTTTTTATAATATTGGCACTCCCCTTTTTATAATGATGCCCACTATCATGAACGTAGTTTGTAGTAATTGTGTCCACCCCTGTACAAAATTTCAGTACCCTAGTGTCAATATTCGAGATACAGTGTTTTTCTAATATTGTCAAGCCCTTTTCCAATTTCTTGAATATTATTTGTAATAACTCTTCCTACACCTGGACTAAATTTAAGTACCCTAGTGCCAATATTAACCAAAATATTGGGTTTCTTAATCATGACACGCCTGTTTGTCGAATAAAACCCACTACTTTAAAAAAGGACCTCCGTTTTCATGGTCTCTATGTGTTGACAAAAAATTATGGCAATCAGACAAGTACTTTAGGGGTTTATTTTTTACATTTATAAAAAAAAAGAAAAAAGAAAAAAAAAGACCAATGAACTTGAGGACTCCTTTTCGAAGACGGTCAAAAATAAAATAAAATTAAATAAAATTAAATTAAATATATTAAAAAAATTAAAATAGGATATAAAATTAAATCACCATACATAAAATAAAATTAAATAAAAAGCTAATAAAGAATAACAAAATAAAATAAAAAATATAATTACAAAAATAAAAAAATAACAATAAATGAAAATTAAAAACCAATAAAAATTCAATTATATTCACAAAAAAAAAATAAATTAAATTATAAATTACAAAATAAAATTTAATTAAACGAAATATAATAAAATCAAAAAATAAATTTAAATAAAACCAAAAATTAATAAAATTAATGAAATGCAATGAAATAAAATAAAAAAACATGAAAAATAAAACTAAATCATATAAAGTAATATAAGAGCATATAAACTAAGATAAAGACAAATTAAATGAAATAAAATTCAATAAAATAAATTAACTGAACGGAAATAAATAAAATTAAATAGCATATAAAACAAAATTAAACTAAGCTTAAATGATGAGGAAAAGATAAAATATAATAAATTAAATAGGTAATTTATAAAATATAAATAATATAATAAAAATAAAATTGTATAATAAAAATATATAAGAAATATAAAAACTGAATTAACTAAAATGAAATAAAAAAAATAACAAAATAAAATTGGATATAAGAAACATTGAAATAAAGCTCAAATAATAAAAAAAATTAAATAATATTAAATAAATTAAACATGTAATTTATAAAATATAATCATTTCAAGCAGTAAAAATATGATAAAAAATAAAATTAAAAAATAAAAAGTAATAAAGGAAAGTAATTTGTGATTTAATAAAATAATACTACACAAAATAAAATTAGTTAAATAAGAAGCAATTATTTAAAACAAAATAAAATAATAAAATATTAAAAATGATAATAAAATAATAAAACTAAAAAAAAAAATATATAAGAAATATAAAAACTGAATTAACTAAAATGAAATAAAAAAAATAACAAAATAAAATTGGATATAAGAAAAATTAAAATAAACTCAAATAATATAAAAAATTAAATAATATTAAATAAATTAAATATGTTGTTTATAAAATATAATCATTTCAAGCAGTAAAAATATAATAAAAAATAAAATTAAAAATAAAAAGTAATAAAAGAAAGTAATTTGTGATTTAATAAAAAAATATTACACAAAATAAAATTAGTTAAATAAGAAGCAATTATTTAAAACAAAATAAAATAATAAAAAAAATAATAAGATAATAAAAATTAAAAAAATATATAAAAAAATATAAGAACTAAATTAACTAAAATGAAATAAAATAAAAAATAACAAAATAAAATTGGATACAGAATAAATTAAAATAAGCTCAAATAATATAAAAAATTAAATAATATTAAATAAATAAAACATGTAATTTATAAAATATAATCATTTCAAGCAGTAAAAATATAATAAAAAATAAAATAAATAAAAAAGTAGTAAAAGAAAATAATTTGTAATTTAATAAAATAATATTACACAACATAAAATTAGTTAAATAAGAAGCAATTATATAAAACCAAATAAAATAATAAAATAATAAAATAATAAAATAATAAAATAATAAAATAATAAAATAAAAAAATAATAAAATAATAAAATAATAAAATAATAAAATAATAAAATAATAAAATAATAAAATAATAAAATAATAAAATAATAAAATAATAAAATAATAAAATAATAAAATAATAAAATAACAAAATAATAAAATAATAATATAATAAAATAATAAAATAATAAAATAATAAAATAATAAAATAGTAAAATAATAAAATAATAAAATGATAAAATAATAAAATAATAAAATACTAAAATAATAAATTAATAAATTAATAAAATAATAAAATAATTAAATAATAAAATAATAAAATAATAAAATAATAAAATAATAAAATAATAAAATAATAAAATAATAAAATAATAAAATAATAAAATAATATAATAAAATAACAAAATAATAAAATAATATAATAATAAAATAATAATATAATAAAAAAATTAAATAACAAAATAATAAAATAATAAAATAATAAAATAATAAAATAATAAAATAATAAAATAAAAAAATTATAATATAATAAAATAATAAAATAGAATTTAATAGAGTAAAACACATATACAATAAAATAATGAGATTAGCACAAAATAAAAATAAAGAAAATAATAAAAATATATTATCTAAAATAAAACTGTATTAATTAAATAAAAAAAAATAAAAATTAATAAATTAATATAAAATACAATAAGAAATAAAATAAACAGAATAAAAAGAAGCTGTCCTCAATTTGCTGTATTATGAACACACCAGTTTTCCTTGTCCTTATTATTGTCCCTATATTTCTCTATATATCCCTATATATTATAAATGTTTATGTGGCGTCCGTGGCGTAGTTGGTCTATGTCAACGAATCTGGAGACCCGCGTTCGAACCCCAGCAGCGACAGAAAAGTATTTGAATTAAAATGATTTTTCTGTACGGCCGCCACCTCTCTGCAGACAATGGCAAACCTCAGAGAGTAATCAAAATGCCATGGAAAGCTTTTCGAGAATAAGAACATTGTGTTCATCGCCGTTCGGAGTCGGCGTTAAGCCTGTAGGTCCAGTTCTCGGTCAATTGTGTACAAACTTAATAGCACGCACAACACAATTGATCATAAGAAGCTAGGTCAAAGTCCTTTCAAGGGCTGAAATGGGCAGTTATTTATTTTTATTTTTTATATTTTTTATTTGTTCCCAAACTTGTTCTCATACTTATCTTTATTCTTGAATTTTTCCTTATAATTATACTTCATATCTTATCTTTGTTTAATTCCCCTTTTTTTGTACATGTCCCTCTACTTTTCCAAATCTTTGACCAAAATCTTGTTCTTAGTGTGTCCAAATCCTGGTTCTATTACTTGTCCAATATTGTGTCCTAGTCTTTTCCCTTAAAACACCTTTAGGTGTTTCTAAATCTTTATACTTATACTTGTTCCAATCCTTGCCGTAGTTCTTTTACCAATTCTTGTCCGAATTCTTGTCCAACCACCCTTGCTCCATTCCATGCTCCATTCCATGCTCTTCTATTTATCATTCTCCTTATTTTTTTCCTTATCTTAACCTTGCCCCCATCCATTTTCTAATCCTTCTCTAATCCTTCTTCAAATTTTTGGTCTTTTTTTTTATTTTTTTTTTTTCTAGTTATTGAACCAAATCATTTAAGTAGATTATTTTAAGTGAGAGGACTCATGGAAAAAAACGAATATTATTTTTTATTTTTATAATTTTTTTTTAAATTTTTAATATTTTTAAAAATAAATAAATAAAATTTTTTTTTTATTATTTGATTTTTTTATCATGTGACCAAAAACCGTAGTTTTTCTGTCGTTCCATAAAATTTACAGCAGCGCCAATAGTTCCGGAGTTATAATCTAATGCAACGTTTTTTACATCTTGTTACATTTTAACTGCAGTAAGCGGTTGCTTACGAGTTGTCGTGGCTATACACATGTTTTTAATGTTTTTCATTTTTTGTTGTCGTGAAATAAAATTATTCGGAGCACTTCTACTCAGTGAGTAATAATTCCATGCAACAATATCGCATTTTTGTTGTATAAGCTGATGATGTCACAATTTATTTTTATTATTTTTGTAGTAAGGCTAAGTATACATCGTTCATTTCCATTTCATAACATTTACTGTGTAAATGTACATTACAAACATAATTTGCATTGCATACTCACCAAGTAATAATTTCATGCAACGACTCTGCATGGTTGATACATATTCGATCTTGTAGCGTTTCTATTTTCAGCGTCATGAATTCATAAACTTTTTTTGTCTATTTTTGTCATGAAGATTAAGAAGCGGCATTTACTGGCGTAAAATATTATTTGCAGTAGCACAAATAATCAGCGCTCTATAATAACGTGCAACAATATCGTTGCTTAGGCACTCCCTTCGCGTACCGGTGATGACTATTATTATTATTTTTTTTTTTTAGTTTTAGTTATTTTGAAAAAATGCATTTTTCAACTTTCTTGTAAACCTACGCTTACATTGTAAAACACTACATTGTCACTTCAAAATAAGAGAAGAAATAATATTAAATGAAATAAAAAAAATATGAAATAAGACTACATAAAATCAAATAATTTAATATAAAATTTTATAATTACTCAGCTTTTATCGGTTAGTTAGGTTTAAGACTATCATTGGCTGCAATGTTCAATATTGGGAGAAATATTTAAATCTTTCCGTCATTTTACTTATCCTACCATCTGTGCTATCTTCCTAGCTATATTCTTTGGTTTTTATTTATTTTTAATTGACCAACTGATTGCATGTCATCAATAAAAAAATAACAGCTTTTACAACATATCTGCATTTTATTTCTTCATTACTGCACAAAGCAATCAATTGCTTTGAATGCAATAACAGCTGAAAAAACATCAACAACAACTGCAGCACACAGCATTCGATTTGTTATCCTGCACGACCTTGAGCAATCACAAACCGCAAGCCACAAACCAAACAACCACAACAACAACAATAACAGCAGAAAATCAAAGGGTACCAGAAAATAATTCTTTTGGAATTTATCCAATTAAAAAATTGAAAAACTACCAGTTTGAACAGTTGTTGTTGTTGTGCAATTTATTGATTCAATTTGTTATGATCTTAGTTACATAAGATCGTCTGTCTGTCTGTCTGTCTGTGTAACGTTTTATTTAATGCATGTTTATGTTAATGTTTTTAACTTTATTTTTCTTTTTGAATCATCATGTTTGCTTATTTATTTACTTTTTCTAGTTATCTTCAGATTTAATGCTATTTTTTTATGGGTGCATAAATGTTTATTTAAACTCTCCGTAGGTAGTTCGCAAAATTGTCAGTGAAGGCACACCCCACAAGGAGGTCGTCCTTTCTCCACTTTTATGGGTCGATGACCCATAACAATGAATCAATTGTTACGTAGCATGTAGCGTGGTGGTCATCAGGTGTTGTCTGTTACAATCATTGTAAATGTATATTTTCCACAAACGCTGTACAACCTCACGGAAACCGCTTTCACATCACTTTCGAACTGGACAATAACCCGTGGACTCAGCCTGAACACAGCAGAGACAGAACTGGTCCTTTTTACAAGGAAGTATAAAGCGCTTATCCTGAAACTACCAAGACTTACAAATGTCAGGTTTAAATTAAGCAACAGCGCAAAATATTTTGAATTTATCTTAGATAAGAAACATCACTGTAATGCGAACACAGACGAAAGCATCAGGAAAGCAAACACGGCGCTCTTCACATGCAAGAAATTCATAGAAAAAAATGGGCCATTTCACCGACGATAGTCCTACGAGTATATAACGTATTAGTCTGGGTGACTCTCACGTGTAAGTCTTTAATCCTAAGCCAACTCCACAAAATGCAGAGAAGTGCAAAACTATGCATTAATATGCAAGATAGCTCTACCTCAACGGATGCTCCTGAAGGAACTATACTCCTACATTTACAACTCTAATTCCATCACATACAGTGAGCTCTCAACGAAACGGCCAAACATTTCAGGATACACCTCATCTGGGTGCCTATGTACTGTAATATTGAGGGCAACTGGAAAGCTGATGAATGAGTACGACCATTCATTCGGCTCGAGACATAGTAGAGGTTGTAGGTTTGATTGAATATAAGATAACTGCACACTTCGTTTTTTTAACATACCCTCAAAATCGGGATTTGTGAACAAATAACCGATTTTAGGTAGGTGCGTATATAGTTTGTTATGTAACTCCGTTATATCTACCTCGAAATACTGGTGGTCACTTAAAGGTGAAACCGATGATAATCTATACTATTATATAAAAGGTTTATCACGTATCTTCGTGTACGCTAAACTAAAGAACTACTGAACCGATTTTAATAATTCTTTTACTAATTGAAAGCGTCATTCTTAACTTCAGCTATTGCATACTTTATTTTTTAAAACCTACCCTAAAAAATTTTTAAAATTTGAGATTAAATACCATCTGAAAAACTTCATAGAAAATTATTCATAAACGCTGCATACAAAGCTTTTTCTTTATTTTCCATTCTGTTTAAATGCTCTTTTTGATTTCGCCTTGCTTATAAGCATGATCGAAAAAATGAGCTAATGAAGCAACAACAATGTTAATTGTAATATAGACGATCTATTTCTTTTTTAATGAAAGTCCCTACAATAAAATGCTAAAAATAATAAAATATGTAAACATAAGCATATGTAAATAAATATAATTCAGTGTCTATGAAGTAATACTCTCGCAAAATAAGCGATACTTCGTCTTTTTACGAAAACACAAACGATGAAATGAGACAAATGCTGTGCTGTTTTCAACTCAGACTCAGTGCTGCCAAACAGAAGCGGCGGTGCTGCCATCTCTTATCAAGTAGCTGATAAATAGCTTTTATTAGCAGTGTTGCAAAGCTCACATTACAAAGGTTGAAGTTTTTATAAAACAGTCATCAAGATTAATTTTTGTGCCTCTTTTTTATGTGTGATGGTACCACGGCTACGACAAAATAATAGTAATGCTAATTTGATGAAAGTAATTAATCCAGCTAACCAGCTAAGCTAATCTAGCTAACCAGGAATAGCAGAATACCTTATATTTTTTATAGCTGGAAAAGTATGTGCGCATTATTTTATAGTTGTAAATATGAAATCTATTTATATAAAAAGTAGTAAACATTTTTATGTCGCCACTTACTGCGGAAACGGGTCGACCGATTTCAACCAAAATTTCAGGGTACGTTCGGAAAGTTTGCACAAAATTGGCTCATTGGTTCCCGATATATGGCATTTTAAAGATTTTCCCATATCTACTTATATATATATAAAAAAGTCGTGATTTGTGTTTGTAATTCCATAACTCAAGAACGGAGCGTCCGATTTGCTTGAGGTTATCTTTGTTGTGTTCTTAATGGCCGTACCATGGTTCGTATGTGAACATTTTTGCCACACCTCCTTTTACCGCCCACAAATTAATGAAAATTTTATATTTCAGACGGCTTGGGTCTTATCAGACTACAATTTAGTACTCAAGTTCATATGGTCACTGTTGGCAACAGTACTACAAATGGGGGGAGACTATACAAATATGCTGGGGGTTCCCCCTCTCTTATATATAGGGTGTTTTTTTTAGAGGTATAGAACTTCGAATTGAAATAAAACACAAGAAAATCGTTATTTTTTTTTTTTTTTTTTAGCTTTGAACCAAGGATTTCAGGTGGAATACCTTTTCAGTCAAGTCTGCCTTGGTTCGAAATGGGGTGATAGATTAGTGGGAAGGAAAGGTCAATCAATTGAAACAGGTATAGGATGTTCTAAGCGTGGTGGAAAGCCGAAGAAACATGTGAATTTGAATCAGAGGCAAGTGTTATGCCTTTACCTCAGTCAATTCAAGTTATAAGGCAATCTCATCCACAAACTTCTCTACCATCAACTACAACTTCATGTCGTAAATATTGATGAATTTTTAATTTCAGTTGATTAGAAATGAGGGAAGAAAATTAAGAAAGGTTTAAAGCGAAGGACCATAGCCTGGCCGGGAATCGAACCCGGGACCTCTGGGGTGGCAGTCAAGCACGCTACCAACTCGACTACCGAGGCCGCCAACGGTTTGTTGGCGTAAACGAGCGACTTCACATATCCCCAAAGAAAATAATCGAATGGTGTCAAATCACACGATCTTGGTGGCCAATTGACAGGTCCATTCCGCGAAATTATGCGCTCATCGAATGTTTCCTTCAATAAATCGATTGTGACGTGCGCTGTGTGGCATGTAGCGCCGTCTTGTTGGAACCACAACTCATCCACATTCATGCCATCCAATTCGGAAACAAAATAGTCGGTTATCATGGCTCTATACCGGTCTCCATTAACGGTAACTGACTCTCCAGCATTATTTCGGAAGAAGTATGGCCCAATGACTCCACCAGCCCATAGAGCACACCAAACAGTCAGTTTTTGTGGATGTAATGGTGTCTCAAGGATCTCATGTGGATTCTCTTCACTCCAAATGCGGCAATTTTGCTTGTTGACGTAGCCATTCAACAAAAAATGAGCCTCATCACTGAACAAAATTTTGCGATGAAAATCAGCATCGAGATCAATCTCATTTTCGGCCCATACACCAAAATCACGACGCATTGCATGGTCTCGCGGCTTTAATTCTTGCACAAGCTGGATCTTGTAAGGTCGCAAGCCAAGATCTTTGCGCAAAATCTTCCATAAAGTTGATGGACAAAGCTCCAATTGCTGTGCACGGTGGCGAATCGATTCATTCGGGTCCTCTTCAACATTTTGCTCTACAGCGGCAATTGTTTCTTCGGTGCGCACTGTTCGACGTCTCTGCGGATGCGTATTATCACATAGAGTAAACGTAGTGCGAAAACGACCCATGGTTAACAGAATTAATTGCTCTGATGGACGATTATGTCGACTATAAAATGGATAAAATGGACTGAACCATTATTTTCGAAATAAATTTGCACGATTTGCAAGCGTTGTTCTTTTGTCAACCTGTTCATGATGCCGTTCACGTGCCGTTCCACTGGTGAAAATTTATGGGCGTTGGACGAGGGGTGTGGCACTTTTTCAGCAGTCCAAATTTAAGGTATAACTTTCAAACTATAAGTTACATATCAATTTAACTCGGTAAAAACGTACTATTTGGTTGTGTGCTTTGACTGGAAAAATTGAGTGACCATTTGACAAGTGGGCGTGGCACTGCCGATACAGTTCAAATTTAGGTATCGAATAGCTTTGGAAGTAGAAGTCACATAACATTGAAACTCAGAATGGAGAATGTATTTCTACAAGAGAACTGGGACGGGCATAGGAAAAGGGGTTATGGCTTCGACCACACAAGTCAAATTTTTGAAATTGATTAGCTTTGGAACTTAACGTCGCATGACAATAAAACTCAGGATAGAGTTGCTAATTGCCAAAGTCTTTCTACTGGAAAACTGGTACGTGCATTGGAAAAGGGGGTGTGGCCCGATTTTATACACAGAATAGCTATGGAAGTTAAAATTACAGGACATTGAAATTCATAATGGAATTGTCACCTGGGAGTGATGTTCTGGTACTGGGAAACTGTAACGGGCAGTGGAACATGAGCGTGGTGTCAGACTAAGGAACTAATAAAAGTTTTGAATTTACTTATTATTTTCAATATACTTGTCGGGTGCAGCAACGCGTGCCGGGTATGGCTAGTATTTATATACACAATAAGCCGGGCCGTCCATAATTTCCTCGTTTGTAGAACTACCCATATATATGTTAGCTACAACTGTTTTTTTGTTGAAAAGTTTTTGATACAATTTCAGATACGTATTCCTGACATATTATAGATCATAATTAATTAATTAATTCTATAGTGTACCTTCAAAAATATTTTCGCAATTTTTCCACAAACCTTTTCTTTCATAAATATGCGGTGAATGATGATATGTTGCAATCACAAAATGTTAAGTTATTGGACTGAGTTATAACATTTCACTTCTTAAGCTTACAAAATGTGTGTTTAGCTGTGAGTATGTGTGTCTATCTGTGAGTATGTGAGTATCCACTCCCAAGATGATGATCAATAATTTTGTGAATCCTACAAAGCAATTAATATTTATTACCACATATCAGCGAATCGAGCAGTACAGCAGAAACAGTAGCTAACACGGTGCTGTTAACTGATACAATATTAGTCACAACAACTACAATAACAACAAAATAGCAACAACATTCTTTAGAGGTATTTCACAAAAAGGTACAGAACGAAAAAAAAAACCCAAAAAATTGTTTTTTTTTCCTCCATTTTTTTAACGATTCAGCAGTTACTAATGCATTTCCGGTATTAAAGTTGCTAATGCAAAAGTCGACATAAAGTCGCTGGCAGCTATCAATTCTTCAGCAGATTTTTGTATGCAAAACAAGAACTTAAAGTCAAGCAATAATTGCGTCAAACAAACGGCACCAACGAACATAAAATCAAATCCATCTAGGCAAGCAGAAACCATGAAGAAACATGTGTTCGTCATGAGAACGAACAAGTAAATCTTAGGTTTGGTTGACTACAAGCGTAAGTATTTGTAATGGTTATGGTTATGATTATGCTTGGAGTAATAAAGACAGGCCAACAATTAATACAGACTCGACATTGAAACATTGATGAAGACATGTTAAAGTACCGGAAGAACTTATGTTGAGGTTCTTGCAAGAGTTTTTATAGGGTTTGGGTTGGTTTTTCAAACTTAATGCGAATGGCTCTGTTATTGACTCAGATATAAACCTTGGTCTAAGCTTTTTCTGATATACATGTTTAATGTGTTAATATTAAAAAATACCGGAAATCAAAATTATTTGTTTGCTTTGCAAAAATCAGTCATTTTTCTAAGACTCTTAAAGTCATGACGCTGAGCTTGAAATTGTTGCAGTGGCTTAAGCTGAAAGCTAGCTTCAGCGCAGAAAGTTTTAATATTTGTTTATTGTTTTTTTCGTACTTAATAATTTATTTGACTCGACTTGACTTGACTTGGCTGTAGAGCCTCTTCTAATGCTGTCTGTTTGTTACTTCATGGCAATCGATAGCATTATTAATGCCGATTACATCAGCTGACTTTGTACGCCTCTAAGACCCTGTTGGGATCATCATTAATTTGTGTAGTCTTATTTTTTTTTTCTATTCTTATTCTTCTTCTTCTTCTTCTACTGCTACTTCCACTTCTAACCTAGCACACACGTTCAATTCCAATATGAGGTTAATTTATTTTAATAATAACTGAGCAATCAAATCGTGGCTAACAGAGATAGTGAGGCGTACAGTTAGAAAAAAATTAACAGTTACCATTGAAAGTTAAGCAACTTATCCGTATATTCTAAGAAGGTACGTCAGTGATAAAAAGGTCGAGTACTTTGAAACTGTGAAAAATAGATAATTCAAAGTTTGGAAAGTTTTAAGTGTGTTCTTTAAAAGTTGGTAAGTATGGTTAAAGCAGAGAAGAGGTACATTTCTTGGCCGAACCAAATAAGCTTAAAAACAAAATTTGAATACGAATTGCTCGGCTAAAATAGTCGTATCTAAAGTTCTTTTAAAGTAATGTTTGAAATCTTTAAGAAAGTACAGTAAAAGTAGAGTTAAAGTTAGAGTTAGAATTAGAGTTAGAGTTAGAGTTAGAGGTAGACTTAGACTTAGACTTAGACTTAGACTTATACTTAGACTTAGACTTAGACTTATACTTAGACTTAGACTTAGACTTAGACTTAGACTTAGACTTAGACTTAGACTTAGACTTAGACTTAGACTTAGACTTAGACTTAGACTTAGACTTAGACTTAGACTTAGATTTAGACTGAGATTTAGACTTAGACTTAGACTTAGACTTAGACTCAGACTTAGACTTAGACTTAGACTTAGATTTAGACTTAGACTTAGACTTAGACTTAGACTTAGACTTAGACTTAGACTTAGACTTAGACTTAGACTTAGACTTAGACTTAGACTTAGACTTAGACTTAGACTTAGACTTAGACTTAGACTTAGACTTAGACTTAGACTTAGACTTAGACTTAGACTTATACTAAGACTTAGACTTAGACTTAGACTTAGACTTAGACTTAGACTTAGACTTAGACTTAGACTTAGACTTAGACTTAGACTTAGACTTAGACTTAGACTTAGACTTAGACTTAGACTTAGACTTAGACTTAGACTTAGACTTAGACTTAGACTTAGACTTAGACTTAGACTTAGACTTAGACTTAGACTTAGACTTAGACTTAGACTTAGACTTAGACTAAGACTTAGACTTAGACTTAGACTTAGACTTAGACTTAGACTTAGACTTAGACTTAGACTTAGACTTAGACTTAGACTTAGACTTAGATTTAGACTTAGACTTAGACTTAGACTTAGACTTAGACTTAGGCTTAGACTTAGACTTAGACTTATACTAAGACTTAGACTTAGACTTAGATTTAGACTTAGACTTAGACTTAGACTTAGACTTAGACTTAGACTTAGACTTAGACTTAGACTTAGACTTAGACTTAGACTTAGACTTAGACTTAGACTTAGACTTAGACTTAAACTTAGACTTAGACTTAGACTTAGACTTAGACTTAGACTTAGACTTAGACTTAGACTTAGACTTAGACTTAGACTTAGACTTAGACTTAGACTTACATAGACTTAGACTTAGACTTAGACTTAGACTTAGACTTAGACTTAGACTTAGACTTAGACTTAGACTTAGACTTAGACTTAGACTTAGACTTAGACTTAGACTTAGACTTAGACTTAGACTTAGACTTAGACTTAGACTTAGACTTAGACTTAGACTTAGACTTAGACTTAGACTTAAACTTAGACTTAGAATTAAACTAAGACTTCAAGTTAGAGTTACAGTTAGAGTTAGATTTAGAGGTAAATCTTCGGCATTTTTTCCTTAGATTTTGTATATATTTACGCTGCTATATGAGTTCGGTTACGTTCGCTCATGAGCGAAGAAAGTGAAAAAAAAAACGAAAGATATTTATTTATTTATTTATTTATTCACCAAGCAAGGTATTCTTAATTTAACTTAAATTGAACCTTATTACATTATAAAAGGGAAAGGGAGCAAAATTAAGGGGAGTGATATAAAATTTTGACTTAATAGAGAAAATTTTAGCCAACTCCTCATATCTCATCTTCACCTCTTCGCTTACAGTTGATGCAGTTTTCATGATTTTATATAACTTAATATAACCAGAGACAACAGATTTTCTGTGTATATTTGACGGCTACAGAACGTACACACAAAGGAAATTCCATATAAACGATCAGCATAAAGTGAAGAGAAAGAAAGCTTGCCACTTGACGACCAAATAGACTATTTTTCTATTTTCAGTTTGCCGCTCAGACTATTCTCTCTTCTGAGCGACAGAACTAGTGGCGAATTTATTAGAAAAGCAAAGGTGATGCAATATTTTTATGAAAAAACAAAAATTTTTCACAATAATTTTGTATTGAATTTTACTTCAAAGCAATTAAAATTTCAAATTTGATATGAATAAATGCGTTGTGAAGTCGAATTCTTCTGGAAAATTTATTGTCTTTAATCCAGAAGACTATGAAACGAAAACATAAACAACAGTTCACCATGCATGTCATTCACCATTTACGAAATAAATCAATCTTATGCTTGATCCACTTTAATAGCAATTAGTTTAATTTCATTCATTGTATTACCATAAAGTATTTATCAATTTAATGTTTTTGAACTTTTCCATACGTTTTCCAATAAAAATAAAAAAAAAAAACAAAATAAAACTACACCCGTTCCGAACAAATTATAACGGAACTAGTTCCGAATCAGGGAAAGAAGAGAACTTAGAAGGACAGTTGTGTGTTCATACGGCATCAGCTCGCAAATAAGCGTCAGTAAAATTTATTAGTGACACCAATACTGGCCTTTTTTGGAACTAGGTCAGAATTATTTGAATTTGGGACATTTATCTGCAGGGAAACTAAAAAGGGTTTCCATTTAGCGTGACTGACTTCTAAAATTTATCATCATCCTCATCATTAAAATGGTCTCCATGGACTTCATCCATGAGTACCATTTCCATATGGTAAAAATGATGTTGTTCTCCAGTTGGTCAATTATTGTATGTTTGTTGGTCCACTAGTAAGGCCACCGCATAACGTAGCCGTTAAATCATAGGATTAAATCTCTGTGACCATTGCACATTTACGTTTAGAGAAACACTACTGTAACGTTCGACTGACCACTCTCGATTCGGGAGATGTATGACCTAGTGACGCCGCTTGACAAAAAGCTACACTCTTTATACACACTCTTTAGACTCTTTGTACTCCTGTGGATTTGTTCTGATATAACATAACTTTTGAGCTTAAGCTTTACAAACAATCAAAATATGTATCTCATTATAACTGTCTCTAACTCAAAACGACTAACGAAAAGTCACGTGTAGCTCTTTTATGAAACTATTTTCTCAGTGTAGCTGCAGCAGAGAAGATGTGCAAATAGCGCGCTTATCTTTCATATCTTTATATCGGGAAATTATTAAACCTTCGAATGTGCACAGCAGCTGCATAGCTAAGCTTACTGTCTGTCTGACTATCTGTCTATCTATCATGCGCTGTGCACGTCTGTTGGTCAGACAAGTTGCACTGTCCAGACAGACTGCCAGCGAAGGCTACAGAAGAAAAAAAACCAACAAAAATATAATTGCCCAGCCTTACTTGCAATAGATCTAGGCAAGCATCTAGCCGACCGGGCTGCGCAGACCCGGCTAGCATCTTTCTAATATCAAAACCAACTAATTTGTGCTCAAAATTCAAGTATTTGTATGAATTTATTTTTTGTTTTTTTTTTCTTTTTTTTTCCTATTTTTATGTTCCTTGCACCACGAAACCAAAAGGTTTTGACCTTTGCTAAGGCGGTGCTTGAAGGTGCTGGCCGCATCCAGAGGTTGTGGTCAGTGGCCAACGGCACTGCATAGCTCGGCTTAGCTCAGTGGCGCAAGCGTGTGCGCAAACGCCTTGATAAAGCATTTTATTAGCTTTGCTATTGTTTTTTTTTTTTTTGTTTTTTTTTTATTGTTTTTTTAATATTTCAGAATTTCTATTGAACTGCAATTGCAATGCGTGCAATTATTTGAGAATTTGTTGTAATTGAAGATGTGTTTTTTTTATCTTAGGCTGAGTTACATCTTGTTGTTGTGGCTAAAACAGTTGCTGTTGTTGTTGCTGTTGTTTGGGTTCTTTACAGTGATTGTAGGCATTGAAGGAAAATTTGAAAAATTCCTATTATTAAGTTTTATGCATTTTTACTTTATTGCTTTCAAGCACAAATTAAAATTTTAATTTGCTAGCAAATAACGGTATTTTCCCAACAAATAACAGCTATTTGAACGTAAATCACTGCTTTCGGTATTTCTAACAAATTGACCACTAATTTAGCCAAGAACTAACAAATTTTTTTTATTTTTAAGCTACAACCAATATTTGTACTTTTTGAAAAATGTGTTTCGAGACCTTGTCATGCGTTTTGTGCGCGCTTGCGTATAATTCACTTTTCAAACTCAAATTAAGCACTCAATGTGTCAACATTTTCAACCGCTAGAATTGTGAATTGTCGCGAAAATGTGTCAACTTGCCCTCCACTTAACTTTCATTTGAATCTCTGATGGCTCACATTCATAGAGAAGGCAAATGCGTTTTTAATCGTTGTTTAAATATTTGTAAACATTTTTTTCTCCAGGCGCTTTCACTGTTCATATTCTTTACTTCTTATCCCACTTATAACACACTTCAAAGCTATTATCTTATTTATTTGATCTCTAGTTTTTCTTTTTGTTCTATAAAATTTTTTTTTCCACTTGTGTTAAATGCTGGAAGTAGTGAACTAAACATTTGCCGCTTGTATTTGACCCAATGAGTATGATGAAGGAAGTTCACTGTGTCAGTGGAGCTCGAAACGTTTGTTTTTTTTTTTTCACAAGTTGACATCATTGAGTTATGTTTTTATATGTTCTGATATAATTATGTGTTAAAAAGTCTTTTTTAACAAAAAAAAAAAAAAAATTAAATAAAAAAATCCACTTCAGCAGCATTCATTAAAAAGACATTAGTGCGTTAATGTGACACATTTCTATCTGGAAATGTGTTAGAAGAGTTATTTATATTCTTTGAAATTTAAAGAGTACTTAACTATCATAGAATAAAGAAGAGGAAAGTTAGCAGTTTATGAGTTAATTAAATTGTCATCATTTAAGTTTAAGTTGTGTTAAATAAAAAGACTATTTCATTTTAAGAAAGAAAATTATTGACAAATCTTTGCAGGAATAAAATTTTGTTTTGACAAAAATATGAAAATTTTTAAATAGAAAACTTTCAATAGCAAAATCAAAGAAATTGAGTGGAAAAAAATGTTATACCTTCACTTCGCTCAATTTAACACAAGCGGATTTTTATTGTCATTATGTAACGTAAATGCACCATGGATTGTAACGTAAATGCAATTGCATGGATTAAGTGACAAAAGCAAAAGCAAAGTCAAAGGTAAAAGCACTCTTCCCACTGCGCCAAGGCCGTCACAGGCAAAAACAAAAGTAAAAGTAAAATCACCAGCAAAAGCAAAAGCAAAAGTAAAAGCAATAACAAGAAAACGCAAAAAGCAAAGACAAAAGCAAAAGCAAAAGAAAAAGACAAAGAAAAAGAAAAAGAAAAAGAAAAAGCAAAAGCAAAAGTAAGCCCAACAGAACAACCAAACCAAAACCAAAACCAAAACCAAAACTAAAACCAAAACCAAAACCAAAAGCAAAAACGAAAGCAAAAGTAAACCCAACAGCACAACCAAAACCAAAAACAAGAGGAAAAGCAAAAGCAAAGTCAAAGGTAAAGGCACTCTACCGACTGCGCCACAGCCGCCACAGGCAAAAACAGAAGTACAAGTAAAACCAACAGCAAAAGCAAAAGCAAAAGCAAAATCAATAACAAGAAAAAGCAAAAGCAAAGGCAAAAGCAAAAGCAAAAGAAAAAGACAAAGAAAAAGAAAAAGAAAAAGAAAAAGAAAAAGAAAAAGAAAAAGAAAAATTAAAAGAAAAAGAAAAAGAAAAAGAAAAAGAAAAAGAAAAAGAAAAAGAAAAAGAAAAAGAAAAATAAAAATAAAAATTAAAAGAAAAAGCAAAAGCAAACGTAAGCCCAACAGAACAACCAAACCAAAACCAAAACCAAAACCAAAAGCAAGCGCAAAAGTAAACCCAACATCACAACCAAAACCAAAAACAAGAGGAAAAGCAAAAGCAAAAGCAAGATCAAAGTCAAAGGTAAAGGCACTCTACCCACTGCGCCACGGCCGCCACAGACAAAAACAGAAGTAATAGTAAAACCAACAGCAAAAGCAAAAGCAAAAGCAATAACAAGAAAAAGCAAAAGCAAAGGCAAAAGCAAAAGAAAAAGATAAAATAATAAGATAAAATAAAAAGAAAAAGAAAACGAAAAAGAAAAGAAAAACCAAAACCATAACCAAAACCAAAAGTAAAAACAAAAGCAAAAGCATAAGTAAACCCAACAGCAAAACCAGAACCAAAACCAAAATCAAAACCAAAAGCAAAAGTAAAAGTAAAAGTAAAAGTAAAAGTAAAAGTAAAAGTAAAAGTAAAAGTAAAAGTAAAAGTAAAAGTAAAAGTAAAAGTAAAAGTAAAAGTAAAAGTAAAAGTAAAAGTAAAAGTAAAAGTAAAAGTAAAAGTAAAAGTAAAAGTAAAAGTAAAAGTAAAAGTAAAAGTAAAAGTAAAAGTAAAAGTAAAAGTAAAAGTAAAAGTAAAAGTAAAAGTAAAAGTAAAAGTAAAAGTAAAAGTAAAAGTAAAAGTAAAAGTAAAAGTAAAAGTAAAAGTAAAAGTAAAAGTAAAAGTAAAAGTAAAAGTAAAAGTAAAAGTAAAAGTAAAAGTAAAAGTAAAAGTAAAAGTAAAAGTAAAAGTAAAAGTAAAAGTAAAAGTAAAAGTAAAAGTAAAAGTAAAAGTAAAAGTAAAAGTAAAAGTAAAAGTAAAAGTAAAAGTAAAAGTAAAAGTAAAAGTAAAAGTAAAAGTAAAAGTAAAAATAAAAGTAAAAGTAAAAGTAAAAGTAAAAGTAAAAGTAAAAGTAAAAGTAAAAGTAAAAGTAAAAGTAAAAGTAAAAGTAAAAGTAAAAGTAAAAGTAAAAGTAAAAGTAAAAGTAAAAGTAAAAGTAAAAGTAAAAGCAAAAGTAAAAGTAAAAGTAAAAGTAAAAGTAAAAGTAAATAACTTGAATTTGAAATAAATAAGGATTTGAAATAAGGTTAAAGGATAAAAACAAAAAAAAAAAAATAATTAAAATTAAATAATAAGAAAATAAAAATTGAAGTAACACATACACTTCCGTGCACATATTTAAGAACGATTTCATCGTATTCATTTTTGACCTGAATTGCAATTTAATTTAAACTAAACCTAACTCTTACTCTTACCACAATGTACCCAAGAGACGAAGTTTGAGGAAATATTATTTTATTGTTGTCTAATGCACAAACAAATTCTCAGGAGATTTTTTTGCTAACATGTTGCTAATTTGAATCGTGCACATAATTAAGAACGATCAGTATATTCAGTTGATAAGGTCATTTCAGTTGATTTAAATGTAATGCACGGCTATTAAAATATTGTAAACATTCAATTGATTTCAATAAAAGTTAAAAATAAGAAAAAAAATTTGGGAAAAAAGAAGTCATGTGACCCTGCGACTCACGAGTTGATTGTAAAACTGTTTAATGAAAAAAAAGTCGTATAGTGAAATCGCCAATATTATAAAATGTTCAAAAACGATGGTTTTTAATGCTATTCGATATTTTCAAAAATATTCAACTCCAAAGAATGTGCCACGAAAGCGTAAACAACGTAAAACGACTAAAATGGAGGGTAAACTGATTGTTCGTAAGTCAAAAAACTTTCCGCACAAATCAGCTAAACAGATTTTAATAGCTATTTTTGGTGAAAATGCGTGTGGAAATTCCGTGGATACAGTTAAATGTCGTTTGAGAGAAGCTGGTTTATTTGGACGTGTTTGCAGGAAGACCCCTTTAATGTCCAAGCAGAATCGTAAAAAAATAATTAATTTTGCTAAAAAATATGGGCACTGGACTGTTCCAGAGTGGAAAAAAGTATTATTTTCTGATGAAACAAAGATTAATTGAGTATGGTCAGATAGCAGATCATATGTTAGACGCCCGGTACAAACTGAGTTTAGCCCAAGGTACACACTCCCAACACTTAAGCACGGCGGAGGTAACATAATGGTATGGGGCGGTATGTCATGGCGCGGTGTTGGTCCACTAGCCAAAATTAAGGGTCGTATGGACAAGTTCCAATACACAGACATCTTGCAGAACAATTTGATACCATATGCAGATGAAAACTTACCCGTGTGTTGGATACTACAACAAGATAATGATCCAAAACATACTGCTGGTCATACGAAGAAGTGGTTTACAGACAATAAGGTAGCAGTATTGGATTGGCCATCGTGTATTCCGGATCTCAATCCGATTGAGAACCTCTGGCAAGTGGTGAAGGAGAGAGTTGGTGCTCTAAAAATATAAAATTTCACACAACTTTATGCTGAAGTACAAAAGGCCTGGACAAGCATTCCCAAGCGAGTATGTAAAGATCTAGTGGGCTCAATGCCTCGGTGATGTGCAGCGGTTCTTAAAAGCAATGGATATCCAACCAAATATTAACTAAATAAAACTGAAATAAAATATTGTATAGCAAAAAATCAAGTTCTTGTATATCGTTCTTAATTATGTGCACGTTTAATTCCTTTCTGATATCGTAAAAAGATGCCCTACTTTTTAACAGGTAAGCTACCGATAAAGATTTTACAAAGCATATAATAAGGGATTCTTCAACATTCGAATGGGTAAGGATTTGCTTGAATCTTTTACTTGTATTATACAAAAAGTTAATAGAAAAAGAAACAAAGCAATCGTTCTTAATTGTGTGCACGGAACTGTAATTAAAAAATGAATTTAAAACAAAAAAAACAGAAAAATAAATAAAAATAAAAGAAAATAAAATAAAACTACACTGAGGGAAATAACGCATATAAGCATTATCCACGCCTGAGTAAACATTTTATTTAAATATTTACGTGGATAAAGCAAATGTTTTCCTTACAACTCGTTTTTTTCCCGTATTTGAATTTTATTTATACCACACACGTACACACATATTCCATACAAGCAAGCAGCAACAGCATCGCACACGTACACATTTTCCGACAAGCAGCAACAGCATCGCAGTCTGTTCCTGCAGTTTATTTCTTGCAGTTGCAACCTTAGTTCTTATAATTCTCATTTAGTTATTGTTGCAAGGGTAATATAGCCGCATGTTTGGCCAAGATTCTTTGTGAGTGCGATTGATGATCGCAAAATGAATTTTGTCACTTTAACCTTAGAGTGACAACCGGACATTTTCTCACGAATGTCTTGCACCGGTTGTCATTTGACTGCATATTTTTATGTTTATTTTATTTTTGATTTTTCTTTCTCTAATATGAACTATTTTGACATTTGTTGCAATAATACTGAAACAACTGTCAAAAGTAGTATAAATTAGAGAACGAAAAAAGTAAAAAAGAAAATAAAATATGCTACCAAATGGCATTTGATGGACGCAGCTCGTGGGGAATATGCAAATATGTTGTTTTTTAATTCCAATATTTTTATATACATTTTCTTTAAATACGATAGTTTTATTTTTTAATAGTAAATACTTGAAATGATATTTAAAAAAAAATTGTGCATAATTTTAATATATTTTGTTTAATAATTCTGTTTAAATATTTTAATATTTTATTTAATTGAAAAAGTATTTAAATAAATTTTAAATATTTACGTAGTCGACTTAAGCCAATGCGTTATTGATGCAAAAATGACTCGCTTTTTGGATAAATTAAAAAAGTTTTTGGATAAATTTAATATTTTTTCCCTTAGTGTAGTAAGAAATGATCTTTGATCATGATTCCGTGGCGTCCATGGCGTAGTTGTTAAAGTGCGTGGCCTCTATGTCAACGAACCTGGAGAGCCGGGTTCAAACCCCAGGAGCGACAGAAAATTATTTGAACTAAAATTTGAATTAAAATAATTTTTCTGTACGGCCGTCACCTCTCTGCAGAATGGTAAACCTCAGAGAGTAAACAAAAATGCCATGTAAGGCTTCTTGAGAACAAGAACATTCCGTTCATCGCAGTTCGGAGGTTAATTGTGTACAAACTTAATAACACGCACAACACAATTGATCATAGGAGCTAGGGCAAAGTCCTTTCAAGGGCTGAAATGGCCAGTTATTTATTTTTTTTTTTTTTATTTTAAGAAATGATCTTAGACTGGGACAATGGATTGCGCCAAAACGAGAGATTAATTGCTCTTCTTACTCGCCTCTCAATTGGTTTATGGTACCGCGTGCAGTGTGACATTTGACACCATCCTGTTGAAACCACATGTCAACCAAGTTAAATTCTTCCATTTTTGGCAAAAAAAAAAGTCCGTAATCATCAAATGTTTTCTTGCTCCGTTAATCATAATGTTGCTGCCATCATCATCTCTGAAAAAGAACGGTCCAATAACTCCGTCGGCCTACCAAATTCGGCTATTCCCCCATTCACGTAATCATTGAGCCAGAAGTGACCCTCGTCGCTGAAAACAATTGTTCGATAAAAAAGCGGTTCTTCATCCAGCTTTTCTAAGGCTCATTCACCGAAAATTCGGCGCTGTGGCAAGTGGCCCGGCTTAAATTTTCGCACCAGCTGTAATTTGTAAGCCTTCAGTGCGAAATTTTATAACAATGACTTTAATAGCCTACCTGGTAGGTCGATTATGACGACCATAAAATTGACGCACTTTGCGAAACACATTTTTCGCACAGCATGAATTTTGATAGTAAATTTCAATAATTTGCAAACGTTGTTCGATCGTAGGTCTATTAATGATGAAATGGCAAGCCAAACTAAGCATTTTTGACATTGCACATGGCGGATCGAGGATTTTCCAAAGGGGAAGCTGAAACGTCTTTTTGGACTTTTTTCATTTTTTTTCCCATACAAAAAATTCTCCAAGGGGAGGGCTAAAGCCCTTTCAGCCCGTATGTAGATCCGCCACTGCCCTTTATACTGTTGGAAAAATATCCCAGATTGATTCAATTACTATTCAAGCTCGTTCTGTGGTAATCTACATAAGCTGAATTAGTGATAACCTCAGAATGAGTCTTCCCTGTTATCAACAGAAAAACCGCTGAATTAGTCATACATTTATTGTGAGAATTTGCAATTTTTGTATTATTCCAAAGCCTTCATGTCTACTCAGTCACAATCGAACAACGGACCGGTGACAATATCTTATAAATAGATTAATCGAATTGAAAAAATTTGTATCAAAACAATGTATCCGAAGTATATTGACAGCAGTATTTTCTTGATTCTAACTTTGATTTTTATAAGTCAGCTGTTAATTGCTTGGGCACGGCAAGTACAAGAGCATGAATTGCAAAAAATAAGCGTACGTTTTGTTTATATCATTCATAATAACATCAAAATTAATTTTTAAAATTTTCTAGATACTTGAACCTCAACCGGATCTAACGATATTTTTACCTGAATTTACTCAGACAGATATGAGCAAAGAACATGTGGAAGTTTAGTGGAAAATTATATGTTAAATCATTAAAAAACAAAAATCAATTAGCCGAATGTGATAAAAAATATTGAAATATTTAAAGCCTTAATTTAAATACTTATTTTTTTTCCTTTCATATAGCCCTAGAAGCGAAAATAAAATCGCAGATAAATTTTTATCTTTATGATAAAACATCTTCAACAACAAAAACAACTTTAAGTGCTATTGGCTGGGCGAGAGTGCAACTGTTGCTCTATGCAACTTTGTTGGCAAACAGTATTAAAAGCAACAAATTCGTGTCGAGCTCAGCAGGCTATCGGAAGCAGGCGAAGTCAGCTGAAGAAGGCAGGTTGGCAGCAAAAGTTACAAACATGTTTGCAAATGAAGCAAAATCAGCACAAAAAGAAAGCAGCAGAGCAGATTTGTTAGCAAATTTGCTGGTTAGACTTTATAGATACGATAAGATATAAAAATTATTCTGAAAGAATGATTGGGGAAGGAAATCTATTATATCAGAAGAGAAAAGCATTGACTAACAACAAAGTGTTGAATAATTAAATGGATAAATAAATCATAACATATACAATGTTATACACATTTTCAAGAATAAACACAAAATTATTGATGCAATAGTATTTTTGTGTGGATACATATCAATATTTGTCAGAAAATTTATATAGAAAACAATAATTTTCAGACGAGATTCGGTATTTTCTCGAGGCACATAGAACCTCGGCAAAAATCTTTAATGATTTGCACTCCCTTGTCTGATTTTTAAGCTAAGACCACATTTTTTCCTTAGATGCTAGTTCTGCTTAATTTAAGATGTTACTCCATTTGAGATTCCTGTGATTAAAGTTGAAAGATTGAAACATTGGTCCATTACAAATTCAAGGACATTGATTAAAATAAATGATTTAAGTTTTTATTCTTAGCTACCTGACAAATCCGGTGTCAATCTGAACTAAATATAAAGAAAGTTGTCATCTAGTCAGGACTAGATGCTTTTGAAAGAAACAGACTAAAAATGCAAGTGATTTAGAAAATTTCATCATAGCACCCTAACTATAAAAGAGACACATCCCATAATTAACAATTTTTCAGGTGAAGCTAAAAACTATTTTTCTTTTCAAGCAATTCCATACAAAATAGACACTTTAACAGAGCTGAGTAGCATGGTTGGTGTTGCTTTTTCTTAATTTCTCTCTATTCGACAGCCTCATGAGCACGGTTGCCACTTTGGTACAATTGTACCAAAATTGGTACATTTATTTTCACTTGGTACATCGGTACATTATTTTCTGATTTGGTACATTTTGTTAAAGTTTAGAAATTTCACAAAAATCGAAATTTGGTAGCACTGTTGGCGTAATGTTCAGTGTTCAAAGTTATGTTCAGCGGAAACTTGCATGTATATACATAGTTCTACCTTTATTCTGAGGGAAAGAAAGAGACAAAGTACAAGATCATAATTAAAAGCAAAATGAAAAACCTGGATTATTCCGCCAATTTTTGTATAAATTATAATTTGAAATTTACAATTGTACGCTTCAAGTGTGTGCAGTTGGAAGGAAAAACGCTGCTTATAAAAAGGTAATAGAAACACTCGATATATAATATCATATCAAATTTAATAACATTTTGCTAGCATATTATAATAAAAAAACCAAAATCTGATGCCAATGACTGCGTAGATTTAAGGGAAGCGTCAACTTCTGACTGCGAAAGTGAAGCTGAATACAGCAGATAGTCCTTTTATTTTTATTGAAAAATTTATTAAAAATTTTAAAATTTTATTTTATAATGTTGATATTCCTTCGCAATCAAAGACGGACTACAAAAGGAAGTTTCGTCCAGAATGGATGCAGCAATTTTCTTGGCTGTAAAACAAAAATGAGAATGCATTTTGTATCGTCTGCGTGGAATCGTTAGTGAACCACTTTTCACACTTGCACAAAAATTCCAAGAATACTTTGCATTGCCAAATTAATGGAAAAAAAAATGAGACCACGATGGATGCATTCATGTAACCCGAAAAAACATCCTTTGAAAAACATCCTATCAAAAATATAAGTTAATAGCATATAAAATAACTAGCTTCTTATAATCAATTGTGCTGACCGAGAACCGAACCTACATGCTTAACGCCGACTCCGAACGGCGATGAACGGAATGTTCTTGTTCTCAGGAAGCTTTACATGGTATTTTGATTACTCTCTGAGGTTTGCCATTGTCTGCACAGAGGCGGCGGCGGTACATAAAAATTATTTTAATTCAAATAATTTTCTGTCGCTGCTGGGGTTCGAACCTGGGTCTCCAGGTTCGTTGACATAGAGGCCACGCACTTTAACCAACTACGCCACGGACGCCACGAATTATTATAATAGATGCTATAATACTGTTTTATTAAAAAAAATGGTACATTTTATTCCTGTTTGGTACATTTTTACGGAAAATTTGGTATGAAATAAAATAGGCGAGTGACAACCGTGCTCATGAGTCATGACCAGGTATGGGCTTGTGTTGCTACCATGATACAATTACAAGGTAGGCTCATATTGAAGAGCAGGGTGCGCTAGTTGTCAAAATCAGCTGACAGCTTTTCGTTTTTCTTTGTTGTTGTTGGTGCTTTTGTCGTTTGACGTTCGTAGCTCGTACAGCTTTGTTGTTGCAAAATTTCTCAATTGAGCAGCCATCTTAAAATGAGCTTACCTTATAATTGTATCATGTGTTGCTACATAAGCCTTTGCGCTCAATTCTTGCTCTCAGCGCTCCCAGAGCGCTCTCTGCCCATAGCAGGTCATGACAAAAATAGACAAAATATTGATGCCGTCATGGGACCGCGGAGAGAGTCAAAATTCATTACTCATTCAACGGAGTGGCATAGAATTATTATTTGAGGTGTATATGAGGCACGATAAATGTGAAAAAACAAAAATTATAGAGTTACGATAATTAACAACAATAAAAAATGGTTCTACGTCCTTATTAGAAAATTTTTTATTTTAAATTAATTGCATCACATTGTCTCTCAGGAACTCTTTAAAGTAACCAGAATGCACCAACTGCAAAAGCAAAACAAAAAACAAAATTAAAAATATAAAAAAAAAATAAAAATGAAATTAAAATTAAAATAAGGACAAGTATTAGAACAAGGATGACTTCCACAAGGACTGATGGAAGGGTAAGGACAAAGATTGGGACATAACTAAAACAATGTTTGGTACAAGATAGGGAGAGAGTATAAGAAGAAGAAATAGTCCAAGAAAAGCTGTAGAAAGTAAATGGGATAAGGATAAGGTCAGGAATTTGGATATGGATCAAAACAAGAGCTTGGACTCGAAGTAGGTCAATTATTAGAACAAATATAAGAATAAGAATATGAATGAAGACAAGTTTTGGTACTAATGAAGGGATAGGGACAAGAATAAAGATACACTGTCACTTCAAAACCTACCGATGTGACCACGATACAGCCAACTTCTTTTTAACTTTACCAAGCGTCTTTTAATACAAATAAAAAAGCAACAAGAAAAGTCGATATTGGTATGGTCGAATTTCAACCACAGGCGATACTAGTTTGAATTATTAGGTGTACAACAAAGTTTTAAAGGATTATTTTAAGATGACATCATTAGTACGAAATCGAATCGAGCAATGTTGCAGCTTACTTCATTTTGAA